>JAWDGP010006562.1:380000-412500 GCA_033675545.1 Elysia crispata
GGTTTCAAATCTCAAATGAACACCATGCATCGGTTGCCATGTCAATTTTTGGCCTCTCCCTCGAGTGGGTTTATTACGTTTATTTCTTGAGAAGATACAACGTGCTCTTCCATGATGGCCCAACTGAGCGTATGACTTCACAAAATGTAAATAAGCCAATGATGATCATTAGGTCTGAGGCTTATATCTTATTTCACTGATGCTCTAATTCGTCAGTTTAGATTATTGTTTTAACTGACGGGCCAAGTGCCACACCCCTGACTCAGACAGTGAGAAAAGTAATGTAGATGTTATAGTGAATGTTTACTTATTTATGACTTCGCTTACAGTAAAGCTAAGAACTTCAAATAAACTGCAAAATAATTGGCTGTTATTGCAATATCACATGAATTCATTCATTACAGTTGCATGACAAGCAGAGCAGGGAAATTTTTTTGATAGAAGAGAGTCATAGCTAATGCCAATGATCAACAAATCATAATTGATATTTAACTTTAATTCATAACTCAACTCTCCGTAAAAATAATAACATCAAATAAATGGCAAAATTGTAAAATCACATCAGATTAATACTTAGGGTTTCATTATAGACAGCCAAATGATTTTTCTCTCAAGACGAGAGACATAAATTATCGCCATAATCTGCAACTGCAAAACAGTGGCCAAAAAATGCACAAGCACAGGTTACTTTTTCATAACTTTCTTATCCATCAAGCTAGAAACTTTTAAAAAAATGCAAAATTACCAGCTACTTTTGCAGATTCTAAAAAAAAATCCAAAGATACAGCCTCACAGCAGTCCATTCAGAAATTTTGAAAAATAAAACATATGTATAGGCGGCGTTACACATCTACAACCATCGCCTTCTTGCAGATAATTGTGCGAGTTGTAGATAAACAACTGACCCCTGTGAAAAAGTTCCAAAAATGTTGTACATGAACCACTGTTGTTTTTTCCGGGTTAATGTAAAACCTCAGCCTTGACAAAGAAAATGAAAATATGGGAATTTGGTGTTTTTAAGATTGCAGTGCCACAGCAAAGAATATCAATCGATTTTAAAAACACAAGGGGGAAAGAATCTGAAAAATAACAGATAAACAATCTCGAGCAGAAAATAAAATAGGCCTATAGAATATGAATAAACTACAAATTGAAAACATTTTAAAAACGTTTAGATTAAATTTTTACTAAGTATATATATCACAAAGGCAAACAAAGGAAAATCTTCGGGTTTTTTTTTCATGAGTAGCTGCGAAGCAATGATAGCAGATTTGACCTCTTTGTTATGCCTGTATTATGATTCTACCAAATATTACAAAAAAATTCTTTCAGACATTTCATTGTAACAAAATCAATGATAGCAGTTTGCCATTTTAGTGCATAAATTTGATCTTTGCATATCTGATCTATTTAAAACTATTGTAATTTCTTAATAAAAAATATTTTTTTTTGGATCACATACTTACCAGTAACAAAAAAGAAATGAAATGTTTGGAATTTTTTGCAGAATCGTTACTTTATATGCTATGAATACTTGCTTAGTGAATTCCTCAGTTTTTTGTTGTTTGCTTTGACTTCATTTAAAATCTAAAGTCATGATTAGATTTAACTATATTTTGAAACTGGACTCATCATTTGGATATATTACTTACTTCTTTGGTCCTGGGATTCCTCACTTGGCTTGCTATGATACATCTTGGACCAGTCTCTCCAGCAAGTCCACATCTTTCAAAATTAAAAATCAAAAATTAAAATTCAATTTCAAATTTCAAAATTCAAAAAGCTTTTAGAGAACATTGGCATAAGATGTGTAAAAAGTTTATGAAAGAGTACATACAATAGATGATACAAGTTTAAATGTTAAATGTATAAATAAATAAGAGAGAATAGTATAAGAGTTCATGATCTAATATAATTGTGTATAAAATAAACAGTGATGTAAAAGAAAATAATTATGATCATATACTTATAGAAATAAAAAAAATTTATCACAGCTCTGAAATAAAGAAACTATATACATTTTAGATAAATGAGAGTAGACATAACTTAAAGGGCATAATAAGAATTTTCATGTTCCATGTAGGAAGTACATTGACAAAGCACTTTAAAGTTTAAATAAATATTCTTTGTGATTCCACAATTTCATATTAGATAAAAAAAAAATGACTAAAAATGGCATTCAGGTCTTTGTCATAATTAATATGGCTATATAGCAGTTGCGTATTTTTTATTTCGATTTATAGAATAAAAAGAATGGATGCCATCACTGATAATGGAGGACATTTTTTTAAAGAGTTGAAATGAAAAAAAATTCATCAAAATGTGAATCATGTAGATAAATTTTGTTCTTACTTTTATAACTTATCTAATTTCATAACAATCATCATCTCTTTCTTTTTTAATTTTAAGTGAAGATGATTTACTTCACATCATTGAAATTTGAAGGAACTACCAATTTAAGATCTGTGTCATGTTTCATTTTTTGTTACTCAGAAGTGATTGAAATTAATTAAAATATTCATGAAATAGTAAACCTTTAGTGTAATCTATCTTGATCAAAATACATTCATAAAAGTTTACTTTTTATGCGGTGAAATGCAATGAATTTTAAGATTTTCTTATTTTTTTTTTTTAATTTCATGTGCGTTTTTCTATGGTTAGAGAATGTTGTTTGAAAAAAAAATATTTCCAAAATGCTGTTCAAATTTCCTATATCTGAATCATTTGGACCCATAGCAAAACATAGCAGCATAGCTTCAACTTAAAAAAAAAAATTATCAGTTAAATAAATTGCCTTTGCAAAAATTTAGCACAGATTTGATAAGCATGTACTCTCAAAAGTCAAAGATAATTAAAAAAGAGTGTCAAGACAAATCGAGTTTCTCTTTTCTTTAAAAACCTTCTTTAAAGACTTTGCAAGCGTTTTCTTATGATAATTTGATATCTATATTTGCTTGATTGTACAAAGAATACATGAATATTGTTTATTTTTCCATTCACAAGCTAAAATTTGATCAGGTTCCAAAGCGCTAGAGAAAGAACAAAAAAAGAATCCAGTAAAACAAAAATAAAAGGAATGACACAATAGAGACCTTTTTATGTAAAAACAAAAAATCATAATGATCGGTACAATTGGTAATGATGGCACCCATCCTAATGCAATAGCTTTAATTTTGTAACATTTTTAAAACTCAAACCTTACTGCTAACCAAATGAGTTCATATTTTGTGAGCCTTAGCAAAGGACTTTTTCCATGCCTCTTGTGTAAATTTTTAAATTCCTATATGACATCAGTTTTGCCATGGCAACTGTTGACCACGCTCCTTCAAGTCCTTGCTTGAAATAATCTTGTAAAGGACCGTTTTTGTATCTCCAAAACTAAGACAACTTTTTACCAATTTTGGCCATGATATTTTATTTATATTGATAGTAATTATGAGGCCTTTTTTTAAGATGGCACCTTTGACAGGTCTTTATCATAGCAACACAGAGACATTAACTTTTATGTTTTCCATACATTCTATTCCTTTTTATAATATATACATTCTTTTTTCAAAATTCTTTCTATGTCAAACCCCCCTCCTCAAAAAATGCTGATATAAATAAATTGGTTAACTTTGTTTCACATTTAATTAATTAAAAAAAAAAAACAATACCTACAGGTCATGTATAATTAATTTTGAGCCAATTCATGAAAACTGCATGAAAATTGAACTTATTTTTTTTCTTCTAAATTTGCTCCTTAATTCTTTAAACCCACAGGCATGATCCACACATTGACAATTCTAGTGTAGGCCTACAATAACTATTTATGATTGCACATTTCAGTAGCTCCAACTTACACTAACTAATACTATAGAGAGAGTTCCTAACTTTTTTCTACCTTTTCAAATTTCAGTAGTAAATGTTTAAAAGGAATCCATATTCAATTGTTATCGACAACTTACTTTGTGTATGCTGCACCAATGTCCACTATAATGATTTTGGGTTCATCCACTATACTCAGGCCCTCTAAAAATGACATGCTGCCAAGTTGATCACCATAGAGAGAACCTAAACACAAAAACATTTTTAAAAAGTTTGTGTTTTAGAAATCATGGCAAATTACCATTTATTCAATTTGATTTGGGGCTAAGGGTTGACAGGTTATCTATAGTATTGGTCTAAAATGTTTATCTAGACTTTGCTAGGTTATGGATCATCTATATGTGGTATAAAAAACAAACTTTAAATTGTCAAACCCAAGGCACCCTTTGTATGTTCACATTCCATACACAAGCATTATCTATGGCAAAATAATAACGGAATGTGTTGATTATCTAACATCTCAGGGTTACTCCCCATATTTATGATACTTTAAATGGTGCATTTACATTAAGGTATGAATCGTTTGAGACACAGTCCTAAGGACCATATAGATCTACAGGCCTATATAGGCGTACGTTTATCTGCCTGCGTGAAGTCCTCAAACTCTGTTTTGGCTTGCACTTGATTGTAAGAATGTGCTGCCAGTAACTTACAATCTTTTTCCGGATTGGAGATTCAAGAGGATTTTTACACGTCTGTGCCGATTGCTCAAGATCTCTGGAATTTTAAACGAGGAATAAAAATATTAAGCCCTGAACCTATCTCTCAAGGCTTGGCCTACATGGAACCGTGTAACGTTGAACAGCTAGATTAGATCTTGACTAATGTATTGCCTTCGTAAGGTTCATTTAGATGCAAGTCTCTTTCAAAATGAGACTGCCAATCCCTGCACAACACATCAATTTTCGACTAATATTTTCTTGCAAACTTAGGGGACGTTAAATTCAGCAACTATAACTTAACCTTGCACATTTGGTCACACACTCGTCGGATGAGAGGATTCGGATCGGAAACAATATTAACTGTACTTACTACTCTCTTTCCTCTTCAATATTTGTTCTATTACATTACTATCCAGCTGGGATTGATAGTTACCAGGCACCTATTCTGTGTGCAAGAAGAGTGGTTAGCCATCCAAATATTAAAATGCGTTAGTCCTCGCACTATGTATGGAATACAAGCATAATTATTCCTCCGTTCAAATGAACAAGTCGGAAAGACATTACGTTGAAGACCGGCAAATTTCACAACAATAACAGATTTATTTTTTGCAAAATCGTTCAATTAACAGCTTCAAAGTGAACAGCACAATGACATTTGAATTCTTCGCATGTTATGTTGCGAAGAGGGCATTATTTTTGTTACAAATGGAATAGAGATCTCCAGCAAAAAGGTTAACCAATTCTGTGCGATTTTCTTCAAGCATTCCTCATATATATTACAATCTCTCCACCGAGATTATAATCTTGTGATGCGGATGTAATGTAAGGCTCAATCTGGTGTGGTGAAAAAAGGTACCCATTAAAAAAATCAAGATAGATTGCTGATTTTTTTTTTTTTTTTTTTTTGGTTGTTGTTGTTGTTGTTGTTGTTTAACTCAACCTTCATTAGTTCTTCTCTCCTTTGAAGCCCATCAATGGTCCTGGCCACTTGTGAATGTGATGCAGAAATTATGGCCTATATTAAGCTTCCACATGCACATACATGTATTTCAAAAAGACGTTTATGATTATCTGATGTTGAATATTTTTTTACTGTTCCAAATCATTTAGGTATTCAATGTTGTGTGATAACCTAATTTGACTTTAAATATAGCATGGTCACATGTTCATTAATTATATTAAAAACAAAAAACGTGATTTTTCGCTGGAATACTTTTATTGCAAGCCTTTGGAATAACATTTTTGTATGTTCACTGTTTCAAAATATAAGAGGTACGTAGATGGGCTGGTTGTTTTCAGGAAAATATTCCGGAAAGATTGTATTTATCAACCAAAACAGAACCATCATTGTGCGGTGAAAAACTCGCCTTCTTTTACCTACGAGGAGATTGATCAAGTTTTTTTTTTTTATTTCACATAATATGAAAGAATGTTTATATAAAAATTTGGTGTTAGATTTAGATGCACATGACAAAAGTCTGGGCAATACAGCTGAAACGTTAGCCTCGGATTCGTTATGCCGTGTTGCTCAAGAAGCATGGTTCAGATTTACATTCTTACCGGGTTAGCGATATGATTGGTCCTTTACCAACAATGGTTCAATCCGCAACAGTTCGGTTGCAATAAAATGCAGTGAAGTTTCAAAAGCTTATAGGAGTCTAAATCCATTTTTTTCCACTTAGTCTTTATCGACCACCTTGTAAGCTGGTAGGCCTATAGGAAGATCAAAACTCAGTAAATTTCATTGCTATACATTGATTGGTTTTTGGGGGGTTATAGTGTAGAAAGAAATTCAAATTGCCTAGTATAATAAAGATGATTTCACAAAAAAAATATATGATTTGTGTCAAACTTCTCATGTTTGAAAAGAGAGGCGATGCTTAATACTGAAAACACGTTCCGTTTGTGCTCATAATATCAAAGCATCATTTACTAAAGTTAAGACTCTACACACTGATCATACAGCCATCGCCATGTAAAATTCCTCGCGGAACTTAGGTAACGTTAGACTTGTCCGAGAACAAGCCATACAAGAAGAATAGAATGAAAAAAAATTTTTTTCTAAAGGTTGCTCTTCTAGGACCAAACAAATTCAGCAAATATTCAAAAGAAGGGTACACGATGGCGAAGAAAAGAAAAAATATTCTTCTCTCTGTTGCAGACTTTTAGTAAAGCTAAGACGGGTGTGGTAAAAATGTTTATAAAAACTGTATGACTGCACTGGGGGGGGGGGGGGGGGGAGTAAATAATATTTAAGGTGATGGGCTTGCAAGTTGTAGATTTATGGACTTTCCTTGAAATATATCACGTAATGAACGGTTGAAAAATTATAATTCAACATCTCAACTAAACACACATAAATATTCACAATATGATTATAATACTTTATTAATAGGCATATATGACTAAGCACTCCATCTGAAACTGTTAATAACACCAAAAGTCACTGGCATTTACCAAATTACATGTAGTTATTTGGTCCCTCACTATGAGTTAAAAGCGGACTTACATGTCATTTGTTAGTATTGTCCTGATAGGACACATTTTTGTATCAATTCATTAATAATACCAGCTTGGCAACAGGGACCCACTTTTTCTCTTCCTATCGTTCTTTCCTGGGTATAGCTTTAAAAAAATGTTAATCTTAAAGTTCGAAATGGTACGAACCACCTCCTTCCTCTTCAGAGATGAACAAATTAAAAAAAAAAAAAAAAACTTAATTGGCATGTCATAGTGATAATGGTAATAACACTGAGGAGTTGTGCAGGCAGCAAGTTATTTTTTAACTCGAATAAGAAATCTTTAACACTGCATGAGCTTAGAATATTCGGTAAATTTTTACTATCAGTCCCAAGTTCTAATGAAATGGATATATTTCAGCTCAGTTGCTTTACTTGTACAAAACAACAAAATTCAACTTTGCGACAACAGTGAGCTTGATATTCATGTTTAGAAGAACAAAACGAAGAAAATCATCATGTTTGACGAGTTGAAACAGTCCAACAGTTAAAAAAAAAATACCGACTATTATGGGATACACTATAATAAAGCAATACAGTTTAGTGTGTACCTCTCAACTATAACCGATACTACTACCCGATTATTCGGCTACTGGATACACAGTAAGTTTGCACGGTGTGTGACACAAACGGTGTGTGATGCTTTGCATGCATGTTTTAACGACAGATAGGCTTCAACTGCTGCAAGTCTTCAACATCTCGAAACCGGTTCAGGACTTCCTGAATGTGACGTCACATCATAGTGTTTCTGTTTCATATCTGCAGGGAGTGACATCAAGCATAGGCAGGCCTAGATCTAGATCTAGATCCAGAATACTAGACTTGTTAAATTACATTTTTTTTTAGTAAATTGGAAATCTAAATCTGCCGATCTAGAATCCAATCTGATTACAATGGTAAGGTGAAATAACCTTGTTAATTTTTTTTTCACCATGATAAAAAAACTAAGCCTAGCTGAAAACGCCGTTCTACAAACGGGACCGTGTCAGTTTGACGAGGCAGCGATGCGCGTGTGAATTTAAGAGGCGGTTACCAAAGAGGCTTATAAATGGTCTTGATATCTTTTCATTTACTTACATGATCCAGATCAAATTATTTGCCTCCACCTGACCATCTTTACCTAGAATCTTTTAATTCTAGATAACTCCATAATTCTAATTCTAAACATAAAATTTAGATGTAGGCTCAATTCTTCAAGAGAGCTTAATTCCTTTTGGATTTAAAAATCAAAACAAACGTTGTGTTCGTTTCACATTAAAAACAAACACAGATTTGTACGGTGTAGATCTAGATCTAGATCACTCTAGAGATCTATGCCCGTATTCAGAAGAATTTAACGCTATCGTTAGGTTGTCGTTAACTGGCTAACGCATGCGTTAATTTAACGACGTATTCAGAAGGCACATTTTCGCTAACGACCGGTCGTTAGGTTATCGTTAGGGGGGACTTTTTAAAGAGAGCTAACGATCACGTTAACGATAGGTTCAGGCCTACCCTAAAATTTTTACGATCGCTTTAATGGACTTAGGTGACGAACACTTTCCAATCGTTTTGGTAACCAAGGAATTGTTTTTCTCTCCCAATATGGTGGCTTTGGGAGCGTTTGCAAGACAGACTTAATACACTTTTTTGTATTCTTTAAATATACTTTGTAATAGATCTAGATCTAGATTAGAAAAGAGTTGAATAAAAACTGATGCCTTTTTATAACTCAGCTACAATTAACGGAAAATAATCAAATGTGAGTGAATGGTAAAATAAAATAAAAAAAAAAAAAAGATGGAAAGGAAAAAAATCTATCGACAATACTATGAGTTCAGTTACTGAAGTCTTAGATCTACAGAAGTGATCTGAAATGTAGACTAGCTAGACTTAGACCTAGATTGAAAATTGGATCTTTCAAGTGCAGTAACAAAAAAAAAAAAAAAGATTGCAAGTTAAATGTTTTGCGAACATGATCTGCAAACACTACAGAATCTATGAATTTGAAAGTGGTGAATGATGAATAGGCTAAACCTACATGTACGATAGTTAAAGTTTAATCGTCGTCACATAAACCAGTAAGCCATGAAATAGAATTTCGTTAGAAGATGGTATAAACTTATACAGAGAGAGAGAGAGAGATGTTAGCTTTATTCAATTATCAAGGCTGAGCAATTGCAATCAAACTCAAACTACTTGAAATGAAGTTGAATGCCTTCGCCGATTTTGTACAGTTGCAGACTCGTGCAGCTATGACTACTGTATTAATTTAATGAAATTCCTAGCTTTTCAACAAATCTCTCTCTTTGTTTCTCTCATTTTTCTCTCTAAATGTATCTACATACCACCAAAGTAAAGAGAAAAGAAAGTAAGAGAGACAGGCAGACGAGCTTACTGACAGAGGGCAAGCTACTTAGATAGTAAGGTTTTCTTTACAAATTCTCATTTTCCAGTAGTTATTAGCATATTGTGAGACTGATCTATGTATTAAAAATTGTCTGAAAATTCAAAGCTGGCATTTTCCTAACTCAAATGGAAGTAGGCACATCCATGATTGAAATTATGAAAAGAGAAGTACATGGTTTATTTTGTGGTGATTCCACAAACCAGTTTTCAAAATGCATGAGTTCCACAGTTCTTGAGATTATATTCTTTTGATTTTCTCTGTTTGTTTCTTTTTTAAACCTCATTAACATCATTATAATTATTATTATTATTATTATTATTATTATTATTATTATTATTATTATTATTATTATTATTATTATTTGCTCTTACTTTAAAAAAATGTTTTTACATATCAGCCCTGATAAGTCCAGCTTCATAGAAAATAAAAATATTATCCCCAAAAACCCATAACTTCTAAATTCATGCATTATAACAAAAAGTGAGCACAAAAAATTGAATTTAAAAAAAAAATAACAGATTCAAAAAATAATTATAGTCAGATGTAATCATACATACATGTATATATTGCTCTCTTATACTTTGGAAAACTTATTTTTTTAAATGAACTTAATCATCAATCATTATTGAACTCATGAGATTTTGCCTTTGGCTTTCTTTTAGAATTAGGACATTTTTTTTTAATCAAGCCCAATGGAAGCCATTGTTTTAAAAAAATATTTCATTCTTTATTCACCAGGATATTTAAGATTATTGCTTATTCAGAAAAAAAACCCAAATGATTTTTGAAAATGAAATCTCTCGAAACAAAGCGATTTCAATATTGGACTTTGCAAATGGTACATAGAGTCCATCTCTTTTTTCTTGGTGAAATTTAGGTAACCATAACGTTTTATTTACCAAGAAATACAAAAGTATTACTTTTCTTTTGAAATGCATCACTTTGTTATGTTATTTAACTTTTTCAATCAGTAGTTTTCAATAAATAAAGAGTGGAGATCTAATTGTTTTCCTCCAGTACCTTCAACAAGTTACAGAGACAGAAAACAGGCAGCTCAGCAAACTGATCAATAAATTTCATGCAGTAAAAATGAACTTTTTCATTCCAATTGAAAAGTATTTTACAAGATTTACCCACTACATGGAGACTCTATATATAATATAAGCAAATATAATTTTGCAGAAGTGTAAAAATTCGTTTTCTTGAATTCTTTTAATGATTAATTGTCCTCAAAAAAAAAAAAAAAAAAAGTAAAAAAAAGAAAAAGAAATAAAAATAAGAATAAGAATAACTGAAGACTTACAATAAGCCAGTCAATTGGAGTGCACCATTTAGAAAAGTCTTTCTGTTTAGAAAAGACGTTAAAAAGACCAACCATATAATCAAATTTGCTGAAGTGAGCAGTGATATTTTAAAAAGACATTGAATTAAGCAAATCACATCTGTGATAGAAAGTGAATATTGCTGAAAGTGAACATGCTGATCTCAAATCATATGCTGCTCATTTTTTCAATCAGATTATAATAAATATATAAAAACTAACAAAACATGTAAGAGGTAGAGAAGTCATTTAATAATGGCTAAAAGTTTCAGTCATTATTGAACTCATGAGATTTTGCCTTAGGCTTTCTTGTAGAATTAGGACATTTTCTTTAATCAAGACCAATGGAAGTCATTATTTAAAAAAAAACATTATTTCATTTTTTTTCACTTCAAAATTTAAGATTACTGCTTATTCAGGAAAAAAAAATACCAAGTGATTTTAGAAAATCAAGTCCCGCAGCACAAAGCAATTTCAATATTGGACTTTATAAATGGTTCATAGAGTGCAGTTTCTTTTTTCTTGGTAAAATTTAGGTAACCGTAATTTTTTATTTACCAAGAAATATTTAAGTATTACTTTTCTTATGGAATGCATCAATTTGTTATGTTATTCAACTTTTTCAA
Source organism: Elysia crispata (assembly GCA_033675545.1). Lineage (NCBI taxonomy): Eukaryota > Metazoa > Mollusca > Gastropoda > Plakobranchidae > Elysia > Elysia crispata. The sequence continues at coordinate 391,385 of JAWDGP010006562.1, forward strand.
TCAGCAGTTTTCAATAAATAAAGAGTGGAGATTTTATTGTTTTCCTCCAGTGCCTTTAACAATTTACAGAGACTTAAAACAGGCATTTCAAAAAATTTATCAATAAATTCCTTGCAGTAAAAATGAACTTTTTCATTCCAATATTCTAAATTGAAAATTAATTTACAAGATTTACCCACTATATGTAGACTATATGTATATAAGCAAATATCATTTTGCAGAAGTGCAAAATGTATTGTCTTGAATTATTTAAATGATTAATTATCCTAAAAAAAAATTTACTGAAGTGAGCAGTGATATTTTAAAAAGACATTGAATTAAGCAAATCAAAACTATGATAGAAACTGAATATTGCTGAAATTGCACATGCTGATCTCAAATTATATGTTGCTGATTTTTTTTATTTAGATTATGAAAAACAAATATATTAACAATACATGTAAGAGAAAGAGAAGTCGTTTAGTAATGGCTAAAAGTTTCTGTTCAAAGACTTGCTTATAAATAACTTCTTTCTATCCAGTTTTAAAAAGATTGTGTTTATTGTTCCTTCAACTTAACAAGCTGGCCACTAAACATTTCAAATATTATACTCCTCTACAAAAAGAACAAAAAGATTTATATATTTTTAATCCACAAAGATTGAAAATCTGTGAACAATGTTGCACTTTTTGAAAAATTGATCTCAAGTTTTAAAATTGATTTCTCAAAGTATTGGTATATGGATAGCAAAAGGGGAGGGGAAGGGGGGAACCACAGACTTTAAAAATGTATTTATACATAGTTGCTGTTAAAAGAGTTGGATTAAATTAAAGGAGGTCCATTGCAAGCTCTTTTATGTAGTGCCTAAGATAGTAAGATACTGTATTATTTCAGTATTAGTTAATTTCATCTCAATTGAGCTATTCTATTTTTTTAATACAAACCAGGCGTAGAAGACACATTTTACATCATTAATTTTTGTGAATAGTTGTTAAAAAGAGTAAATGTAAAAATTTCAAATAAAATAATGAGTATGTTATGCCCATCAAAGAGGGTATTTTATACCTAGAAATAGTAGAATGTTTTCACCTATGCTTTTCATTTATAATCATAATCTGTAAAGACTTTTCTAAATAAATTGGAAAATGAGAGTAACCAGGAAAAGAGCTATAATATACATAAAAAAGTAGTCAAACCAAGGGATGCTTATTTTTTAAATTCATCCTAATGTTAGCTGAATTAAGAGAAAGTATTGCTACAAGTCCAATTCTTCATTTATTTTTTTTTACACTTTTATAAGTAATATTATAACCATTTGAAGTAGCATTACTACCAATGGACATAAATGAAGGGCCTTTCCCATCTAAATCTTGTAAAAAAAACTTGGCATGGGCTATAATGATTGGAAACATTTTACTCATAAATTGAACAAATAACGTAGTCTATGTGGTCTTTTAGGTTATTTAGACTCAGTCAAAGAGTAATTATGCATAGGCCTCTTACTTTACCTTAATAAATTGTAATTTAGATCTAGATCTAGGTACAAACACAGGTTTGCTTTAAGGCCTGGATCTAGATCTAGATCTAGGCATAACCCTTATATAAATCGAATGAGAGATAACATGCTGGGAATTTAGTTAACTAAAGTTTTACTCTTAAACTCATTCTGAACAGCAATTGTTGTTCCACAACATCTTACAATGCATTGCATTGAGTTTCCAAAGTCTAGATTAACTGTAGGCATTGTTATGATTGTAGCTCTAAATAAGCTTAGATTTAAATCTAGATCTAGCTCTATGTTAGATCAGATGAGGGACACTATGTTAAAGCAAAGACTATATATATATATATTTTTAAAGAACAGTTTCATCCATGGGTTGCATCTAGAACAAGAACCAATAATCTGCATAATGTTCCAAACAGTTTTTTCTATACATTAAACATCGTTGTCAAGCCCGATATGAAATGTAAACAAGGCAACAGCCTTAACTTCCGGGTGAAAAGTGACAATTTTTTGCAAAACACGCCAAAAGTAAATGATAAATTAATTATCTCGGTCATTATTTTTAACGCTATCGTTAGAAAAATGTTTTGAATGCGACTTAGTTAACGATGTCGTTAGAAATCTTCTGAATACGTCGTAGATAACGATGTCGTTATAAAGACAAGTCGCTAATTTTACGTGTGCGTTAACTCCAAAATGTTCTGAATACGGCCACTAAATCTAGTAATATTCTAATTGAGGATAAGGCTAATCTCCGAGATCTACCGTTTGAACAGTACAGTCCAACTTATTCCAACCTTCACGGGATTTAAGAATCAAAACAAGCGTTGTGTTTTTTTCATATCAAAAAACAAGTACAGATTTGTATGGAGCCTAATTAAAATGTGGTCCTAGCTCAATGGTTTGTCTCGCATGCTTAACAGGGGTTTAAAATGTCGTTTTGTAGATCCTTAAAACAAATTTTGGATTTAAAAATATGCCCATGTAAAATCGTGTGATCTAGAATTGCTTTTCCATATTTTTTTTTTATTTTATTTTCACAAAAATCTGATGACACGTTTCAGGTTACGATCTTTATATTATGATGATGATTGTAATTATATTAACTTGTACTCTAGATCTAATCTAAATCCGGAGATGATGTTTTCTTACGAATTTGGTTATTTTTAAATCTGCTAAAGTATAGGCTAAAATAATGTGTTGCAAGTTTGAAGAGATAATTAATAGTGGACAACACTTATGTTGAAGTCGGATGAGTTATGTTATTTATGTCATTTATGTTAATTTAATGCTATGAACACAAATGACCCCGATAAGAAGGCTTTGTTCAAAAGGAAATACAAGGGACACCTGCCAGCCATTGATAACAACTCACCAAATGAGATGTGGACAGCTATTCAAGTAGCCACATATGATTTGGCAGCTGCAGCTTTTGGCACTTACACAGTTTCTCAAGAGGACTGGATGATCAGGATCGCATCTAATGCTTAACTGCTAATCCCACTTATAGAGGAGAAATGGAAGGCCATCAAAGCATACAACAAGAATAAAACACAAATTACACTTAAGCAACTGCATTCCACAAAAAAAAGCTTCAAAGAGAATCAAGATGATTCTGGGAAAACCTATGTAAGGAAATACAGGAAGCCTTTGATGTCGGGAATATAAAGGAGGTGTATGAAAAGATTAGAGTTGCTTCTAAAGGCCCCCAGACAAACAAGCTTACTGCTATAAAATCTTTATCAGAACAACCAATTATGAACAAGAATCAACTAATGAAGAGGTGGGAAAAACATTATTCAAGTCTCTATGCTGAAGAAAGATCAGTAAACAGCAGCCTTGAGGCAGCAATATTCCAGCTCCCAGAAATGGCAGACCTAGATGATGAGCCAACTGAAGATGAACTATTGACCACCATTGAAGAACTTCACAATGGAAAAGCCCCAGGTCACGACAAAAATTCTGAAAGAGAACAGGGATAGTATTCTACCTCATGTCTATAAACTTCTGATCACTTGTTGGAGATATGGAAAAATACCACAGGACACGAGGAAGGCCAACATTATCACATTGTACAAGAATAAAGGAGACAAGCGAGACTGTAACAACTATCGAGGTATATCTCTCCTGAGTATTACTGGGAAAGTGTTCCCCCGAATCATCCTGAGGTGTATACAGAAATTGGCGGATCGTGTCCTACCAGAGAACCAGTGTTGTTTTCGATCGAAGCGCTGCACAGTAGCAATGTTATTTCCCTACGTCAACTACAAGAAAAATATTGTGAGCAACACCTTCCATTGCACATTGCATTTGTGGACCTTACAAAGGCTTTCGACACAGTCAGCAGCTCTGGACTGTACATGGTACCCAAGAGGATCGAATGCCTCTCAACACTCCATCAGCTAATTGTATCATTTCATGAAGATATGAAAGCGACTGTTCAGTGTGTTGGCTCAATATCAGACAGCTTTGACATCAGAAGAGGGGTCAAACAGGGATGAGTCTTAGCACCAACTTTATTCAGCATTTACTTTGCAGTATGCATTTAAGACATCACCTGGTGACGCCTTTCTGCACTGGAGAATGGATGGATCTCTGTTTGACCTAACAAGACTGAGCAAAGACCAAGATCAAGTCTACTATTATCAGAGATCCTCATTTTGCAGATGATGCAGCACTTGAGGCTCACAGTGAAGATGCTCTACAGAAAATGATGGACCAACTCTCACAAGCAAGCAAGAAGTTTTCTCTAATGATTAGCGTTCAAAAAACTGTCGCCCTGTCGCAAGGTGATACACCCTTATCGAGTCTCAAATTAGATTCAAAACCACTGGAATCTATCACCAAATTCTGTTATCTAGGATCTACGATCACATCCTCCGTCTCCGTAGACGATGAGATCAACATAAGGATTGGAAAAGCAGGAACTACATTTGGTAAGCTCACAAAGAGAGCATGGGACAACAAGATGCTCACAATCAAGAACTAGATTAGAATCTATGAAGCTTGCGTCCTCAGCACACTCCTCTATGGATCAGAAAAATGGGCCACATATGAAAACCAAGAAAGCTCAATACCTTTAACCTAATATGCCTCCGCAAGATTATTGGTATACGTTGGGAAGACAGAAGACCAACACAGAGGTACTTGAAAAAGCAAATCTTCCAAGCATATTTACTATCTTATGCAAGAGGCGACTCGGATGTCTAGGGCACTTGACATAGATGGACAACAGCCGCATTCCGTAACAGATGCTCTTTGGTCAGATGGCTTTCGGAAACAGAGCCAAAGGAAGACCCCAACTGAGATTTAAGGATAAGTGCAAGAGCAGTTTGACCAGGTGCAAAGTGAATGTACAAACCTGGGAAAACCTTAGATCTTCCAAGGTTGGTAAATTTGACGCTCATTGGATCCAAGGTTATTTTGTTAAGGCAAAGACAGAAAAAAAAAAAAAAAGGGACTTCATCAATCCCTCGTTGAGCCCAAGGTCTCATTGGGTCCGAACATGTTGAATTCTAGGTTCAATTTGGGACAATTCCTTCCTACATTTTCGTATTTAGCACATTTTTGATATGCTTTAAGATTAACATTGTTGTGTCTTTAGTGCTTGTTGGTATCAAGGTAAAATGAAGATAAAGTCTTTGGTTAAAGGCTGTAAGTGTAACTCAGCTGCTTCCTATGATCATTTCTTTAGATTTTGTTGGTTTATAAATATTAAGCCCTATTTAAAGGTTTAAAAAAAAAGAAAGAAAAAAAATTAAAGATAAGAACTAAGATATTTGATTAGAACCTACATGCATTTCTGAATTAAAATTAAAACCAGCTGTTAAAATGTTCTGAGAAATGGGATCAGTTTTTGTTTTTTTTTTGCTTTGAATGCTCTGCAACTCATGGAATGATTTTAATTACTAATATACTACTACTCAATTATAATACTAGCCACATCTTAACTGAAGATACCAGTTATAACTTCTCAATTTGCTTTTATGCAGTGCATGGTTTATAATGAGTCACGGTTGTAGACACTTTATTTTCTTTAATAGATGACTGTGACTGTGAGGTGGTCTGGGATTTTTAGCCTCATGTCTGACATGACTTCTAGGGCTTCAAACATAAAATGTAAATTATTTAAGGTTGCTGACTTTTCTGTATCTCATGAACCATGATACATTTTCTAACATTTCAAAATGTTTCAAAAACCCAGTTAAGCAACTTTAAAAAGAATATTTTTGGTCTTTTTGTCAAGATACCCGCAACTTTGCAAGAAAACTTTCCCTATCTTAAAACGAATTTTTCTCTGTCTCCCTCCCCAACATGACTTAGATTTCAAGTCATATCTAAGCCAAAATATAAAGATATTTTAAAAATTGTTTCATGAGGGGACTTGATTGGCTTTCAGTTTCAGATCATATAGAAATCACAATTTGTCGAAACTAGTCATTGAGCCTAAAATTTGCAGGCTACCTCACATATGTAATCAAACTTGGTCATGAAATATTTTATTTTTTCCCTACCGGTGCCTGCTTGACATGCATGGCATCATTCAAAACAATGTCACTTGTCAGAGAGGGAAGAGGTATCTGCAATAATGTCTATACTCTCTTTTGGTATATTTAAATAAATCAAATGTACGAATGTTTTCATGTTTCAAGGATCAAATTAACTTGCCTGTATATTTTAAATACCCAACCAGCATCTCTCTTTCTCTTCTTCCAGATATCTCTCTCATCTCTTTTTTATGTTTTATTGTGTGGCCCTTTATTTTATTTTTTTATGTTTTTTTTTCTCTTTTTTATATATTGATTTGATTTTGCTACCTAATTTTGAACAATTTTTTTTTTATAATTTTTACAGTCCTGGACAAAAAAGTTCACCAAACAATTCAAGGAAATGATGCTCAGCTGTTATTGAGGGTTTGAATTTCACGGGGGGGTGGGGGGAAGAGAATTTTTTGGCTATTTCACATAAGTGCAATTCCACATAATGGAATCATTGTTCACCTCTTACTTGCTACATTTTAGTTGACATAGGCTTCTACTAAGATGGTTTTGACAAAAGTTTGGGCAAATTTAAAAAAAGCTTCATCATTAGTTCTGCTTTGATATCCTTTTGTAGAAGATCTCTACGCTGTTGAGGAATCAGATGCAAAAAGAAAACAAAAGTTTCATGTTACTGTGCTATTCTTTAAAACCCTGTCAAACTTTGTCTTTTGTCTTTGACGGCTTTGCTTAAGCAATCTTTATGGTTTTTGTCAATTCACAGATTTTCTTTCAATGCATTTGTGAAAAGGTTTGAAATTTTTATAGTCACAGTCTTTATAGATGGGTGCTACTTGCAAATTACATAATTACAATATAACAAAAATATATAACAGGACCAGCAAGAAATTGATTAATACTATTAACTGCCTCTGTTACCATCACTAATTGTATTTCAACTTAAAAATAGCATGAAGCAACAGAAGAAATTCAACTTTTTTTTTTTTTACAACCACAGGCAAAGACAACTTTGAAACGAGAAGGTAATTATCAATGGTATACATTTAAGGTATCCAGTCTCTCAGTTGAATTAGAGCCTATTTTTAAGATAGAAATGAATTAGTATATGATCCTTTTCAGATTTCTAACCCTAGATATATATATATATATGCTTAAGGTTATAAGTTTTTTCATTTCTTTAACGGGTAGAAAATTTACTTATTCGTAATGCTAAAGACTGAATATGTGATTTATGGCATCTGATCATCATGTCCGCCATCAGGCCTGGATGGAAGCTTCTTTTTAGGTGATTGCATTTAGTTAAGTGTTCGCATAATCTTATTGTTACTACATTGACAGTGACAATAGGATTAGGAGGCCTGCTTACACACCATTTTTCAGTACTTTACTGATTCCCAATGACTTCAAAGTGTTACATAGAAAAGAAGTATGTATTTCATGTGTGGCAATTTACAGTCCAGTGTGTCCAGCAAATCGGATAAAAGTTGGAAATTCGATAGTCAGGTCGGAAGAGTCGAAATGGTAGAAAATCGACCATCAAGGTTGGAAAAAGAGAGGAAAAACAGCGTTCAATAACCAGGCTAACAGCCTCTGCTGATAGCAAGGCCAGCGGCTAGCCAGCCAGGCTTGACTCAGTGGAATGTGTTGTTGATTATACTAGTCACTTGTATTTATTGCCCACTTTAAAAAACATTGAATTGCAAAGGTGCTCTGTTATTATCATCATTTCTATTATTAAACTTGTCCCTGCATATTCTCTGTTGATTATCTTCATGCAGTGGAAACCAATTTTGGATTTTCTCTCAAAATCCTAGGTAGGAAATTTTTGGAGAAAGTAGGAAATTTTAGGTCAAGATGTTGCTGGACACCCTCAGTCCATTATACTCTCCATGATCCCTGTTAACAAATTGCTACCTCTAGAAACAGATTAGCATATTTTCTTTTGTGTAAATTTGGGTTTTCGATAAAAGTTGGTTTTAACACAGTTCATTTTTATCCCAGCTAAAGAGATGGAATTGTATTGAAAAAGTTTCTCAGAATCCCAATATGCAGTGGGTAGTTTGCTAGCTAGCGACTAGCAGTCAATTTGTTTTATATAGGCCTACATGTATGCATTTTTGTAATGGGTTTTTCCAAATAAGACAGAGAACTCTATGCAAATTTATGGTTAAATTTTATCTCATGCAAATAAGTAAAATGAGATTTTGGTGATCTAAATTTTAATATATCAATGTACTTATTTTTTTTTGGCAAAGATCTCAATTTTTTTTTTACTCTAGATATGTTTTAAATAAACTGTGCCTTCATTGTTTTTACATTTAAAAAAAATTTTAATTGATCAATCAAGTGAAGAAATGCAATTTCAAGACACTTTCTTCTACATTTTCATGTCAATTCATCTTTCCTCGTTTTTGAACAGTTTAGTCTATACATACCGTCACAATATATAATGTCCAACAAGGCTGTTAATTCATAAAAAAAAAAAATTCATGAATTTAATTTCTTGGGCGCAAGTTAAGCCATTAAGATCATAATTGTCATATTGAGAAGAAAAAAAAAAAGAAAAACTTGATAAAAAAAAATTATAGTTACATTAAGTAAAATGGCACAAGCACTAGAAATTTTACTCTATAGTAGAAGAACTTCGATTCTGGTGTGTTACAGTATTTTCAGTGACACGTGTTAGAAAAAAATCTTGTGAAAAAGCATAATGTGACGACTAGTGACCAGGCTTTGGTATTTGCATCCCAATATATTTCATTTTTAGGTATTTAAATCTTCTTTGGAGGTAATGAATTTGGATCTTAATTTTTGCTGCACATCCTGGGAAAGAAACCAAGAAAAACTTACTACTACAATAACTCTTCAACTCAAAAAATTCATCTTACAAGAAACATGTTGATATGCCTTTATGAGAGAATTACTAAGAATGATATTCCTCATCTTACTGGTACATCACGCTTAATTAAATACTAATTGCACCAATGTTCTGATTAGGCTATATATTCATCGGGTACCAGTTATAAAATTAAAGTTATTTTCAAAGTTAAATAGATCGTAGGAGGCATATTTATAGACATATTCTTTATAAGGCCACATCTTTTTCATATTAGGAGTGAGCCTCCATAAGGAAAGTAGCAAGTGCAATCTATATTGTTTTCTAGAAATGTGCTTGGTTAAACTTATGCAATTACAATATGATCTTTTTTTTTTCAATTACTTCTCCCTTTAGAACTGCAAGAAGCATTCACCATGAACTGCTCTCCTGAAAATACCATTCCTCCAAGCAAGCTTGGTGTAGTTATTCGTTCTATTGGGCGTGCCCCCACAGAGGCCCAGCTGCAGTCTTTGTGTCGAGAATTTGAAAGCAAAGGTTTGAATTAGTTTTTGAATGTAATTTATAATTAAGAGCTAAGAATATTTAAAGGACAAAGGCAATATTAACTTGGAATCTGTCCACTTTTTGCTTTAGTTAAATAAATGACCCAGACCTTTCTCTGTTTGAATGATCCTTTGATACTGAGGAAATTTGTTAAACAACATAGGGCACATCAGGGTCTTGTGGTCATTTGCCATGGATAGGAATGATATTGATAATTTAAGGTCTCGCATCATCCTCTTTGTGGGCACTTATTTACATCTAATTACTGTTTTAATGATTATTTTTATAGCCAATGTTCAGGAAGGTTGTCTGAGGGATTGTGTAGAATTCAAACAAGGTTAAATTGAAATGATGATGCCAAACTCATCAACTGCCAGCATGGATTAAAAACTGACCCCCCAAAATTTTCTGCTAGATCTGACAGCAAACATTCTATTTGACAGCTACTTTTGAACTAACACAGAATTAAAGACAAGAGAAAAAAGATTATTGTGCCAAATTTTCATCCAAAAGTAAACTTTCTTGACTATTTGCCTGGAATTTGCCGATACACTAGAATTAGAGTCAACAATTTAAAATTTTAAGAAGGGAGGAAAGTACATCATAATGGTAGATGAATTACATTGTCCCAGTCTGAGACTGCTGTTAAGGCTCTCATCAGATGGCAGTGGACTGTATGTGCAGGCTGTGATTGCTGACATCCATCAGCAGAAAATACTTTTTTTAATTCGTTCCATCATAAAAAGATTCCTTTACTGTTGTGTTAATGACCAAACAGATGGTACACATTTAACTCCTTGAGTTCTTCACTTGTGTGAGGACTTCATTAATTTTTATTTATTGCCTATTCAGCTTAATATCCAGCTTTTTTGTTTTTTAAACTGACAACCTCAGTTTAAAAGAAGATTTGTGAAAGTTGTATCATGTCTTAAATTTATTTTCATGAGTCCTACGTTGATTTCTAGCTTCCTTGTTTGTTTCTGTTTCTGTTACATTTTCTTTGTAACGAATATACTTTGTTGGATGAGACTTGCAAGCGTATTGACATTTGTGAAAGTTGTTCCTCTTTGGCAATAAAATTACTTACCTAAAATTTTAAATTGATTTTTCCTCCAGTTAGGTGTATATTAGGGAAGAGGAAAAATATATATGACAAAGCACATAATCATAAATTGGACACAGCTTTCCATCCAACAAGTTAAAAAAAAATATTGGCAAAACAATGGGGAGCATGGGCAGTGCAGAAACCTTTGAGTTAGTTTAACTATAAGTATGTACATGTATTGTTACTGTCACTCTTTTTTATATACTGAGGTATATGACATAGGCCAGGACTGTCATCTTTTGACTTCTTTAAACTACACACATCACTGATTTTTTTTGATGTGACATAAAGAAGTTCAAGTCAAGAAAGAATTGCTTTTTTTTTATAAGTTGAACACATTTGGCAACATGAATTGTTTGTTTTGTGCTGTCTCACTACATTTGAGATATGAGTACATTTTGTAAAGAGTTTTTTCAAACAGTAGATGACTTAAGTTTTTAAGGGCTTTATTCAAGCCTATGATCAAACAAGCAAGACTAGATTAAAAGCAGGCATTGCAGTCATTACTGAAATCATTTAAAAAATAATTTTCCTTGGAGCAGATAGCACGATCTTCTCGAGTCAGCTTTTTGTAAAGTCACACTTTCTCTGTTTCCTTATAGAGAAATTTTGGTCAATTTAAAGATCATGTGGTGGCTACTTATGCTTTACCCAGTAGCCATGGAAGTATACCGAAAAATCAAAATAGCCCATGGTAATATTAGTGTTATAAAACCTTGTATGGTATGTAGCATTTCAAGACCAACAGACTGGAAACAGTGGGCATTTTAGAGAAGCAGCCCTCCATAACTAGTTATAGAGAGTAAAAATGTTCATATAGAACTATTGCAAGTGTATCTAGAAGTGGACAGAATGGCTAAGAAATAAAAAAATAAAAAAAGAATTATGGCATGCTTAACCTTAAAGAAATAATAACAGATATCAGTTTCTCTACTGAGAACAGGACAAGGATGTCTCTTTGCACACTTGTACTAACAAGGCAAACTAGACTCTCCAAACTACCCCTGTGGACAGAGATGTGCAGACTGAAGTCCACATCCTTCAAGAGCCTGCCCTCATTTGGAGATTATCCAGCAAGAAATATGGTCAACTGCTATCCATAACAAAATATGGAGGCACTGCAAAGATATTTTTCCTGGAAGCATCCAACATTAACACTTGACATGACATGAACACAGTAAAAGAAAATGAAACAAGGAATGATAAAACTTCAAAGTCAGCATGACAATCACCCTCTTTCTATCTCAAAGAACCTCTTAAAAGAAGTTAACTATTATATAAACATAAATTTAAAAAATGAGATGTTCAGATAAGCCAGTCCCACATATTCAGATGTGCTCTGGAAGAGAGGATTCAATAAAAATTATACCTCCAGTAAGCAGCTTAAAAGCAGAAACCCAAGCAAAAATAAAAATTGAGTTGTAGGAAAGGAATACAACTTGTTCAAACTTTACACATTTCTTTTTCTTTTCTGTGCCCTTAGTTTAATCAAGATTTAATACGAGTGGTTATAAGACTATGCTTTTGATAGTGTTTGTTTTATAATGGTTAATGTTACCTGCATTGCAGTACTAAAATTAGTTTTGTGCATTTACCAAAGCTTTCAATCACCAATTTGAATTTTTGTTTATCCTGTATTAATTTGATTTTGCATACTCTTCCCAATACAAGTTTGATTACCTGAATAGATGACTGCTTTGAAAGGAATGCTAAATTTATGCTCAGTGGAACATATTTACTCATAGTATTGTAGTAAACTATCAAAGGTTCAAATAAGTAACAAATTCATCATTAATTTTATTCTTGATTTAGGTGTGAGAGCCTTGAATTGTCAACAGGTGGAAGCAATCGTCAACAAATATGGCTTTCTTCCTGAAACCCCAGATGCTCTGAGAGAAGCTTTCCGGTAAATTTCAACCTGAATTTTTTTGAGTCATGCTTTGTACTAGCACAAGTTATTTTAGAATCTTACCTAATGAATAAAGGAATAATATTATGGTATTTTAATTATTATAAAAATTCACCATTCAATTCTGTTGTAGAAAGTTATATATATGAGTTGTTTCATTTTGTAGCAATGATGCTTTCAAAGAGATGAACAATTTTTTTTCTTTTACAATACTGAGTTTTACTTAGTTCTGCATTGATAAATTGTAATGCAAAGTTCAAGTTTGTGAGCATCATTTGAACCTTTACTTTTTTCTTTAAATTAGTTCTTATTTGGATCTCAGTCATAAGTTTCACGCTTGCCAAAGCATTTAACGGTCACAAAAATTCATAGCCTGCAGTATATACTAATTTGACTTACTGACTTAGGGCCTTCCGCGTCTCAGTCGTCCGACGGGGGCGCTTCGGCAGCTTTTCGGATTCTCGTCGACAGTTCTCTCCATTGCTGTCTGTTCTGGGCGATGCATCTTAGGTGTTCGAGGTCTTCCCTAGTTGTGAGTTGTAGTGTGTTTTCTTGTAGTCTTGATAGGTCTTTGTTGAGGACGACTGGTAGTGTTGTTAAAGGGCGGCCCCGAAACTTTTTTCCGTGTGTGGCGAAATAGCTGTTCATTGATTTATTAGCAGGTATTTCAATATTTCTTCTAAGTATGTGCCCGAAAAGGCGCCACCTGTTCTCAAGTATATAAATAGAAAGGGGGTGTTCCTCGCACTTGTTGTAAAGAGATGAATTTGTGATTTTAACGGGGTATTTGATGTTGAGAACTTTCCTTAGCTGTTTACGATGAAATGCATTTAATTTTTCTTCTTCAGATTTTGTCAGTGCCCAGGTGCCGCAGTTGTAGACAAGTATTGATTTTACGAGCGACCTGTATAATTTCAGCTTGGTCTTTCTTTTAATCTTATCTCCTTTGATCCAGACATTTAGAAGCTTTGTCAGTGCTGCATTGGATAGTCGTTTCCTCCTCTCAACGTCTTCTTCGTCGCCTATGAGAGTTCCAACTTTTTTGTATTTTTATACTCTGTTCCAGCTCTTGACAACGTTGTAAACTCTGTCTTATCTATATTGACCAGTAGATTGTATTTATGTAAGGTGTTTTGTACTTCTTCCGTATCGACGAAATTCAGACCAACAAAATCTACGTCGTCAGCGTAATATACTAATTTGGAGGCAAGAAAATGCCATAAGAGAAAATAAAATAAATGTGGACAAAAGTATTTACTTTTAAGACAAAACAAAAGGCATACAACCTAACAAAGCCTTTTAATCTGAATGTGCAGTTTAAAAAAAAGTTTTGAAAAGATAAAAAAACATGGACTGCCACCAAGAAATGCGCATATGAATTTATATTCATAAAAAAAAACAAAATACAATGATACTCATGCTTCTTAATGTAGTGCGACAGGGGCTCTGTTTTCCCTGTGGTCCTAGAGGTCTTACACCTGGACTTCGAAACTTCCTCTTTGATTTTATTTGTTGCTCCTCTTATGCAACGGGCCTGCGCCTCAGGGCTACCAGGACTCTGATTATAGCCTGGTTCTATGGAACTTACTAATACTACTGCACTGAAAATGGGTGACTACTTTCTCTGTCAGAATCTGAGGACTGATAATTGCACCCTTCTTTTCCAATTGTAATGTATTTAAATGTGGAGTATTATGGCATGTGATAAATAATTGCAAAGTGAATAGTACTGTTAAAGTGTCACGAAAGAAAGAACAAGATTAAGTGAGTATGATATTGTAAGTGTCAGACTGAGCCTCGAGACTAGACAAACAAAGCTAGGCTGCTAATAAAAAATGTTCACAATAATATTAAATTCAACATCAACATCTTGATGAAATATGAAGCTCGACAGATGTAAGTTATGATTGATAATTTCAGAGGAATGGACACAGACGAAGCTTAACATAAAAAATATCTAACACAAAGTTACACAACCATCCAAAAAAATCAAGAAAAGAGGAGAGCACTGCTAGACACATGCTTGCATGTCATGTGGTCACTATCATTAGAGTCACTGTGTGAAGTATTCAAAACAGAGGTGTGAAGTTAAATGGGAATCAAACTTCACACGTAAGCTGCTCCTTTGATTCATTAATTTGATCACCATTTGTATCACATATAAATGCAGTAAAAGAGCTAAATTAAAAAAAAAAAAACTTAAGGAAATATTACACTAAAAACCCAGTCTAGATCTAAATTTCTATATAACTCTTTGCAAGACTCCCAGATGTAACGATCTAGCCTAGATCTAGATCTATGCCTATTGCTCACTAAAACGCAGGAGAAAAACTTTTTCCAAGTCATTTTCTAGTTTGGTTACACAGCAGATTGTACTTTAGAATAAATTATAAATACCTGACGCACAGAAAGAAGAAACTGTAAAATTCTCTTTTAGCCTTAGCAACAAAAATCAGTTAATTGAGCCTTAGTCTAGCCAGAATATTCCCATTGCATATGAGATCATATTCATGTCTTTCTGTCTCTCTGATTCCTCCTCCTTCCTTCCTCTCTCTCTCTCTCTCTCTCTCTCTCTCTCTCTCTCTCTCTCTCTCTCTCTCTCTCTCTCATATTTAGTGATATTGTTTTGCAAAAGCCTTGAGGTAGAGACAGAATTTTAAAGAAATGGACGATATCACCTGTAATCTGAAATTCATGACATTTTATACATTTAATTATCCAAATTCGCTTTCAATTGAGGCAGAGAGAGAGAGAGGGAGAGGGAGAATGTAGAATAGGGATATGAGAAAGAGAGGAGAGGGAGAAAAGAGAGAGAGGGGAAAGCGATAGAGAGGAGAGAAAGAGAGAGAGGGGAAAGCGATAGAGAGGAGAGAAAGAGAGAGAGTAAGAAGATTGGGAGGGAGAGAAAGGAAGAAAGAGAGAGAAAAGGAAATAGAAAAAGAGAGAGTGGGAGAAAGAGAGAAAAAGGGATAGGAAGACAGAGAGGGAGAAAGAGAGAGAGACAAAGGGATAAAGAGAGAGAGGAGAGAGAAAAAGGAAGAGAAGGAAAGAAGAGAAGATAGAAAGAATGAGAGAGAGAGAGTAAAAGAGAGGATTAGAGATCATTGGAGAGAGAGAGTTTACCGACGACAGTCAAGAAATCTTAGCCGGCATTAGATTACACCTCAACATTGTTTTTTTTTTTTTTTGTATAAGTTTTACTTTAGATAAAAAGTCACCTCATTATGCATTTGTAATGTTTAGACTTAACCTACATATTAACTGCTTGAAGATAAGATATAAAATTTATTATTTCTGTCTCTGAAAAGTAATTTCTATATTAAAAACTAACTATTAAGCTTACACCCAGGCTGTGTGCGCCGTTTGTTCAAGGAAGGTAACTTTTGCTGAAATTTATTAGGGATATAGTCTATTTTATAACAGTAACAGATATATCTCCATTAGAACTAGATTTTAAAAAAAAAAGCAATCTTTACAGTAACAGATATATCTCCTCTAGAGCTACTTATAGTACAGTTTTAAAACATTTAGACATTGGAATTCTTCTCATATTGTCATGTAAACATTCTTTAAATGAAGGAGAGATCTCAAGCAAAAAAGTATATTATATGCGGGTGCAATCTTTTAAGCAGCCCTCTTTTCAGTTTATGTCTCCACCGAGACCATAATGTGGTGCTGACGACATGTTACAGATAAATGTAGTGCTTGACCTGATGACAATATTACAGAGAAAAAAAATCAAGGCTCTGATTGTTTAAAATTTATTGTTCATCCTGGATTGCTTAAGCTTATAATCATTCCAAATCTATTCATAATCTGTATTACTTATGCAAGACAAATCAAGAGTGGCAAGTTCATAAAATAACATGAATGTTTCTACGGTTCCTTGTGGACAATAGGTGAATCTGTTCAATATCTTACTTAGATATTAAACAGTGTAGGAGTATGAAACGCATGCAAAGGAGCAGAAGTGGTGTGTATTTGCAACCGCTGCTGCGGAAGAATAGGCTATAATTTCATGGCGGTTTTGCTTTTACGCTGGAGGTCAAATTATATTTTGTCATGCTCATTCAATAAATGCCTAACTCATTTTTACCTGTTTTGAGTTATGCAAAAAAAAAAGATTTTTTTTTTCCACTATAGGACAAACATATTATTAGTGATATTATTTTAAATAATTAGAAAACTTAGTAAGCAAAACAACATGTAGTAAGCAAAATTGTATTGACAAAAAATCGCCAAAAATTGAGTTAGGCATATATCAAATGAGAGTGTCGATTTGATTTTGAAAATTTTTCCAGTTTACCTTTCTGTTAAAGTAAAATACCATGGTTTTTTTTTTTATATTTATATTTGAAAAATAACAATAATTTGCTTTAAAAACATCATCTGCTTAGAAAATTATAAACCGCTGTGAACAGTCTATTAAATGCTATTTGGTTCATCATAACAAATTAGTCTTTTAAATGCTATTTGGTTCATCATAACAAATTTGGTAAAAAATTTTGAAGAGTTCATGACAATAAATATATATATATATATAGATTTAGAAGATCTCACCTTAAATTCTCTTCATATGACGGTGTTTCAAGCGAAGGACAAAGGTGTCGCTTGTCCTCTGCTCTCTTTGGCTATGACTCTGATAAATATCATACTCACCAATCTTGTTCTTTCTTTTATGACACTTTAACAGTGCTATTCACTTTGCAAATATTTATTTATCACATACTCCACATTTAAATACATTACAATTGGAAAAGAAGGGTGCAATTATCAGTCCTCAGATTCTGACATAGAAAGCAGTCACCCATCTTCAGTGCAGTAGTATTAGTAAGTTCCATAGAACCAGGCTATAATCAGAGTCCTGGTAGCCCTGAGGGGCAGGCCCGTTTGCATAAGAGAAGGAGCAACAAATAAAATCAAAGAGGAAGTTTCGAAGTCGGGGTGTAAGACCTCTAGGACCACAGGGAAAACAAAGCCCCTGTCCCACTCACTACAGACACAAAAAAGTACTCACTACCTCAGAGTGTCAGATTGAGGCTAGGAGCTAGGGCACTAGCTGGAAAGTACGCGATTTTCTTTCACAAATTACTTAAGAATCAAATAGAGGAGGTTACAGCGTGAAAACAATACATCAAAGTGCCCCTCACACACATGACTTTCTGTAGCAGCGATAACATTGCCACCACCTACCAAAAAGAAGCATTAGGGCATCTGGATTTCTAGAACTAGATCTGAATAGTAGTAACTAGAATGAAAACTTATTATTTTTATTTATTAGAAAGCGGTCATGACAATGCCGTAGATGATTTAGAGTACTTTTCGTCTTTTCTGAACAATAAAAAAAAGTTATTAGTGAGAAGTTGACTGTGCTCGTTGACCAGTCACTTGGGACCTTTACAGATTTAGACAGCAAAGAGGTAAACCAGATGGCACACATATGAAGTCATTCGCCATTTGCAGCTAATGAACATATGCGGGGTGAAAGCAGTGTCACACACAAAGCCCATATTTCGCACATCTTACGACATAAGCAGCTAAAATAGAGAATTTGGGGTGGATAAGCGCCATATGGAATGGCTGCTGAATCGGTCTATATTTCTACAGATCAAATTGAGCTTTGGCCGATGTGAAGGAGATTTTTTTTGCTTCATTCTTGAACAATCAGGTCCCCAAAAAGGTGTCATGGAAAGCTGATCGCGGTGTTTAGGCCATTGATGCTACATTACTGGATTGGATGCTTTTTCAAAGACTGTATGTTTTTCCTCTGTTTAGTTTACTTCCAGTGGTTCTTCAAAAGATGGATAGAGAAAAGTTGGACGTGATTGTGATCCTGCCAATGTGAACAAATCAAAGCTGATGGCCTCAAATGCTTTACAAACTCAAAAGCAATCCAATTTTGCTTCATTCCTAACAACCAATTGTACAGCACCGGCAGTATTCAAAGCTATGTCACCCACTTTTCCCCAAAAGGGCATGTCTTGTATGAGAGGACGCTTGCAAAACAGGCATTCAGGGCAAGTCTGCCTCAGTCATTGTGTCATCTTGGCAACAAACAACTAGGAAATCATACGATTGTTACTTAAAAAGTGGATACAATCTTGTGATGGGAAAAAAATTGATTTCCTGCACCTTACTGAGAATACACTTTCAGCCTGACTTGTTTGATACTAGTGCAAGCTATGTGCCCCAACTCAGTGAGATCAGCAATTGCCGCTATTTTAGTGAACAAACAAACTTGTGTTTGGTGATACCCATCTGACTAAGAAATTTTTGCGCAGTATTTTTGTACTAAACCTCAGCTTCCTCGATATACCTCTTCATGAGATGTTAACATGGTGTTCCATTATTTGAGATGCATTGCTCCTGCAAAATATCTCGGAAACAGTCAAGGTTGAAAATCACTGTCTTGTTACCTTTGTTGTCCTCGCAGCGGGGCCAATCTTTAATTATTTTCGTGTTGGACATATAATTGAAGGAATTTCATAATGGGATTGCATAAAAGTTATGTTTGTTTTTTTGAGGGACAATCTTTCTAAAACATCAAAACCAAATAATCACATGAATCGTATTATTTTGAAGGCTTCACCTGCTGTCAGGCAACTGTGCGTCATGACTTATCTTAGAGTTTATTTAGAATAAATTAAGACTCTCAAATTATAATTATATGTCATTTTCATCATCGACCACCAGCACTGCCTTGGTTAGGTATTTGCTACAGATTGCAGTTTCCCAAGTTGATAACTGGATTCAACTTCATTCCCATCTCATCTTTCTATGCACCATTTCCATAATTATCTTCTCTCTTTTTATTCAATTCTCCCTTTTCATTTTTGTTATTTTCTTTTTACCTTTCAAGGATATTTGACAAAGACGGAAATGGTTTGATCAGTGCATCTGAACTTCGACACATACTTTGCAACTTGGGAGAGAAGCTAACAGATGAAGAAGTGGATGAGATGGTCAGAGAAGCAGATCTCACTGGAGATGGCCAGATAAATTTTGAAGGTAAGATATCACAAAATTATTTGTGTTAACATGGCAGTATCTATACCTCCTTCCATTGGTGTCTTAAAAAAATGACTCCCTTAATGAAAATGATGATTCTTCTACTAATTATTAATGTATGACAATTATTATTTCTGAGATTTGTGATCAATTAAAAATCTTTTTTTTTTCCTGTTAAGTTAAAACAAAGCTCTGCACACTATTTACTCTTTCAAATCCTGAAGTAATTGCTTCGAGGGGTTACTTTTTCATACAATTGGTAATTTATTATCCATTGATAAAAGTGTCCTTTGAAAAAACTCGCACACATATCAAACAGTGTAAAGAAGTTCCGGGAAAATAAAAAAAACCTCAAAATTCTCAAAAGATGGCAGATACTATCTTCCACAGAGTCAGTAAACCATTATTTTTTAGCTTAAAAGTACCATAATTTCCTCGAAGCACACTTGATTCATTAAAAATCAACAGTGCTCCACTGTTTAATTGTGATAAATAGATATATATGTTCCTCTACAGTAGGGCTTAGCCATAATGTTATTGGGTACCAATTAGGCTCTAAATTGCACAGCCACCTTTATTTTAGGAGCAGATTGGAAAATTTGACAAGAATTGGGCAAAGGGGAAAAGAGGATGAAGTTTAGGAGTGGAAGGGCTGTGTGTCAAATTTCATACTCCTGAGATAATGCTATTGCCCCCCCCCCCCCCTTTTTCATATACATGAACAGCATTCCCTCTCCTCTTTTTCTCTATGTATACTGACAGAATAATTTTTGGTCCGTCCCCTTTTTAAGCTTTTTTGACAGCTTCCTGACTCCACCCCTAGCAGGTCCTCTGACCATAGGCCAGACTCAATGTTACCTTATTCAGACCTTCCGTATCCCAGGTTAGGCCTAACCATGTTAACTGAGCAAATAATAACAGAGTGATTTATTGACAATTCATTGAAGTCCAGATCTTTGTCTGCTAACTTGGACTGTAATATGCCTCTTAATGTTATATGAGAAGGCTCTGTGGGGAAAGCATGGATGAATAGTCGAACATAGTTTTTCTATGAGCTAATATGTGAGGAAACATAACTATGTGCTTTTCTTGGGGTTTTGTTTTTTGTTGTTGTTATTTTTTGTTTTAAAAAAAAATTGTGCTCTGAAACAGCACATGAAGTAAAATTTGTATACTGATAATGAAGTAGTGGGACCTTATCATTAGCCAAAAAAAGGCAATCAGAAACAAATAAATGTAACTGGTAGGTCTAGCATCAGGGGGTGAACTACAGTCATGATTGAAAATGGGCCTCTTGATTGATGTGATCCTCAATAAAGTAGGTTCTAATCCATGGATCTGCATCATATTCTTTTGATGTTAGCTCTATGTCTGAAAGCTAGAAAATCTTCATCCATTTTTGTATTTCAGTCTAGATCTAAATGCATACAATTTGGTGTGAAAGAAATCAACACCAGAATTGAAAAAGAATGCTTGAAAAGAAAAGTAATACATTCATTCTCCATGTAACCACTCATACTATAATTATGTGTATCACTATCAACTTTTACAAGTTCATTATAAAGTTGGAACGAGAAGTCCTATGGTGTTAAAGGTTTACCAATTCTGGGCTCAAACACCACTAATTGTATAGAAATTTCTATATCTAAGCAATTCAAAAATTAGCACAGGAGTATTCAGAGAGGCAAAAACCATGAATAATTTTTACTCAAAATGATTGATAGAAATTT
>JAWDGP010006562.1:417500-765000 GCA_033675545.1 Elysia crispata
TGTTTGCTGCATGTTTTATGGCTTCAAAAAATTTTCCAAAGTATCAAATTTGTACCCCTTTTGATAAACAAATAAAAGTTATAAAAATAGCTGAAATTAGAATGATTGCTTGATAACTTTTTTTTCTACGTTTTTTTTTTAAAAAGCCACTCCAAAAAAATCAGTCAGAAGAGAATAATAAGAGCAAAGAGGCTCAGTCACAAGAGAGTTAATGCTAAAAGGAAAACCACCATCTCCAACTGCCTTAATCAAAGGCACTTTGGAGTTGGACCAGGGTGTGTGAATCGTGGTTTGATTCCTTCTAATACACATTAACAAAAAAAAAAATAATATATATATATATATATATATATAGGATCTAGGTGAAGGCTTCTTGATTCAGTTAGGTACCTTGACTTTCCTCCCAGACTTTATGTACATGTACTTGATCAGTGATTCAATATTGAAACATGTTCAAAGTTATCCTTTTTTAGTTTTGAGCTGTCTCCAAGAACCTATTTAATTTTGAGCATCCAAGATAGCAAGTAGGATCAAGAAGGAAATGATCCTCGAAGCTTCACAGCATATTACTTGAGGATGAAATGATCATCAACACAGGCACTTCTTATTGCTCACTTCCTTAACAAGCATGCCCATACACATAATAATTTGATGCAGTACTGATGCGAATTGCTTCTCCTGTTCTACTACCTCTGAATACTAATTGATTCCATTTTAACTTCCATCTTTCTCTTTCCTGCTTTATTTTCAACTATTTACACCATATTAACTTCCAGGAGCATGGCAAAATGGGTAAGCTGAGCTGTATATAGGAATCTTCGATAAAATTTATGAAATCAAGTAGAGGAAACAATTTTCCTGTTTTTATTTTTTTTCTTTACTTACTTTAAAGTTGTATACACAATAAATTATTAAAATAGAATATCTAAAAATGTAAAAAGCTATTTTTTTTTTGGCTTTATGCCTGTTTGTCTGCTGCTCATCTTTCTGTCTCTCAATTCTCTTAACATAATACATGTACATTGTACATGTTTTACATTCTCCTAACTTGTTAGCCCATGCAACTACATGTATTTAACTCTATGATCTATCTTATGTTCCGTTTCCTTTATCATTTTATCTGTTAGTCTATTTATATACCTCTCTTCCTCTCTCTGCCTTATTTCTCTAGGCTTCTTTCTTTCCCACCCGTTCTGTTTCAACGTGTGTCTCTCTTTATGTCCCTTTGTCTCCGTCTATCATTGTCTCCTTGTAATATTTCTTTCCCTCTACCAATTTGTGGACAGCCAGTGAGCAGTCGTTCAAAATTAATTTCCCTGCCTATGACAGCCCTATTGCTGGATTCTCAGATTCCCATGGGATGCATGTGACAGGTACAAAAACAACTAAACACTGAATTCCTTTGTTTTCATGCTGTGACCTACAAAATATTTTTATGGCCTTGTGCTGTTTGACTGGTACTGTATCAATTGTAAGTATTAAATAAAAGCAGTACAGTTTGCTGATCAGTGGTTTATTTTGGGGGATTGGGAAGAATCACTGGGTAGTTTTTGATGGATTTTTTCAAGATTTAGTAGCACTTAAGGCAGACTAAGCATTTATTAAGCCATATAAACTCTAACGTGTGTTTGTCTCTAACCTGTGGGAACAAAATGGTTTTCTTTCTCCCAAGATTTACAGTATTGTTTTATCATGCCTCCATTGATTAATGATGCATTGACTTGGTCTTTCTACAAATACAGGCAGTATTGTGAGCTTAAGCATCAAATAAGTACCTGTAATAAGTATACCTTCAAATGACGTTAGAAAATTGCTTAGGCCAGCCTCACATAGAAATGACATTTCACATGTCACGCATCACTCTTTACGTGACACATTACAAGCCTCGCTTTGTCTGATCACATAGGCTCTGCCATTCCCTCACGTCCAGCCAGACTGAGAAAATGGATTCCTCCGATGAAGAGGCATTGTTGACAGTTGTTTTGTTAAGAAAGAAGAAGGGGTGACACAAAATCGGCCAAAAAGAATCAACCAGCATGCGTATTCTTCCCGTCACATCACCGCACGTGTCGGCATAATGCAACTGCTTATGTGAGGGGTGCCATTAAAATTATACTACTTTTTACTTGCCTCTTCTGTGTACACACGTGACTCATGTCCATCATGCACGTGACGTGTTGAGTGACGTTCTATGTGAGGCTGGCCTTAGATAACAAAATTTTAGCCAACAAGTAACTCTTAATGTAAATTCAAGTTGGGTGCATTTACGCATGTATATGGTCTAAGGTCAATTGAAACATAAAAAATATGTTATATAATATTCAGGAAAACAGACTGATATTCACCTAATAATCAAACAGAATATTTTGCATTTAGATCAGATTGAAAATTTAGAAGTTCATTCTACCTCAAACTCAAAGACGTGTCTGTGAATTCTGTTATAATCATCATTGATATAAAATCAGATTTTAGAAAGTTTTGCGCCCACCCACACCCCGGAAAAAAAAATAGAAGAATGAACACATTTTTTTAATTGGATTCAATTTTGTTTTAAAATCAATAAATTTATTTCAAATTCCAAGTTAACAAAATCTGACATTGAGCAAGAATGACTTTAGTGAAAGGTTTTCAAATGGTTATTTGTGCAGGAAATTACATGAATACAGGTCGAAATATGGTTTTACAGCACCTACATAACAGTTAACACACACACACACAATGCACAGATTGAATGATTGAAGTCATAATTTACAAAAACATAGGTTACATAATTCGAAGAAAGCTTATGATTTATTTATAATAATAAACTTAACAAAAAGTGTTGCTTTGTTTAAACATTCATTCCAACTAAACAATAAACATTTTTAACAAAGTGAATATGATCCAATGGCAATATGTCTATAGTATGACTTCAGTACTTGTTTTTATGGTTCTCAGGGGTCTGCAGTTCAGTCATAAGTGATGTGTAATAAAGTGCAGTTGTGCAATACATATAGTGAAATTGAAATTTTCTATCTCCAGGTGATAGGAGAACCATTCACTATCTCTACTATTGACAAAAATGAAGAAAACTTATTAAGGCAAGAACTATATTTACTATATTTATTTAATTGGTGTTTACAGTATATAGTGTCTCACAAGTTGAGCAGGGGTTACCTGATATTTAAAGAATTAGCTCATACCTGGCACCTCTTTATTCAAGGGATTCTTTGGTTATGGGAAAAATTGCAAATTTTATGTTAACTGAAAGAACATGCATTCAAAAAAAAAAGAAAGAAAAAAAATATACACATTACATGTACTTTTTGTAAAATACAAATTTGAATTTCCCCAAGAAGGATGAGTAGTCAATCTTATCTCATAAAGTCTGTATTTGTAAATACATGTATCCTTAATAATTTATTCATAAGCAGGCCTTGATACTAAAAAACTTACAGTGTGGGCGCACAGGAAAACCCTTCATATGGGACCAGATAAAAAAATTGAATTATCTCAGTTTTAGATTCAGCAAACAACGCTGACGATTTTGCTTTTTATTTGAAAGTTCTTTCTTGTTTAGATTAAAAGTTATCGAGTTTTAAAATCACCCAATTGAGAAAGTGATGTTTTGAGAAAATGGTCTTTAATGTTGAACATAATTTTTTCACTGAAACTGTTAACACCACAAATCTGATCTGATATACTGCTGTACTCTAAGAAAAGAAGGTGTAGGAGAATAAGATATACAGGCAGGAAAAGCACACAGTAGGCAAAAAAAGAAAACAAATTTAACACAGAGAAGAGAAATTCAAGGGATTGTTCCTTAGACTTTCAGTACTGGTAATGCTATGGAAAAAGGCAAAGATACATTAGCAATCTACTGCATTCTTCCTAAATCTAATAACTTAAGTCGGTGAACTGACTTGGCAAAAATATACATTCTAAATGTTAATTTGCAAAGTAAGATTTATGATTGATGAAAACCTTTCTTATTGGATAGTATTTCTATGTCATGTTACACAAATCTTACGTATAACTACACAGTGCATAACATGAGAGAATGCAATGTGGAAAATTTCAGAATGGGTATTACTTATCGCAACATCCCTGATCAAAACCAGTAACACAGCTCTGGTATAAACTTGGTTGTAAATATAGAAAAAAATTAAATCCAAAGGCAAGGAAATGGGGGAAAAAATGATTACAGTAGAATGAAACAATAGCACATAAATCTTCAACAACACTGCAATCTAGAATATATATTTTTTTTTCAAAAATATTTAGGATCCACAAAATTAGAGGTTAGGAGAAAATAAGCAAACAATGAATTTCTCATTATGGATGAGCTCAAGAAAAAGACAAAACTCACCACAATAGAGCTAAGGTAGAGCAAGATCATAAGAAGATGATCAAAATTGACTTTGCTAACAATGAAAGTATCCTAACCACATTCCTGGTGATTTAGCCTTACTTCTTACCTTATGGTCTGATTTATCTTAACGAAGCAAAAAAAAAAAAAGTCTCCATATGCATACACATGTACAGAACTAGTAAACTTTGAAATTCATACATGTATGTACGATGTAGTTGAAGCTAAACTTCTTAATATAGAAGATTTTCAGTCTGTAATTTTCTGGAGTGACATGAATAGAGTATTACAAGAGAATAACTTCATCTTTTCTGTGGTATAATCAAACTTTTTTCTGAAGGTTACATTGTCAAATGTACATGGTCACATTTTATTTTTCAGAATATATATATACAGTTACGAACAGTACTTGTTTAAAAAGACATGAGGAAATCCAAAAAGCATAAATTATATTTTCAAAGGTGACAGCTGCTGATACTGTTACATACTGTAGTGAAAATGCAAAATACATATCAGTCTCTAGATAGCTGCACAAAACCCTGAAAGACAACATTTGGTCTGAATGTAATGAAGGTACTTTGATGTTTAGATGCTTTTGGTCAAGAAAGTAGTACAAACAATTGAACACATAATCAGATTAAGACAAACCAGTTAAAAGTGCATGATCTAGCTAAAACTTGAACATCTTTACACTCTTAAGAAAGGCATTGCTGGTTGATCTGATTTCAAACCCTGGCCTGGGATGTCTCCTTGTGTTTAAAAAGACTTCATTTATTGCTCACTTTCACATTTGATATACATTTGGACTCAAATACATTGAAATATTTCCAGCCTGCTTTTCATCGACGTCTAAAGCCTTGTGCCTTCAGAGATTAGACCAAGAACAAAAATTGAAGTGGTATTCACTGCTTCATAGACATCGTCCACTAAAATTAGGTCTACACGTATTACTTAATAAACTCAATGAAACTGTAAAAAATAACTCAAAATATGGCAAGTACTATAACTAAGGTTAACTATTGATTTAGCTTCTTATTCCATCTTTTTAAATTTGATGAATGAAGGGAATCTATACAGATTGTGAAAATCTTTACATTCTTAGAATAGATGAAAAAGCCCCTTTATAGATTAGGTGGTTCAACATTATACTCTTCATCTGTTTCAATGCCTATTTCTTCTAAAAGAATTTTTTTTGTCTTTGGATATCCCTCGAGGATACAGTTTAAAATATCTGATGTTATTCTTTTCCTTTTCCTCCACTCTTTAACATACCTCTCCCTCCCATTATATAATGCATCCTTTTCTTCCTTAGAAATTAAAACTCTACCCTCTTTTAGATGTAACAGTTTTTCTTTCAATTTTTCAGTTTCAGAGTATATTTTGCTCAACTGTCTCCGAGCTTCAGCAGTAGTAATAAGTCTGTTATAGATTTTAAGTTCTGACTCCAATTTCCCTAAGCTTTCTACCTTACCCTGAATAGTGCAATTTAATTGTGTTATTCTAGCATCCATGGTTTTTATTTCTGCCTCGTCAACGAGTGGAAACTGACTTTGATTAGCAGTATATACTTTCTGCTTGCCATATACTTTTTCCAATAACTTGCCCTCTGCTGTTAGACTCTCCATTGCTTTCATGACTGCCGTTTTACCAAAGTCTTTGCCCATATTTTGAAAAACATCCTGAACACTGTAAGGACGATTCTGTTTAAGCATGTATGCAAGAACTGAAGTAACAGATGCATTTTCCTTTGGCTTACTCATCTCAAGACCTTGGAATTAAACTGAAATGAATAAAAAGCAAAAAAAAAATAAAGAAATAAAGAAAAAGAAACTGAAAAGAAAATAATAGCAACAAATCAAGATTTATGATACAGCTTAACAACTGACTCACTAAAAATATACATACTGTGAAAGATAATTATTATCACGGCATAACAAATTCTATTTTTTCGCTCTACTTTAGTTGAGCGCTAGAAATAGCCCTACTGCCATAAACCAGTGCCGCCTTGACAGGTGAGCTGAGGTCAGGTACACCAGCCCGACTGTTATCGCTCCGTGCTGCATGTCTCGGCTGGGTATGAATAAAACCATGTTAATTTTCAGCATTTTAATTAGTTCTTGCTTTGCAACCCCTCAAAACTGGATTATATTTGTATTTTTCTCCACAATTCCTTGTTTTTCCTCAATATATTCGTGAAAATCTGATAATTCTAACTTAATTCTTGTGAATGTGAGATGTTCAAGAATTAGGAGCATATTTTTATTTAAACTGAATAATGAAAGTATAATTAAGTTGTAAGGCTAATTATAAAAATTCCACACGATGAATAAACTTTGTTTCTCAGACATTGGAAAGAGCAAAGTAATAGCTTTTCCGTGATGTAATTTTTTTTTCTTTTGACAGCATATCTTATAAACTAAATTTAATATTTTAAATACAGGCTTTTACCAACCATGGAAGATTCCAGAGAGACTCATATAAACAATGTTCACGATCTGTGTCGTATTTGTGCTACATTGCATGTGACGAGAAAACAGCAAAAGCACAATAGTAGGAGTCACTTGTGTTCCGCTCTTTCTGGAGATATTTTGTTATTTTACGATTTAAACATTAAAAATGACATCGAAGACACTCATTCTCAGTACTTGTGTGCCAAGTGCTACTCAAGCATAAAGACTCTAAAAAAGAGATACAATGACAGTGCAGTGTACAATTTAAATAAAGACAAATGGTGCCCATTTGTAGATGGGCACAAAGCCAACACTTGCAAAATTTGCACCCATAGAATGGGTTTGACAGTCAGCAGCATCAAGAGAAGAGAGAGTGGATGCAGTAGCTCAATGATCAGGAGCGCCACATGCCCAGAGACACACACTAGATCACATCAAAACACACCAGTAACTGAAAACATTGACTTAGGCTTAGAATCAACAAGCTGCACATTACCAGGTTCAATTGATGCCATAACAGACACAAGTCAACCCAGCACAAGCTTTACCACTCATTCTTCACATTCCTTGGACACAAGTGAAACAGTCCTTGATCACCTTCATCAATTGACATCTACTCTATCAGACACAAACATCTCCATATTAAACCAGTCTCAGCCTCTACCCAACCCACTAGTCGAATTCTCACCTTTCAACATACTTCCAGTCCCTGTAGCAAAATCTATCCCAACACATTCGTCTAACAAACAAAAAATAACAACAGACTCTTCAACATCACCTATGATTAAAAACTATAGCACATTTAGCCACTCTCTTAGCCAATCACTCCAAACACCTCTTACAAAAGAAGAAGAAAAACTCACCACACACTTAGTTAGGAGGAAGCTGTAAAGTGATCCCAAAAAACAGGTCAATAGGTGCAAGACACAAGATCAACCATTGGTATTACAGCGAGTAATAGCCCCAAGAAAACACAACTACAATAAAGACACCCACAAAGAGAAAGAGGGCTAGGATTTTAGATAATGTCAGATCATATGTAGCATAAGTATCAGGCAGTTCAACAAACACACCATTAGCCACAGAATTCAAAAGAATACCTGCAACACATCAACAAGACATCCTAAAAAAGGCTGGGTTTAAACAAAAACTTAAGATTTCAAAGCAACACAGATTAGTCATGAAAGAGGTGCTAGGGATGAGTTGGAGACAGGGAAGAAAAAATATAAGATTGTTAAAGACAGTCGGGTTTATTCAGAGAACAAACATTCAGTTAGGAACCTGTCAAAAGAAATAGTGGCAAATTTTATTGAAGTGAAAAGTAAAACATTTTGAGATGAACAAAACAAAGAACATAACGCACCTTTTGGAAGGATCGCCAACTTGTCGAAATTTGTAAATTTTTTGCTTGATTCATATGAAACACAAAATATGCTTACATGGCCTACGGGGCACATACTAGAAGATGAAATATTGATTAATAAAATAGGTGGGTGATCACGGGAAAAATTCATTAAAACTCATACTGAAGGTAGTAAATACAGACAAACAAAATGCTTACAGAAATACAACTGTAATAGGTATAGCCTCAGTTAGGGACACACATGCTAACATGGTTAGATTTTTAGAGGGTGGGTTAGGAGATGATCTGACTGCACTGCACATTCATGGAAAGGCAAACTATAAAAAAAAAATCTTTCTGAATGGTGACTATGAGTTTTTGTGCAAAATTTATGGCCTCTCGGGACCTCAAGGCACTTATCCATGCTTGTGGTACCTGATGTCACGGCGTGAAATGCACAATGCTAGTGACCACTCCCAACCTTGGTCACTGGAAAGCTTACACGCCGACAATTTAGCTTTTAGAACAAAAGCAGATGGGGCGAAAAAAGAAGTATCAAAGCACCACAACTCACTGTATGTACCATTGGTTGGCATAGCTTTTGATAGGGTCAGCCCTCCATATCCACATATTCTGTTAGGCATTGTCTTAAGGCACCATAAGTTTCTTGAGGATGCAGCACATAGGTTAGATTAAAAAAAATAGCTCTCAATCAGAAACATACTTGTTATCTTTGGGCAAGACTTTAAAAGAGTATGGCTCACGGTGGAAAGAATATCTGGAGCTTGAAAAGAGACTCCGATTTGGGGAGGGCTGCTAAATTTTTAGTGAGACACAGGAGGAGATAGATAAATTTTTTATACACACAACAGATACAAAAGACAGAAAGACATTTCATTTTTTGACACACAAAGAACTCAAACCAGGGGCAGGGCCAATTGCATCATCATTACATCCAGTCCTTAACAAACATAAGATCACATCTCAGGCTTACCACAGCAGGTCTTGTAGGGTACCACTGTTAATCTAATTCTAAGCAGCAAGATTGCAATGTGAGATTGTGTTTCGTGCTATTCATAACCGAAAATATGAGGTAATAATTTTTTTCAATGCTTTTAATATTAAGCTATTAAAATTATAATTGGCAAATAATTTAACTTAAAGTTGCATTTATATATATATATATATATATATATATATATATATATACACACACGTATTTATATAATAGAAACCATTTGCAATTTTGGGAGAGGGTAAACTGAAAATGAAAGTGCTTAAAAAAGTTAAAGGGAGAATTCCAGTTTAGGGGGGGGGGGGGGGGTATTTTTTTTGAAGGCTGTTGTTAATCACGCGAAAACTTTAAAGTTTGCAACGAAAGTTGAGCGTTGCACACTCCACGAATTGAGCTTGGTATTTGCGCACTATTATTTTTAACAAGAATTATATAGAGCTGGAGATTTAGATATAGTGCTCAGCAATAGTAGGGAATAGGTTTTGAGTGGATATGACCGGAAAATGCTTGTATTTGTGTGATTCGACATCCATTAAAACTTGTTTAAAATATTGCAATCTCTGGTTAAAATGACTTACACACGCTGCCAAAGATAAAGAGGAGACATACTTTCATTTCTGCGATTTCTAAGGTATCCGCAAAATTGGTGTCAGTCAAACAAACTTCCTTTCCAAGACAACACGCTTTTAAAAACAGATACTCTATCAGCATTTTCTTTGTCCATAATTATGTAAAAATTCACAACTTTCGTAATTAATTTTCAACTGAGATTTTTTTACACGTTTCCAGGCTTCAAAATACACAAAAATCGAGAAACTTAAACAGTTTTACTTACCTAAATTAAGGCCTAAAATTGACGACATCCCGCTTTGTTCAGGCCTAATGAGATTGCATAAACTGACATCTTTCATTGTGATAATTAAAAAAAAAAGTTGCAGTTCCAGTTCCAGGAGCATTAGAAAAAAAACATTGTTATGAGAGCTACTTATTTGAGATGGTTTTGTCATCCTACAATATCATCTTTGCTTTATTGGTTGCTCTAGGTGGTATGTATCCTCAAGTATATTAGAAAGAGAGATTACGGATTTCAGATATTGTCATTATTTTTTTTAAAGGTCCATAGGTCGGAAAGACCCAACGGAGTTGAGAGCTTAAATAGGTTTTGCGTGGTTAACCACAGCCGTTTAAGTTGTTGACGATGGTCGTCCCAAATTTTGGGGTGCCACAGTCTTCTAGTCTAGGCTAATTAGACGAGCAGTCACATTCCGCTATCTTAATGGAGGTAAGCTGGTTGAACCTATCTTCAACTCGCTCACTTTATTTTCCGTTATGCATTTTACTCAGGAAGTGTTTGATGATTTTAAGTCATTTTAACCAGAGATTGTAATATTTTAAAAAAGTTTTAATGGATGTCAGAGATGCAGAAATTTGTTTTGTTCGACGGAAGGTTCGTGTGATTAGAAATCTCATGCAAATTATTATAACTCTTTTAAAGCCGAAGGTATCAAAGCAGCATGGCACGATAATGTAAGAGAAGGGGGGAAAAAAGGGAAAAACCTTCTGCTATACTTAGGAATTAAAAATTATCCTTTTTTTTCCAAGACATTAAAGATATTACCTTATAGGGTGTTGAGAAAGAAATTTAGACTCTAGATCTAGATCTGCTGGCTAAATTTACATTGAACCCTTGCATTATACACATATAAGTAAATTAACTATCACAATGATCCTAAAATAAGAATAGACGTCATCTCATGTTTTGGTTATATTCACCCCATTATTAAACATTATAAAAGTAATAATAAATAAATAGAACTCAATAGTGAGAAGGAGAGCATGCTCTTTGTCAGCAATGTGTGTGTGTGGCTTTTCTTTCTTTTTTTTTTTTTTTTTTTTTTGGAGGGGGGTTGGAGAAGAGGAGTCATTAAAAATAAACTGTCATGACGGAGATGGAATAAAAATAATGAAGAAAGGTTTGAGAAATGCCAGGTGGGAGCCAAGGATGTCGATCAACTCCATCATTGGAGCTGAGATTTTAGAATTATGGTTTAAGACCTTAACCAATATTTTTTAGATCATTATATACTTTTTTTAATAGTGAAATAAGACGATTGTACCTGGAATTTAATCATTATAAAAAATATACAATGTTGGTTTTTTTAGACAAATAATGCAAATGAGCATGTGATAATTTTTTTTTAAATGTGATCAGGTCTTTTACTATTTTTTTTCTCGATAATATAATAAAATATTTATAGTTTTGACAGAAAGATAGTGAAAAGGCGTGGTTTTTTGGGGTTTGTTTGGTTTTTTTATGGGGGGGGGGGAGAGGAGGGAGGGTGGAATGTTAAATTTTAATCTGTTATACAAATTACAACAAAAGATTTTACACTTAGAGGCCAAAAAGTGGGTCAAGTTATATTTCAAGAGCAATTTACGACTTGGTGTAGATTTCTTTCAAAATCAACAGTTATCTCTTGTTTTAAAAATATTTAATGCATTTATATGATTTCTTGATTTTGATCTTTTCCAGGTATAAATGAGAAAAATATTGAAATGGCTTCAAGACGGGCTAAAAGTGGTCATTGCCAAGCTCATGGTAGGAAACCAAAGAAAGATGTTATCTCTCCAGTCAAAGGTACATCCACGAAACGACAAGTTGACTTGAGAATAATAATACATCAGAATGATGATAGTAGTATAAGTACACTGAACTTACAACTGTAATGTAGTTCACTGTCCGGACCTGCACTATACGCTGACAAATAGATCTATTATAATCATAAATTGCGTCTGCAATGAGTTTGTGTACTTGAGTGGTAAGCAAATTACTCTAATATTTGCACTAGCTTGATCAATGAATTGGATGGCTATGTCGTATCCATGACAGAAATCTATATTATAAAAGGCAACTTTAGTTTCTTTTCTACCCTGCACCTCTTAAATCACTCAATGTCTCCTCCTAAATCATTCAATGTACAGTAATGAAGTTAACTCAATTTTGATATGTCAAGATCAGTGTCCCAAGCGGTTAAATAAGATGAAGAAAAATTATGTATTTTGGCTTTAAAATGAATTTGAAATTTACCAGTACATATATATATATATATATATATTGCCATTAGCGATGGTTCATTATGATGGCCTGTGGTCTAAAGACGATCAGTCATTACATATGTGTCTGGAATTCAAAGCTGCCTTTCTTTCTAACAAAGCTTTCATATCTAACAAGAGAAATGGTCCGTTCACTTACTGTCTGATAATACCACCACAGTATGTGTATCAATCACTAAGGTAGCATGAAAAAAGCATGTAAAATTGTAAATTGTAATATTATAACTCGAGAATTTTTGGTATGGTGCATTGGGCGCAACAATTGGGTTACATTTAGGCATCTGCCAGGTGTAGATAACTTTGAGGCTGACAAGAACAGCTGATGTCTAGGGTTAGAGAAAGTTTTAGCCTTAGAATTCCGGGGAGTAAAAGCTCATTATGGTTTATTTGACATAGATTTATTTGCAAGCAGAATAAATCGGAAAGGTCAGTGCTAGGCTGCCATTTGAATTTAAAACACAGCAACTGACATTTCCATACTTTCGCAGTAATATCGAAAAACTGTTTCCTGTCATAACTTTGGCAAATATTAACCGATTCAAACTTGTTGTATGACTATGATATCAAAGGTCTTTGTATTCTGTATTTCAGCTTTTCAATCATTTGAACATAAACAAATAAAAACATTTCTTAAAGTTGTGAATGTGTTTTAGAAAAAAGAGATTGTTTGATTCATGGAAATCATTTTAGTAAAGAACACAGCATCTATGAAATACTGTGTTTTGTCTTAAAAATGATAAAGATTTTTGTTTCCTTTTAATGAAATAAACAAAGTTATAATACAGATACTATGTTCATTAACGATGTAACAAATAACTCAAAAAATGAAACATAGTCTCTAAAAGTAAATAAAGGATAACTAAAGTGGTATCAAAGGCTGCATTGTATAATGGACTTCGTACCATAATGTTTGTGTTAAAACGAAAAAAAAAAGCATTGGGTTTTGACTTTTGAAATTACAGCGAGTCCAAATAATTCGAATCCGGATAGTTCTAATTCTTGGATATTTTGAAGTCGTTTAAATATACCGAATATTTCTCTCTTTAAGCTTTATTAAAAAATATCAGTTAATCTGAATTTTGAAATAAGGATCTGGTTAATTCAAAGTGATTTTGGCGTGATTTTTCGCTTCTGACACAGTGAAAGCACTTTTCCTGGCTTGTAAGGCAAAGTAGTGCTATGCTCCGCGCGGCAAGCGATTCTGGTGTGTGTGTATGCCCATTGAAGTTACAGGCAGTAGTCTGCAATAAGTCTACGAGAGGGAATAGAGTTAGGCCCAGGGACCAGGGGATCTATAGCAGCCCCCTGTACATACTAGTACGACATTCCTGATCTGTCATTCACATTTTTTTACTCTCTTTCTCTATGCATACTGATAATTTGAAGTCCCTTTTTTATCCCAACGACTTTGAAATAACCAGACTCGACTGTGCGCACAACTTTCCATTAAACTAGGAGTACATGTATGTTAAGATGAAGCAGCAGGACTAAAAAAATTTAAGTATTTGAACCAATCAGCGCGAAGTAAGCAGTTCACGTCATTGTACTACAGTGACTCTGGCCTGTGGTTGCAAAGTGCCTGCCAATCTACAAGAACTAATTAGAAATGGGCCTCTAAGGCTTTAGCCGTGCTCTCAGGAAGTGTTTCAGAGAATGCATGGCGTGTTGGTGGCATTAGAGGAACCAGTTGCTTGATGATTTCAAGTTTCTTTGAGGATGATATCCCACGTGGAGAACACCTTCCTGGTTCTTCTTTCAACTCCCACGTTGACTTGAGAAAGTCAACTGCACAAATATCTTCATGAAATTCATTTTTAAACCAAAGTAGTTGACTGCCTCGAGTAATTTTCACGTTAACCAACTTCTCAAGGTATGGGCTTTAAGGTTTTTCAACTTCTTCATTATCTATTGGGCCATGTCTATAGCTTTTCATTTAGCTTTGCTCACACATATTTTGTAATCATCAAAATCATATTTTCTCATGAACCTTAGCTCTTTTTCAATTTGCTTTTGCTTTGAATTCGCAAATATGTATGTATGTCCCTTCTCAAAGTATTTTAAGTCTATAATGTCTTGCATAAGCTCGTACTATTGATAAGTGAGGCGAACATCATGAACAAGCACAAGTTTTTATTTTGTGCCTTACAGTTGTCTAGCTATATCACAACTTTCTTCATGTCCCTAACCTTATGAAGGTAAGCATAAAACGCCGATGCCATCTTCCCGTCCATCCCTCCTGAAGTGGCCTCATGCAAAATTGCAAAAATAATCTCTCTTTTCTGTCCCTAATTCCACAAATGTTACATTGGAGACTGGTGAAAATTGCAAGCTTGAAGCCTTCCATGTGAGGAAGCCTTATTACTTTCTGTAGATTGGCTGATAAGCAGATCTCACCATCAGCAACAGTGTATTTTGAGTCTTGCTGGTATTCCTTTCTGGCTCTTGTGTAATGCTTTTATGATCTATACACTTTGACACATCACAAACTGCTTCACATGTGCCGTTTTTCTTGTGTAGGTCATGATACTGGAAAACTTCGCATTCTTCATATGCAACCAGGGTCATGGAGATGGTCATACTTTTGAATATTCCGTAGAAGCTGCTGTTGGACACCTCACAAGCATATTTATCTTTGAAATCTTGATACATGGACTTCACTGATATCTCAGCTAGCAAGTATCTCCACATCGGAGCATGTTTGGAGCGATAATCTGAAAGAGTAGGGCGATAGCATTCAATGTGTGCGATCACATCATGATGAGA
This sequence comes from Elysia crispata, assembly GCA_033675545.1. Classification (NCBI taxonomy): domain Eukaryota; kingdom Metazoa; phylum Mollusca; class Gastropoda; family Plakobranchidae; genus Elysia; species Elysia crispata. The sequence continues at coordinate 432,533 of JAWDGP010006562.1, forward strand.
GTATTTAGGTGTATATTTCTTACCATGACCATCAGCAAACTTAGCTGGCTCTGGTAAAGTACATCTACTTTCATCCAGACCACCTAAGAGTCTTGTTATAGACCAGTTTATTTTCAAGTTCATACCTAAGGTAGCAAGAAAAAAAGATCAGCACTCCTGGGTTCGCTCTCCATCCTATGCAAGGAGTGTGTACCAATATGAGTATGATTTAGCCTTTCTCGAATTTGTAAGGGAAAGAGTTGTTCTTTTGCATGACTGTTTTACTACGCTTTGTGCTTTGAACTCTTTTCTCGCTCCAAATTCCATTTCCAGATAATGATTATTTATTTGCATCTGATTTTCAAGGGGGAAAAGGCCCTGGCACTTTGTTGATCTTCTACACCCACTTCCTCACCTATCTTTGACCCTGTATTTTCTTGCCTCTTTTTCTTTCTTTGTCTTTTTAAATCCTTCCTTACGTTCCAATTTTGTCTTCCCTTTCCTTTTCTTAAACTCTGCTTGTTCTGGCCCTTTTTCTTTCTGCATATGAATTCTTCTGGCATTGGTTCAATTGTATCTTGAACTGGGCTAACACCGTTATCTCGAGGTGTCACTTCTTTCTACTAGAGTATCAGTTCACGCAGTTTTTGTTAAGTTTTCCAACTTCTCTTTTCTGTACTTCTTTTTCAAGATTTGTCCGTGTTGCTCTCATGATTTGATATCTTTTATGCAATAGACATAACAAGTGTGATTTACCAAGCTTGCAAACTTGATCGATGTACCGATCTTACTAATGGGGTCCAAACAAATCTTGCAGCACCCTCACCATCCACCTCCAAATCATGCTAACAAGGGGCGTTCCTACAAGCAGTTTGTGTCATCATCGCTTCATGGCGGAGAGGAACAAGGAAACAGTACGCTTGCCACCTTAAAAATGAATACTATTTTTTTTGTCAACGGAATAACGATCTCATTTCAGTAAACCCACACACTCTCTTAGCTTTTTACAATCATTATATGATAAAGGTTTTGTTATAGCGCCGCTAATTCTGCAAGATCTGCTAAAGCCTCGGAGGATGCTACGAAATCAAACGAAACAGTGTTACGAAGCTGACACAATAGGAATATTCATTAATAGAATACGTAAATGCCAAGCACCCTTTTTTGGCCTTATGATAGGAGCGACTGAAATATCTTGTGGCAACTGGAATGATGGAGGGAAAACGCAGCAGGGAAAAAAATGCGAGAAAAGATGTTGGATGGACTAACAAAGTGGCTCAAAGTAGGAAGAGTGATAGAAGTACTGAAACTGGTGGAAGCCACAAGGGATAGAGATGCGTGAAATGTCATGATCGCCTACATTAAATAGCACAGCACCTGATTGATTGATTCGACCTGAGACCACAATTAATGCCAACGTCCTCTGTCTGGAATCCAGAGGTTGTCCTAATATTTCTAAAATCAAGGTCACCTACTGTCACCTTGCCCATGCAATAACTGAGTGTGAAACTTCTCATCTTAATGCTTCTAGCAATTGGTCAAAGTTGTCAATTAATGCTGCATTGCTGTATTTAAAATATCACTTTCAAACAAACACTGCCGAGCGTATTTCTATATGAAGCAATGGCTCAAAACGAGCATATCTGATGTTCCTATGGACAAACTAATTGTCTGCTTACCCCGTAGGGAGATGTGTTTGTCCGTTTTTTTTTTATATCAAAGAATACTTAAAGCGGTCTTAACTACTGGATTGAGGTAACCAGCTCAATTTTTCACACAATGTGCTAAGCCTTACAAAGGTTTCTCTAGAGATACTATTTTTAGCAGGTGGACCAAACAGGTCTTGAAACTGTCAGGGGTGGACGCTACGCTTCAAAGCTCATTCCACCAGGGCGGCAGCAACCAGTCTTGCAGATTCTCAGCATGTTCCTATAGACATCACTCTTGAATTTGCTGGATGGAAGTCATCCAGTACCTTTGCTCTCTATTATAAACGTCCAATCATGGCGGACGCTGAAAGCCATTTCTGCCATACGGTGCTAACTACATCAACCCATTAATTTATCTCTCTCCAAGGCAACCTTCATATCAATGGGGCTTGACTTTTCTTTTTTCAAATCATGTGACAGACATGACCTTTAAAATCTCGTTTGGGCCATCTCATTCTAGAATGGAGAAGACAGAATTTAATAATGAAACGAACTTACCAGTGATGTTTGATAGGAACTCCATTGACTCCATGAAGGAATGGGAGGAATAAATGCCCTCCCTTACCTTTCGTACAAGAGTAGTGCTCATCATACGCACCTCATGTTTGTCCCTTCCTTTGTGTCTTGTCTGTCACTGCGATATTCACGTTAAAACCAGAGGACATGTGACATCTCCTATGTCTCTCTCATATACTCAGTTATACTCGGTATACAACACTGGCAAGTTCGTTTGATAATTAAATTCAAGGACAAAAAAGCACAGTACAAACAAGTGTATTTAGCATTGAAAACGTTTCTTCTTTTATTGTTGCTTCTTGGGCACAGAAATGTACCCACCTTATCTTTCACATCCTCAACAACCAGTAAAACATACACATTTTAAAAGGCTGACATATCACTCTCACAATAGCATCAACTTCAAAACATGTAGAAAAAGCAAAAAGCAATACATAAAAGAAACTTTCACACCCCTTCAGACTTGTTTCACTAACCGTAGGTCAGACATCAAAGGTGAGAATGATATGGCAACGGCACCTCATTAGCCAGGCACTTTAAATCGCTGGGAAACAGCACAGACAACTTACATAGCCATTGATAAGTCTCCATCTTCTGACTTCACCATACATACTCATCTGACCAATGAACCCCATAGCATTAATGTGAAAGCGCAGACAACATTGCACAGCCACTCCACACGTTGAGAGAAAGATCAATGGGCCCTGTGATTACATTTTTATCAACGCCGTGGTTATCCTGTGAAAATAGATGATGTCAATGAATAACAAGGACCCAACAATCAGTCCATAGTAAAATGTCATTCTTGTAATTTTTTTACAATAAATTTTTGTGAAAAAATTATTTTTAATGGATTATTATTCCTAACAGGTTATTCCAGATGAATATTTCTGGAAAAAAGTATATGTTTGAAAGCTTGGATTCAACATAATAAGATTGTATATTTTATGCTTGCAGGAGAAAAAGAGAAAAAAGATTTGGATGTAGATGAGTCTTCAGCTGTCATACAAGCTTTTAGGATATTCCAGAAAGAACTTGATAGCCGCAATGATCGAAACGAAAGAATTGTCAAACTGAGTCGAGACATAACAATTGAGAGCAAACGAATCATATTTACTTTACAACGCTGTGCTGGGTAAGAACCTTTTTGAATTAATGATTAAATACAAAGCTTGATAATGATATACATGTACATTATAACATTTAATCTTTTTCACATTCTTTCCATCTGCAGGTATAACATGTCAATTTAATAAACCTTTACAGTCTCTTTCTTTTCTGATTTGAAATCTCAAGGCTATACAAGGGATTTTTTTGACAGTGCAATTATCCATACTCACTTTCATCCTGTTTAGCTATTGTTTAGCAGTTTCATAGGTGTTTTGAAATTTATACTTAAAAATTTTTAAAAAGAGAAATACATTGCACTGGCCAATTATCTGAAAAAAGTTAATTAAAAAATACATTAAAGATAGTTAGTTTTCAGAGTTTAAATTTTTAAAAATTTTGGGGGGGACTTTTTCCATTTTTTTTTTTTAAGAAGACAGAAATCATAGTTATATTTTTTTCTCTCGGTTTTTTTTTTTTTTTTGGAAGTAAAAATACCTGAGTACAAAATCAAAATACTAATTGGTTAAACATAAATTTGGACATGTTGTTACACTGCAAAATATATTCCAATTTGATATAGTGAAAAAAAAAAATAAAAAACAATGCATGCAGCAGTATGTAGTTACTCTATTTGGCCTTTAATATTGCTTTGCCCACCAAGCCGTTGGTGAAAATGCTTAAAAGTACTAAATTAATTTAAGAATTATTAAATTATTTTAAATTACTTTAAATTATGTTTGTTTCATATATGTAATGCATTCTCAAGATCTAGTGTTTCTCAAGTATACAAGTCTGAGTTGTAAACTGGAACTTAGTCAGTCCAGTGTAATAGAGACAGCACTGGCAAAAGTTTTTCATGCAACATTTTACAGTGTAATCAGTATTATTATACATAACTAGATGTTATTGTTGGCCATGTCTGTAAGCAGACTAACTGTAATAGATTGATCTTACCATACCATAAATTGATTAGAATATTACTTCTTAGCTCTTTTTAGCTTCAATGTTTCAGAGTAAATCAATAAACTCTTTGGCAGCGGTCTAGACATATTAGGTCCATCCCTGAAATAGAGAGGCTCTGTGTGTTGTAGGCATACTGGATATGTTCATATCATAACCTTGTTTGTTTTGTTGGTACTGCATCGCAATACATCTTTTTATGTCTAATTTTTAGTCTCCCGGAAAGGTTCAAACTATTGTCATGAGTGAAAATAGAACTTAGCATCACTCTTATTTGTTTTAGACTGCGTTTGTAAATATACCTATATATTCCAACGCTCTTGTTAGAAAAATCTATAGCATATGGGAGGAGAGGAACACATATCAGCCAAGCGGTTAAAAACAAAGAGGTTATTTTTCTATCATTGAATCCTTAAATTGTTTAATCAATATTTTCCAACTTATACATCACTTACTGATACACTGCTCAGGCTTCCAATACAAAAAAGTGCAAAGAAACAAATTCTTATTTTTTTTTTCTAACATTGATAAAATAGGCTGATAATACTATTCAAACTAATTGTATTTAATATTGGCACTGGCACAGACTGAAAAATCATAATCAGTGCCATATTTGTTGTTAATAAATATAAGGTTTTGAGCCCAATAAAAGCATACGAAGCTTTAGATTTTTTAAAAGTATATCACACTTTGCCATCAAGGTCATGCAATAAACACATAACAGAACATAAGACTTTGTAAAAAAAAAAGGTCCCTACAGTTTTAATTCGTTTTCGTGGGAACTAAGATCTATTGTGCCCTCTTCATCTTCATATGAGTATTTGTTTCAACACTTTTTTTTTTATTTTCTCAGCTTCCAATGATTGAAGGAAGAGACTCAGAGAGAGCCATTAGACATTTTTTATGTTTATGTCTTCATTATTATAAATTCCATAGTTCTATTTCTTCTCCAGTGTTTTTATATTAATTTTAATAACACTAATTATGAAATTATTTTTACTTGAATGAGGCTGGAACTGGAACTTCCTGCAGAATGATTTATAGTCATTCAAGGACTCTGAAACAGGATAAAAAAATTTGCAATGTGTTTTGAAGAAAATGAAATATTTTATTCGGGAATAGTTTTGTAATTTACATTTGCTTATCAGGAGAATGTGCTGCGTCACCCTGTCACCAAGAAATGATGTGTGTCTCTAGGCTGTGCACCAAAAAAAGAAATTAAAAAAGAAATTTAAAGAGAAGATTAGAGGAAACCTCAAAAATTAAGGTTTGATTATTCGAATTTATCATAAAGCAAATTTTACAAGAGGATAGCTCATTCTTTAGTTTTAGTCTTTGGCTTTTTTAGAATCTGACCCATTGTTTCAAAGTCTCTCTGGTTTGATTCTCTTAATTTGAAGTTGATACCATCCCATAATGCAATACAAAAGTACCACATGTATCTTTCAATCAGCAAGCAGTGCTAATCCCTGCCCAAAAGGGGAGCTGATGCACTAGGAAAGGAATTCCAGTAGTAACACTGATACTGGTAGCAACGTTGGACAGAGGAAGGGGAGAGTTGCTCATTGCAAGCACATCACAAATTCTGTTGATGAGTCATGGGTTCATTTATGCCTCTTTTTTTTATCAACCGAATTCTCTTATTTTGAAGTCTTAATCAATTCCTCACAAGTCAAATTATGTGGTTTCCACCTAACTTGCATCTAAAAACAGCTAATTCAAAAAAAAGGAACACATGTATAAACCCATATAAAATTTTCATGAAGATGTATGGAGTTCAAGGAAAAAGGAATGCTTTTTTATTTTTGTTGTCTTATTCCAACTACATTGTACTAATTGGAATGTGAATTGATATTTACTCATTCTAAATTTTACTATTTTATTAGCAACCAAACCAAAATTAAAAAAAAAAAGGATAAATAATTAAATAAAAAGAAAGAAAGAAAGCTTATCACATTTTTTTTTGGCAAAAACTGCAACTGCCACTGCCTCAATGATGAAGCAAAATAGAAGTTATAACTTCTTTTTACACATTGTAAATTCCTAAACTGACATTAAAAAAGTTTCAGAGATATAAATATGAATTCAAAACAAGTATGTAGGCCTTTGTGATTCAATTTCCACTATTTCTTCATTCGTTTGTTAGCTTCTTTAAATTATAAACAATGTAGAAGGAATATTATGATTTTTGTTTTATTTTGTTTATTTAGTCTAGAAGATAAGGAGGTTGTTCTGAATGAAGCATTGATGAAATTTGAGGAACTGTATAAATCCAAGTTCTTCCCTCTTGCATTGGAATTGGATGGTCAAGATCCATATCAGTATCTCAGAGCATTTTCACCTGGTTAGTATTGATTACATACAATCTAGAGAGAATATTTTGCTATCAATCACTCTATTGTTTGCTTATATATAGCCTTGTTGTTACAAAACAAAACAAAAATCTGAACACGTGGTACCTTGGAATTTTTAGCATAATAATACAGTTATTTCTTACATTTTGTTGTTCACAGAGCTGAAAAATCTTAATAGGCTGCTGAGATGCAGGCCTATCAGATAGTTGTTTTGAGAAAATCATACTTAAAATTGAGATCGATATTTTTACCTTTAGTTAAATATTTTCATTGGTAATCAACATAACCCAGCTCAGAATACCTATAATTTTTACAGGGTATTCATTTTACAAAGGGATATAGTGTTAAGATATAACAAAATTCCACCTTATGAGAATGAAGATCAAGATATCTTTCTTTAAGTTTAGACCTATTCTAAACATTTTCGATATATATCCTTCACTTTACATCTCACAGACTAGATTGAACCTTTTATTATTCAGATTATTTTTTATAGTGTTTTGAATGAGCTGCTAAATTGCAACATCTTTATTTTTAAATTTTTTAATTTTTCAAGAATTGCACCCTAGATCGTATTTATATCACTTTTTATTTGTCTGTAGTGTGAATATCTGTAATGGCTTTGGCTTTTTTTCATTGGGTGCCCCAGAGTGAGAAAGCCATTGTATGACAAGACTGGAAGACTACTGACTTAACCTTACTTTTGCACAGCAGCCTAATGTGGATTTGGCGAAGAGGAAACTGCCTTTTGCTATGAGCATATATTATGTGGTTAATGAAAATCTGAGCTTAGTGCTGCGACACTTGTAAATATTAAGCGTTCACTGGCATGCTGTGTGTAACATTATTCACTTCTAAATGCTCCATCTCAGTTACTCAGGAAACTTTGTATCTTTGGTAAGAAAATCAACCAATTGTTAGGATGGATTTCTGTCAAATGACTTAAGTTCATTGGCCAGCCCAAGAGAGTACTTAGTTACAGCTTCTCTGCTCAGGCTTTAATTGTCAACTCCCTAGATTCAGGGCCAGAGCATAGGGTATTTTGTCACCAGGAAGTGATCTTCACACAAGGTTATAGTTGAGTTCGTTTGGCCAACTTTCCACTACGCAATGAAAAGGTGACAGTTTCTCCCTCTCTGAACCAATGGGAAGAGATTTAGAGCCTATGAGATGTGACAAACAAATTGCCATTTAGGCGTGTCTGTTTGTACCATGTCATGGGATGGATACTTTTAGTCACTGACACATGAGGAACCTGTGTCATTTGCAAGTGGTTATTTTTTACCACATGGCCAACCGGACCCTCCACTCTCAAGGTAGAGTCCTAACAAGTTTAGAAATGATCACTGCCCCGGAGTCTTCCTCCAATCATTTTGATTGTATGTAGTGGTGGTGTCAAATGTAAAGTTTACTGATTGGTTGATTTTTGTAATTTCTTTTGATCAAACCAATCTAATTCCTGTTTAATCACAGTCTCTTGTTACTGTGGAACTGGAGATCTCTTGTTATTGTGGAATTGAGTAAGAAATGGAGGGAGACTTACTGAAATGTAAATATAAGCATGAGTTAAGATCGTAATGTGTATTAGTATGTGTGTGTGTGTGTGTGTGTAAGGTATCAGGCTGCTGCCTATGTTGTTGGTGATTTTTTATGTGCTGCCACTGTGGGTCCAATAATAGGAGAGAATAGTCTGTGGTAAAGATTGTTGAACATGTTTTTTACCTGATGTCTCCTAAATTGTTTGAGAGAATGAATGAGTTAAGTGCCTGACAAGCCTCGAAGGCGGACCTTGTTAGTTTGGTCTGATATCCTTCTTTCTCTTTTACTGTCTCACTGTATCATCCTCTCTCCTTACTCTTTTTGCTTAGTTATAATTAACTGCCCAAATTAAGTTAAATCTGTACAGTTTCAAAGTTGCTTTGAACAAAAGGATCATCCACTAACTTTTTGAGGCTTTAGCTTAGACTGAAGACTGAGCTAAATGCAAAAGTTTGCTTGCTCTAAATAAGATTTAATCTGCTCCAGCTTAACCCTCATTCCCTCTCCTACAAAATTATTTACATATATATATATATCTGTTTTACTTTTACTGCAAATCCAGTCTTTCATCAAAGAAAATTGCATGGGTAACTGAAAGTATAGTATCCAATCAAAGCCTATGTCTCTATCACTCGTCCTTTATTAAATCTCTCTATCTATACCTCAGTTCAAATCCTTGCTCTCCGTCTTGGACGCCTTGTTATATCTTCTGCTATTGACCTCAGATGGTCATGGTCGTTCTTGGTTTTGAGTTTAAGCTCGCCTGCTGGTAAACGATAGAGGTCTTTGTTGATGATTGTTGGCAGTGTTCTTATGGGCCTTCCTCGAAATTTATCACCTTTAGGAACAAAGTATGCCTCCATAGCTTTGTTTGCTGGAATGTCTAACTATGTCTCGCCTCAGAATATGTTTGAACAGGCACCACAGGCTCTCAAGGATGGTTATTGAGATCAATCATTCATTGCATTTTTATACAGAGATTTGTTTGTTATCTTTACTGGGTATTTGATGTAAAGGATTTGTTTTACCAGTTTTCAGTGGAATGCATCTAGTTTAGCTTGTTCTATTTATGTGAGAACCCATGTTCCACAATGGTATATGAGGATCGTGGAGTTATACTTTTGTGTCTCTCTTTATTTTGTCCCCTCCTATCCATGTTTTTAAACTTTGTCAGTGCAGCTGTGGAAAGGCTGTTTCCTTCTTTCTAATTCTACATTTCTTTTTCCCCAATGAGTGATCGGACTTTTTTTCATTTCTGTCCAGTTCTTTTGCCATTGGTCCCGTGAAAACGTGGTGAAATCTGTTCTTCAACGTTTACTAAGAGTTTGTGATGTTCAAGATTTTTTTGCAACTCTTAGATTTAGACAAATTCAAGTGATATAAAGTTTACGTCATCAGAAAATGCTACCTTCCTAGGTAGTATTTTTTCTATATCTGTGGGTGGCGGAATGTTCATCCATACATCTTTGAGTGCATGTTCTAGATAGATTATGAACAGGACTGGGCTGAGACTATATCTCCTTAGGGTGTTCTCATATTGCTGGTGAAGTGTTTCTGTTCTGTGGCTCCATTCACTTTGGTGTTCATCACTGTGTTGCTTAGAATGAAACGAATTATTCTGTGCTCGACTTTGCCTACATTGGTCTTTAATATTTCGAGCAGGGCGGTCCTGTCGATAGTGTCAAATACTGAGGACATGTCAATGCCTCTGATCTTAATTTCAATATTTTCAGCATTGATTTTAGTAGCAAACCATTTATGTGCCCATACCACATCTGATGTACTCCGGTCTAGACAAAATTGGCTTTACCTTGGTGGTAGGTAACTTGCGATTAGCAGTCTTATTCTGTGAGGATTTATTAACGAAAAGACATTTCGAATGGTGTTTAGAAATGTAATTGGTCTTAAGTTCTTAGTTGGCCCTTTGGGTTTGCGTGGTTTTGGAATTGCAAGTTGTTGTCCTGTATTTATGATGGGGTCTTGGTGGTTTTGCTAGATGTTGGTATAGAGTTTTTATTCCATAAATTGTACTTCCATACTTCAGTAATTCTGCGTATTTTCTGTCTTTGTCTGATGCTCTGTTGTGTTTTAGACAGTCATTTTCTTGTCAGCTGTTATTGATTCGTTAAGTGTTTTAAGTAAGTCTTGGAATGCTGCAATATTTCCAATATAAAAATCTTGAAATTAAGATTGAAAATAAACGGTCAAAACATTGTTTGGAGTTGTTGCTAGTTTCCTGATGTTGTCTTCTATTTTAGGAATTTCATATTGTTTTTGGTTTACGGTTTTACGGCTTTAAACATTACATGGTCATCCTTTGTGTTGCTGATATTTTTTACTTTTCTCTCAAGTTCTTTGTTTCTTTATTCGTTTACTAACTTTCTGCTGCGGTGAAGTGTAGTGTTTTTTCTTTTTTAAGTTTATTTTTTTCTTCTTCAGCTCTTTTGTTTTTTATTAGTCTGTTTTGTGGACAATTCAGATATGACAGGGTCTTGTACACAGTTGGGTCTTTTGCGTGTTGTTGTTCCTGTGCTTGTTATGCTTCTTGTAAGCTTATCCATGAGGTAAAAATAGTGTTGTTTTTGTTTGTACATTGCATTTTGTTCCTCAAACTTGAGTAATTGTGTATTAAGCTGACTTTTCTATTGTTTTTGACATTATGGTAGGTTCGCAATATTAAATACCTGTATGTTGATTTTTGCCATTCTGGTCTATTTTCTTCAATAGGGCCATAGACTGTGTTGTTCAAGTTTAAATTTAGTTTTCACAAGTTTGTGGTTGCGTTTTAACTCACTGAATTATTTCTCCATGCACTACACAGAATTAGTGATTTTCTTGGGGAGCTGATCCTGTGCAGCATATGGGATGGCTTTTAAAAATTTTGAAATTTTGTTCTCGCCCTCTATTGTGTCTACCATGTCAGTGAATACCCTCTAAGCAAGCACAGCATCTTATTTTCGAATTTGTGTAGATTGGAGTGGGAAAGAGCAGATACATTTTTTAAGGAATTTTTTTCTTGAGGTCACTTCTGCGAGGCACAGCCACACTAGATCTAAATCTAGTAAATTTTTACATTCAGGCAAATTACGTAATGGATTAATTTTTATTTTTTTTTGAGGGGTGCAGTTATATAAAAAAAAATTGTCTACATTTTAAAAAAAGCATTTAATATATAGTATTCAAATTTATTTTATTCTGAATACTTTTTTTTTTTTTTAATTTGCATGTTCAAATTTCATGTAAATTGATTAATTAGGAATGCCATGGTAATATATTTAAAACTGAGTGAGTTAATAGTGTGTCCACGTAACATCAAGCATCTGTTAAAATGTGCCTGTGACATCTTTGACAAATAATATAGTCAATTTGGTTGTATGTACTGTTAAGCTATCATGTTACCCTCTCTCTCTCCAATGTCCCTTTCATACCATTAGAAATTATGTGTTAGAGAGATGATTGAAAGGAATATTTGTAATAATTGTCTGTTCGCTTAGCTCTACCCGTCTCTATTCGTTGCTGTTCCTTTTCCCTTTAGAAAAACTACTGACACAAGCGTCTTCTTTTTGTCTTTTTTAGGCTTTTGAATTAAAATCCCCACTTAATAGAAAAAAGGCATTTTTTTTACAAATTCATGGGTGTTATTAAAGTCTGTAGAATTGCTCAGATTCCTCTGGATTTTTTTTTTATCTGCTCTCTTTGTGATAGGCCCATAGATGTTAACAATAGAGATGAATTGAAATTTATTTTGTGTTTTAAATAAGGCCTGAGTATCAAGTTGTAATACACAGGTTCTGTCTCTCACTTTCCACGGTCTATGCACAATATGGCTAACATCTGTTGACACAGGGCTTTGGCTCAGTCTTTTGGATTGTCTTTTGCCTATCAGATTTAGTTGAAGTTTCTAACAAGTTTTAAACTTTATTGGAATGAGTTTGTGTTTTTCAACATTCAACGTCAGTGGTTTAAATAGTGACACTCGAAAAGTGGAATTATCTAGCGATTTGGACTCATACAAAATCAACATTTTGTGTCTGCAAGAGGCGAAAATTCAAAATGACAGAGACCAAACCATCATCGACCACCGACTATTCTGCTTTCCATCAAAATCTTGTGTCTTTGGATGTGGTTTCCTGTGATTCTTGTTATAAATGAATATTGTCTAGGCTCCTACATGATGATGACAGCCAATTTTCAAATAAAAAGAAAATTTTTTTTAACATAAATACATATATAAGGAGTCGTATACAACATGTTCCATCAAAACCAGTTTTACTTTCATTTTTTAAGGATTTCATCTTATTATTATTCACACTATGAGGTGTGACATCGTCATATTCAGCCTGCTTTATGCTTCAAAAGTTCATATGTTATTCTTGCGCTGTGTACATACACACAGCATCAGTTTTTTTCCCACATGACTAAACAGAAGCATTCATTTCCAGAACTTGAAAAGCAATCTGAGGAAATAAACAATTTGCTTAGTAGCCACGTTATGATCAGGAGACTAAAATGATGTTGAAGTGTGCATAAAACAGTTAACAATGTAATTACATTTGCAGTTTTTGTGTATAGAATTTTAATGTTACCTTACATTGGCTTCTATTACATCAAGTTGTCATGTCTTCTGGTGATAAAGTGATCTAGATTTTTTTCAATGTCTTTCAGTGTGGCCAAAATTCACTTTCTATTCAGAATACATCTAGGCAGATAAGTTTATGATGCGTGTGTAGGTGATAGAGGTTAGGAGAAAAACTCATTTATCTGAAACTGATTGTGGAACATCCTACTACCCAATATTTTCTCTCTCTCTCTCTCTCTCTCTCTCTCTCTCTCTCTCTCTCTCTCTCTCTCTCTCTCTCTATCTCTCTCTCTCTCTCTCTCTCTCTCTCTCTCTCTCTCTCTCTCTCTCTCTCTCTCTCTCTCTCTCTCTCCCTTCCTTCCTTCTCCTCTCCCTCCCTCATTTTAGCTATTCTAGTTTTCAGTTGTACATTCTAACATTTGTTTAAATTTTATGATATTTTAATCTAATTTTTATTATTTTTTGTTTCTTGCAGGTCTTCAGGAGTATGTGGAGGCCCTAACTTTCTTCCACTATTTGTTAGATAAAAATCTGATCAATATTGAAAGAGTACGATCTCATCTTACTTTCCCTCGTATAGCATCACACTCTTTTGAACAAGAAACTCCAAGTACAGTTAAGAGTATAAACACTCCTCACACAAATATGGACAAAGAAAAATATTCATGGCATCCTGGAGGGAGTAATGATGAATCCTCTGAGTTAAAAAGCCATGTTTTGGTACCTATTCCTCCCTCAGAGTACATGCTTGGTGTTGCTGACTTCACCGGAGAACTTATGAGAATGGCGATTAATTGTGTAGGGGCACGGGATTTGAAAACTCCCTCATTGGTAAGAAACCAAGAAAGTTTATTCTGCTTAGGAAAGAAATATTTGATAAGCTACTGATTCACTTCAAAAGATAGGTCACGTGAAGCAGGCCTTTTGACACTGCTTCTGCTTCTTCATATGACTTACATGTAGGGAGGAGGACCATGCTAGTATATGTACCACAATCAGTTGGTTTCTGAGCAAAATGACTATATTTGTATTATGTGCACTTTAGTTTACTACAAAGTGTCTTGATATATTTTTATTGTGAAATCAGCATAAGCATCTTAATACCTTATGAGAGGGACATAATGACAATGCGTTCTTTTAATATATAGTTCATGGTTTTAATGAGTTGAAGAAATTCAGACTGAATGAGAGAGGGATAGACAAATAGAGGATGATGGGTACACTACTTTTTTCTTGTGATGAAAGATTGGATTTGCTTTGAAAGTAAAACAGATAAGTAATTTATTTAAAAATAGAGTGGGAACTAATCAGTTTTCATTTACAGCAGGTAAATTCTTGAGTCTAGCCCATTCCAAACTTGAAATTGACTGAATGAGGCTCTTACCTAGCAAATACAGTGGAAACCCTCACAATTCGAATTGTATGGGAATGGACTAAGTATTCGAATTACAAAAATGGGTACAACAAGCTATGACTCATTGAGTGTGTGTACTGTGCCTGCAGCGAGCAATCTCCCCTTTGCCCATCCCATGTTACTATCAGTATCAGTACTGGCACTTAATTGTAAGTGCATCGGCTCCTTTCTTGCTTTGATATCGCACTTATCAGCCTTTCTTGGGAAGTGATTAGCATTGCTTGCTGCTTGAGAGATTCATGTAGCACTTTTGTGATGCTTTATGGGCTGGTATCGACTTCGAATTAAGAGAATCGAATCAGAAAGACTTTGAAATACAAGTCCAATTCCAACAAAGCCAAAGAGAAAAAAATAACCTATCATCTTGCAAAATTTGGTTTATGAGAAATTCGAATAATCAGACTTCGGTTTTTGAGGTTCCCATTGTAGAGTAAAGTGATTTTTTCTACTAACTGAGAAAGTAAATGATAAATAAGTAAATCGGACCAAAGTGACAAGACCTGCCCATATGACCTGTCAAGAGCTTGACATATAATTATATTCAAGATCTCTATCAGCTAATGAATCTTTAAGAGATCAACTCATTCAACAATCTGAAAGACAGACCATGTATCCATCTGTTTGACACACATGGCAGCCCATCAAATAATACCAGCAATTGATGCAAAAACCAGGTAACACACACACAACTTATTTACATCACAGGGAGTTCCCTACCACTCTCTTACTTGGCTTCCCAGTATCAAGATGCTGTGATTGACTTGTATTTTGTAACTAGTTTGGTTTGTTCTAATGATAATTGGCCAATCATGCTAGTTTCAATTCAATACTATGGCCAGTTAGCACCTATATGATTGGTTTGTTCTAATGATAATTGGCCAATCATGCTAGTTTCCGTTCAATACTATGGCCAGTTAGCACCTATATGATTCAAAGAAGACTCTAGAGCAGCGATCATTCTATGAGTTAACATTTATTATATATATATATATATATATTTTTTCCTCGCAAAGTGAATGTGTAGAAATCTCAACAAAATAAATAAAAGAATTCTGAAACGCAGATGTTAAAAGAAAAAAAAAAACCTGCTTATCTTATACCATGACAAAAACTGTCTATGATGATTTTTTTCATTTTTTCATCAGAAATATTATGGAATCAGGACTACAATTTAAGAAAATGTCAAGCAATATGACATGCAGTGAGATACCCAGACTCTGAAAATTTTCATAATCATTAATGTTGACATTTATAAGATAGCAACCATGATTGCCCATTCAAACGAACAGGTGGGGAAGACAACTACTTTAAAGAAAAGCAAACTTCACAAAAATAACAGATATATATATATATATATATATATATATATATATATATATATATATATCCTCCACAGTCATACAATGGCATCGAAAAAAAAGCAAACTTTACAACAATGTTCAGGTGGCAAAAACTTTTACAATTAAAAAAAAATGAAAATTTTACAACAATAACATATATATCTCCTCCAGAGCCATACAACTACATTAAAGACAAACAACTACATTAATGAAAAACTTTACAATAATAACAGGTAATATAGAAATATAGAACCTTATTGTCATAAAGGCATTCTTTAAATGAAGAAGAGATCTCAAGCAAAAAAGTAAATTAAATTTGGGTGCAATGTTCAAAGCAGCCCTCTTTTCAGTTTATCTCTCCAACGAGACCATAATGTGGTATTGATGACCCCTTACAAATGCAATGCAGTGCTCGACCTGATGTGGTGAAAAAGTGCTCTCCAAAACAAAGTAAAATGTAGAAACTACTCAGACAAAAATTTTAAGGCCTCGGATTTTAAAAAACATATTGGGTTACCCTGGCTTGCTGAAGCTTTTATTTTAGATCTAGCCACCATCTGTATAACATGCAAGACAAATTAAGAGTGGCAAGTAAATAAAGTGGCTTAACTTGAATTTTCTAGTTCTATGGTTCTTTGTAGACAATAATTATTAGTGGATCTGGTTGATATCTTAAACATAAAACAGCATGGAAGTACAAAAGATGTGCGAAAGAGGCAAATTTAGAAATGGTGTTTACATCCACAACTGCTGCAAAGGCAATGATGAGATGATAGTTGTTCTTAAAATACTGATCAATCAAATCACAACATGTACTACTTTCCTGTACAGATTGGCATGTTTTCCATGACACCTTTGCCTTTACGCTGGAGTAAGTCAAATTTTGTTTAAAGTAAAATAAAATGGGTTATTTTTTTATATAAATTTATATTTACAAAGCAAAAATTTGTTTTAAAAGCGCCATCCGCTGTGAAAATTGTAAACCACTTAGAACAGTCTTTTTAATGAAATTTGGTTCATCAACACAAACTTGGCAAAAAGTTTTGAATTAATTACAATAAAAGTATAATGATCTTTCAAGAGCATAACTTTTCTTTAATTTTTTTTTTCTGATTGACAGATCAAAATTCAGTAAACTTTATCACTGTGCATCGAGTAATTTTTGAGGAGATAGTCAAAGAAGAAATCAAAATTACCTTTATGCAGCAAACCTCAGACTCATAGAATCATATGGGGTGTTGAAAAGTTTATTGGATCCATTATTCACTGAAGCCAAAGCAGTGTGACTGTATACTTTTGTTTATACTTTTTAAACACAATTTGCATGTTTGATTTTTTTAGTCTGATTTCACCTCAAGATATAATTTTTGTTCTGTTGAAGACTTAAAGGACCATGATTAAAAACTCTGGGATGTTTACTTGAAGGTGACTTTGTTGTATGTAAGTTTTTGTAATGAGGTTAAACATAAAGATGAAAAGAATCATGGATTTTTTGAGTTTATTGTATCACATTTTAACAAAGTTTTATATCTTTCTTTATTTCCAGGTCTTGAACTTGATGCGAGTTATCAACAGTGCTTTTAACAACTTTGGCAACATACCACGAGAGTTAAGGCAAAAGACAAGAGTCTTGTCACAAAGCCTGCAGAAAGTAGAGCGAGCTTGCTACACTCTTAGAGTTAGAGGCTCAGAAATCCCAACACACATGCTTGTTGATGTTTTCACCTCAGCAGGATCAATGTCAGCATATAATTTTCCCGCAGAGGAATTTGATGAACACTTTGACTGAACCAGAGAGGATGCTCTGTTGCTTGTGCTAGAAACTGGTACTACTGCTAGGATTACTAAATCTATGATACACTGTTCTCGTCAATAAACTTACTGTATTGGTGCATTTTTGTTGGCTTTTTTTCTTCCTTGTGTCTGAATAGTTATGAGTCATTTGACACAATGCTTTTGTCATATTGTAGTCAATTTTACTATGGAAACACTAAATAATGAGATTCAGAATAGCAAGAACCCCTAGAACAATGAAATAATTTCAAATCCTTGTATTTTCCCTTCTTTTTGCTCTATAAATAATTCTAGAATGACATGAGGAAAAATGCACAAATTGACAAAATGAAAGAAAATGTTTGTTAACGGGATTCAAGCAATATCATCTGAAAAGTATATGTAGTGCCAATAACAAGAGAAACTTGAATAATGTTGCAAGTGTAGGGGAGAAAACACAAGGACTTACTCAAAGTGTTACTAGAAAGAACTAAAATGAGGAAGGAGAAAAATAACACTAGAAGAGACAATTTACCTTTAATACGTGGGCGAACGGAAAGAGCCTTTGTATGTGTCATTCAAGATAAAAAAAAAAGATTTCATGAGCTTATTTTTAGATTCTACTAACAATTTAAGATTTCTTCCAGCTATTATGATTATTTAAAACACTGCTATAGGGCTACACTTTCCTAATTTTGCTGAAGACTTAGTTGATTTTACTGTTCTGTTAGTTGTAATTTTTTAGCACAGTTTTATCTCTTAAGAATAACATCAGTTTCGTTTAGTAGCATCTTAAACTCTATTTATAGCTACTACAAAAGATTTCAGCTCACAGGAGAGCCAAACCTTATAAGTGTTCCTTTAAATAATTACAAAGCCCTCTGCCCTCAACAAATGTCCAGTATGTAGTCCCCAGATCCATTAGGCTCAGAGAGTTTCACTGATTCAACATGGCAGTTATGCAAATGTACATGTACATATCTTTCATCAGAATTTAAAGTCATGTATTGGGCCCTCACCTCACTTCATCTGCTCAACGGGCTACGTTTCCTGTCATCTTGCTATTTCAGGACCTGTGCTGGTTCTTGTCCCTTGGTCTTTGAGGACGAGAGCATCTGTGAAGAGTCATATGTGACATAGGCCCTACAAAGTAAAAGAGTCATATGTGACATAGGGCCTACAACTACAAGTACAAAGTAAAACTAAAAGCTCTGAGTGGAAAAGCCTAATTACCCTTGTAAGTTGTATTAGTTTGGCAATCTGGAAGTTTACATTGAAAGTACATCGTACAGCTATCCACATATCTACCACACAACTAATCAACTAATGGGAGGTCTATCCTCATAGGTCCCATTACCACTGATCTATGTGAGCCATAGAATTTGTAACGCTGACTTTTTATTTAATGTCTCTGGTAGTAGCGTTAAAATAATTTAAAAAAATAATTGCTAATATATCCCTTTACTTAGTTGGATTTAAATTAATGTTAATTCTTTGGTAGGATGGATTTTGGATGTAAAGTATAGTAAATTAATATTAAAAATGTTAGTTTCTCATAGTGTGAACTAGTTTCACCTTTGAGCATCCAGATTATGGAAATTTATGTCATAATCCCTAGATCATTGTAAATGTGTACATTTTGGCTATTGTTCGGCCTTCGACCTTTTTAAAGGTCATCTTTCATATAGCTGCCAGGCCTTTTAGGTTGGCCGTGGAGCCCATGCAATAATCTTTGAAGAAATCATGAATAAATATCCTTTGCCAACTCATTGGATAAAATAAATTAATACCAGTATCTGACTTTCCTTTAGTGATTATCTGATGATCTCGAACACGAGCATCAGCTTGAAGAAATAACAGTTTTATGAAAATTATGTAAATCGATGTTTTTCTTTTCATTTTACAGGTAATCTGATAGAGTTTTAGTAAAAATTTAAATGGCCTTAACATAACAAGTTTAGCAGGTCATGCTCTATTGTGCAAGAAACAAGTGTTATTTTTGTTGGGTGTAGGATGGAGAAAAGCATACGGTTTGTTTGTGAGCATAACAAAATATTTTTTTCTCTTAATTTTTTTAGTTTCAGCTCTTCGAGTGAAACTTCAAAATTGAAAACCTGGCATTTTTTAAACTAGGGTTTGCTTAGAAAAATAAAGTCCAGAATAGCTAATAAACACTGCAGCTGTACTGGTATTTATAAAAAAAAAAAAAAAAAAGAAAGAAAGAAAAAGATGGAAAAACCCTAGGGAGAGAAAAATTTAAAAAAATCAATCATTTGAACTAGATGACCTTTGCCCATAAGCAATTTATGCAAGTGCCATATTCTAAATGAAAAGAGGTAAAGACTATAGCATGCAAGACAACTCTTTTTTTTTCAAAGCAATTATGCTTGATCTACAGTGAATACAATTAATGAATTCACAATGATGCATCAAGAACAACTACATTTATAAAACGCACAAGCTTTTTTTTTTTTGCTTTCATTTACACAAATTTATGTGTAACAACCCCTCTGGCCCTAGTGATTTACTCTTATATTAAAGGCATTTAACCACAGTGGTTTTAAATTATTTTAGGATTGCTCTGAGAAAGCCCACAGACGATGCACCTTGTCAAGAAAATTGTAACAGTGTTATTACAAGGAATCAATAGTTATACATGTATAATAATGCTAGCCTTCCCCCTTTCTAGGTCATCTTTTTCGCCTGTGCAACAATCATCCCGTACAGTGGGCATTTCATGTATCAATAAAATTCTCCATCTTGGTTGTTTTTGGAATCTTTGACACTCTTTTGAATGGGGTACAAAATAATCATTTTATGGTGTGATATTTGTTTTCTATTTTGGAAAGTGGCTGATCTGATCAGGCTTATGTGATAATGTTCCTTACGATTTTTATCAAATTTGAAGTAGAAGACAGTAGACTTGCAGATTACAGTTAAAAATATTTTAAGCAACAAAACTGTTTGCTTTTGTAAAACAAAACAAATAATTTCTATAGAGTTAGATAGATAAAGTATACAAGTTATGTATTTTTAAAAAAAAAAAGAATACCAGAAGTTAAGTTTTGCTTTTTCTCATGTGACCCTGTCTTTCCGCATTATAGTTTTGATTATGCCTGAATCTAATTTACAAAATTGTAACTTTATATCTTTTTCTTCAGTACCCACTTGTTGCATATAGGACTGTGAGAGTACAAGTAACCTAATGTCACACACAAACAATCAAATTACAGCCTTGATCTTTACTCTCACTCATTTGTTTATGCAATCACCACCAAGGGTGAATTTTTACCAGGCACTGCTAACTTTAAAAAATAAAGCCCATATTCACTTAATAAATGTTCCAAGAGAAATCAACAAAATTCTCCATCTTGGTTGTTTTGCATTTACATATGTATGTTGTTTTGATATCACATTTTATCATGGAAGAAACATTATAATTAAAACTTTAAGAATTTATTACAATGAATCAAAAAAAATCGTCTGTGCATTCAAATATGGCTGAAAGATTACAAATCAAAACCATAATAGAAATATTCTCAAAAAAAGAAGGTAATTCCTCAATGAAAAGGTGATCATGGAAAATACATTCTTACTGTCGAAACTTAAGTACCGGTACATAACAGATACCTCATATCTACTCAAAAAAATGTTAACAGGAACAGATTGAGTAATGTTGAAATTCTATGGCAGTAAAAATACACATGTATTCTATTACAAACCTTGAGAATGTCAAAGAAAGCAAATTTTATATACAGTATAGGGCTTCAACCGAGGGAGGTCTCAAACCAATAAGCATCAAAGATCAATAACGTGTACCGGGTATTTTACATGAAATAGTCTTGCAGGGTACAAATGTTAACTTTGGCGACATGTTAGCGATTTATATCTGTTTAAAAAAAAACAGGTGGATTTAAAATACCTGATAAAAGCTACTGTGAAAGCAAACGTTAAAACAAAAAAAATTAAAACAATCAAATCAGTTTTAGGATTGAAGTAGTGATGAGCTAGAATTTCAAAAGCACATTCAATAATTGAATACAAATAACACCAGATATATATAAGAAATAAAACAAGCTCCTTTGCTTAAAGAGATGGTTAGTAAAGAGGGTTGAGATATGAGAAGCAAATATTAATTTCAAACTAATTAAGGGTTGGATGATGTTAGGCAAGAAACTGGCCCTCTTGCAACACTGGTGTAAGATGATAAGAATTTAATAATGTTAAAAAGCAAGGTTTGAAATACTTTTTATCACCTCAATGGGTGAGAATGATTTGATGTTTCCTGACATCGAAAATAACCTTAATGGTGGGATAAAAGGAATATGCAACCTGAAAAATTCTTAAGTTTTAACGGAATTAAAAAAAACAACAAAAAACCCAGATAAAATGTATTCATACTTTCAAGGAATCAAGGCATAGTCATGTAAAGAATTGTGTCTGAAATTGCTCAACTTTAGAATATTACATGAAATGTACTTAACTCACATATTATTATGAATTATGAACAGAAAGAATTGAATGCAAACAGTGTGACACACAAGATAATGTTTAACATAATTTTTTTTTTAATAAGCTGATAGGGTTGTGGCTTGCAGTATCAAATTAGTAACAAAAGGTAACTGATAAAAGAATGGTGATTGGTGAAAAAGTTTCTTTGTTTGGGTTGCTGAAAATAAACATTCCTGAAAAGAAGGCAAGGACATTACTAAATTGAAATATGATCTTGGCAGTAGCCAGAATGTGTATTTAAGCAAAATGAGAATGAACAAAACGTGCCATAATACTTGAGACAAGAAAACATTGCCTAAAAACACTTCCAAATGAAAAAACAAAACAAAATTATTAAACAAGTTTTAAAACATTTATTTTCCTTTCATGATCAAGATACATGACATGTTTTAAAATTACATGTAGTTTTTAACTGAGGAAGCTAAAAAGGCAGGGGACTCCAAACAGCGAATTCTGTGTAGAGTTTTGTTAAACACAAAACTTGGTACAGTGTATCATTATGGAGCAGTCACATTATGCTATAAAGAACTAAGAAGTTCACAAGTTTGACGAATTCCCTTCTTATCATTGTTTGACATGATAAAGTGATCCAAGACTAACTCCTCTCATTCCACTCCTACCCCCAACCGCCCTCCAAAAAAAACAAAAACAACATATATTACATTTAGACATCAACGTTTGCTTTCCATTTTGATAACAAATTAAATGAAGATAGTATAAGATAAACATTTTCATTTAATAATAATTACAATGCATACAGCTTGTCATTTATTCATGAAAGAGATTTCAATTTTAATAAATTTTTTTCTGTACATTTAAATCAGTCAGTCCTTATTCATCATTAATTTATTTACTTTAGCAATAACAACTGTCCATTTCAAATAACACTAATACAAGTCAAAATATATCATCAAATTAAACATGAGCAGTTCCAAACAAAAACTAAATTCTTTCAAAAATCTTTCCCTCTTCAATAAGTTTCATCACTTTATCTTTAGCTTGATTATCATCTGCATCATGAATATTTTCCTCTTTTTTCAACAGCCATACTCAAAGTTAGAATTTAGAAACATTGTCTGATATTTGTCTCTTCACAAAATATGTACTCAAAGGGTGGAGCCCACATAGTTTGTATTTTCTACTTTTTCTTCATTATAGTCTTATCCTTTTTATCCGACTTGCTTAACTAGTTTGAAGATGAACAGGTATTATTATATGAATTTTGTGTGTGTGTGTTTTTCTGCGAGTATGTTTTTTTAAAAATACATTGATTATCTTTGGACTCATTCTCATCCCTTTTGTTATCCCTTGCCATCATTCAATTTTCAAGAGACATGGTCTCTATATCATATAATATGTGAAAACTCCCTGATGCTTTCATTGAAAATTTGAAGTTACAAGTTTAAGAGAAATTGTTGGTGTAAAAAGAAAGAATAGACTCTAGAGGGTGTAATAGATCCAAATCCTAAAAAAGGTCCCGACATCACAGCCAAATGAGAAGTATCCTCGAGACAGCCTCTTTTGTACTTTTCTAAAATTCTTCACGTTTCCATATCAAGTCTATAATTAATGTTCTTGATTAAAAAAAAAATTAATACATAAGTTAAGGAGCAATGGTCCATTAGGGCTAAACACATCTGATAACATGGTCTCGGAGAATCCAAAAAATTAGGTAAAGACAAAAGGAAACTTGGTAAAACTTACTCTCTTACCGTCTTTAAATTTCTTTTTTCCTAATGACTAATGTTATCCGACGCTGCATCTTTCATTTTCTACAAACTGTTTATCTAACCCTCTTATCAATATTTTTTAAAGTTATATTAGACATATAAAACTTTTTACCTAGTTTACTTAGCATAGCATATCCATTTTTTTTTTTTTTTTTTTGGTATGTGTGTATACATGTATATAAGTCATTCTTTAATTTATAAAATTATACTTTACATGTACTTTAAAATCCATACATATATTTATGTAAATAATATGTAGCAATAATTATGCAAAATTTTAATTTTAGCATGTATATATTATACAGACTGGTGAATTTATTTTTGCTTATTTGGCACCCTTTAGTATTTGCATGTAAACTTAATGTTATAAACTGTACAAATATAGTATTAGTATTATTATAGACAAAAGATTCAAATTTGTATACATAAATCTTGACTAGTGTGAGTGTGATTCATACAACTGTTAATTGTTGATGATGTACATGGACATGTCATTTTGTAACTTCTGCATATGAGATAAACTTCCATCATCTTAAATTTACAATATTGGGCCAATGTTTATGGACTGATGGAACACTGAATTATGGTCAACAAAATCAATACTTAACACCTACACTAAGTATCACATCGTAAGCACTATGTAAATTATGCTGATTTCTTCATCAATGCATTACTCCAATTTATCCCAGATAGTTTTTTCAAGGCACATGAACAAAGTGCAACCTTTTTTTTTTATCGACTTATCTCATTCCTTCTCTCCTATCCTTTTTTCATCTTTACATTGTTCGTCTTTCATTCCTTTGTCCTCTTTCTCCACACCTTTTTCTGAACCTGATTCTCTACTGTCTCTTTTGGACTAATGACAGCTTACTTTTTTCACTTCACTCAATTTCTATATTTCACTATCTCAGATGTGGTAGTATCATTAGTCTCATTTTTGTTCTTTTTTTCCCTTTTTTTACTTTTCTTCATCTCCGATCTTTCTTAATCTTATGCAGCTCTTTCTACAAGTACTTGTTTGTTTTTATTTTTCCTTCTCTCTCTTACAATAAAAATCCTAAAAACATATGTATGTAGATTGAGTAATTTTTGTCCATAAATAGAGAGCTAAAAATCTAAAGATATCCATGCTGCTACATGAAAAAAATCTCAAAATTTTCAATGAATTTCAAAATGTGCACATCCATTCCAAAGAATCATTCCAATAGTAAAAAATCAATTACATGTAGGCCTACCTTTTTTTTTTTTATTTTGCTATGTTTAATGCAGATGAAAATTTTCGGCTTGGTTGAATGCTATTGGAAGCCACATTATGCAGTAATTTTTTATGTTTATTTCATGTATGTATATATTGTATTTGTAGGCCTGCATATATTTATACTATAGTGTGATACCTAATACATGTAATCCCAATAATAGCAAAGAACTAAAATTTTTATAGTTTTCTTGGGGTTTATTTTCCCCAGAGTCAAGACAAGACAAGGCAAGACTGTAGGTGTCAAGGCAGGGTGTAACAAGAAGACATATGTCACAAAATTCCCGACTGGCGCCACTTTGAGCATCTTTTTCACGTTCCAGCTGAATCAAAATACCATGCACTAGGGCATTTCTTTTAATTTTGTTTTTAAAGACAAATTACTTTCATTATTTTTTTGTTTAAAAATAAGTTTCATAAATTATCTCTTGGATATTTCAATAAACTCAAATACTTTCTAAGCTTGCGAAGAACAACTTAAAAAACACAATATTTGTATGTGTGTGAACTGGTGTAAACATAAAATAGTAAATATCTCTTATTGCGTAAACTATAATTTTCGTCTTCATTTAATTTGAATGTGGTAATGGAGGGAGGAGCTGTTTACATTGAGCTGCTTCCAATAAAAATACACAAATCAGTTGGGTTTTTTTTTTCAATTACATACAGTAGTTCTATAGTTTTTACAATTTAGGTGAGTTCATGTTTTATGATCCTATCAAACTATATCAGACCACCGGCAATTCTTTTTAAATGGCTTTATTCATACAAAATTTTTGCTCCTCAAGTGCAATTTTCTTGGTAAAATGGGCTAAAATCCACAACACTTTTGGTTGGACTTGGGTAAACCTAAGACTTGTTTTCACGTGTATATACACACACACACACACACGTATATAATACTATTATGAATAATACAAAAGCTATGCTACTACTATTAAGACTCATTCAACTACATAGTTCTAAAAAAAAAACAGAAAAAAAGTTGCCTCAAGAACAATACTATCATTTACCAACTGTAGCGCAAACTAGACATAGAAAGAAGGTATGGAAGGTATATATATATAAAACATACAAGTTCTTTATTTTTTCATACTGGCAAGTTATAGTGTGCATATTTCAGTTTTGAAAGATTGATGCTACAACTCGGAGGATGGTATAAATTACAATGAAGTTTGATGAATAACAAAAACAAAACCAAAAAAATAAAAATTAAAAAATACAAGTAGATACAGCTGTACTGTTTTGTTATTTCTATTATTTAACCATTCTTTTTGCTAAAAGTAAAACGAGGAACATATTGAAATGCTATTGATGCTATTATTAGTATTAAATGGTTAGAGTGTGAAAATTTAAGTCTTACATTTCAGTGGTACATGTATCTGGTTAAATGCACAGTGCTAGGAAGGCTTAGTTAGCAATAGTATGTTTTTCAGATGTTCATGACTTTATAAGAAGTAGCGTAGTAAAAACAATTTATAGTTTTCCTTTAACAAGCAAAAACGACTATTTTCCTTGACTGAGTAAACCATCTGCAACTTTCAGCTACCCCATACATGTATCTTTCAAATCAATACGGGAAATAAGGACAGGCAACACTTTGCTTTCACAATGGCTATACATGTACATGTTACTCTCTTTAAGCTTTATTAAAAAATATCGGTTAATTCGAAGTTGAAAAGAAGGATCCGGTTAATTCGAAGCCACTTTTGTGGGTCTTTTTGATTCTGAAATCAGTTTCCTTGGCTTGTAAAACACAGAAAGAAGTGCTGTGCCGCAAGTGATTCTGGTGTGTGTATGTGCTTATGTTCCGCTCACCTATATTACAGTATAAGCAAGAATCTGCACTAACACGAGAGAAAAAGGGATAGGGATAAGCCCAGGGACCATGTGGGAATCCCTACGACATTACTGACCTGTCACCCACAACTTTTTTTTTACTCTCTTCCTCTATGTATCCTGATAATTCGAAGTCATTTGTTTATCCTAATGACTTCGAAATAACCTGGCTCGACTGTACTAGAACAGGAGAAGGCTAATTAATCACACCATGGCTAGTGAAAATTGGACTAAGTATTGAGTATTATATACAATGACTGATATGCAGAGGGCAGGGATTAGATCTAAGTAGTATTATATGTAGGTATGAGTGTGTGTGCCGAGCTGTAAAATAACATTTAAAGATCCCAATGGAACTCAGCTAAAGTAACACTAGACCAAACTCACGACACAAATCGAAAAATATGGCAGATAAAAAGGTTTGGAGTAGGATGCTAGCTATTGGGAAATAGCTGCACATAATTTTTCATATATATATAGCTGACAGGCAAGGCAGTGAAGCATAGATCTTCATTTTCTCAATACATCCTGAGAGTGTACGCCTACTGTCATCTCAACCCTCTTTATGTCCATGATATACAGGCATACTACATGTACAAAACATTCTATCTTCATCTCTCTTCACTAATTTTGCATATGTTTCCTGACCTCAAGTCATTTTTGTAAGCAAGTATATGTATTTTGTCTTGTCTATTTGAACCTTGGCACACTTCGTGTTCCAAAAGAGGGAATGCTGCCATTTGTTTTCATGCTGCTTGGCAACCAGTCAATGTTTACTGTCCATGTTCCACAAGTATGGTATGTCCCATGCAGCATTTTAAATTTATTTCCGAATATTGACCTTAAAAATAGGTTTCCTATTTAAGAGAAACTGATTTTTAAAAAATAAAAGGCAAGTTGTATACTGTGTTCCATTTTTTGGATCACACTCAATAAGAGGGAAAAAAACACTGTATTCACACTTGGGTCACACTTGAAGGTTCAGAATTCACAAGTAGAAAGTTGCCTCTTTGTTAATTTTTAGCTTGAGCAAAGTTTGTTGATCAATATCTCCCTTGGTTTGAGAAATGATTATTACAGTCGAGTCCGCTTATTTCGAAGTCATTCGGATAAAAAAAGGACTTCGAATTATCAGAATACATAGAGAAATGTGGATAACAGATCAGGAATGTCTTACAAGTGTGCAGGGGGATTGGGGTGGGCCTAACCCCTTTCTATCTTGTAGCCTTATTGCAGACTCTTGCCTGTTACGTAGGTGAACACACACACACACACACCAGAATCGCTTACCGCGCAGAGCATAGCACTACATGTACTTTGTTTTACAATCCTGGAAAAGTGCTTTCACTGTGTCAGAATTTAAAAAAAATCAAGCCAAAGTCACTTCGAATTAACCCGATCCTTATTTCAAAATTCGGACAAACCAATATTTTTCAATAAAGCTTAATTAAACAGAGAAATATTCAGTAAAATTAATAGACTTTGAAATATCGAAGAATTCGAACTATCCGAATTCGCATTATTTGGACTCAACTGTAATACAATAGCATATAATGAACAGTTCAAGCAGAAAATATTTAGTTCAAGTAGGAGCTGATAATTCAGCTGTCGCTGCAGAATTTTGCCAAATTTTGCCATAAATATTGCCAAATTTTGCACACACAAAAATGTACAACTACAATGTATATTACTATCTCTCACGAAGTTAGCTTGGTCAAATTGACAGGCAAATATTGGGGTAAGCAAGAAATATTGATAATTTAAATCTTATTTATTTGTGTATACTTAGAGAAATTGTAATTGATTAGTAAAATCAATCATTTCTGTACATATATGATAGGCTACATCCATATTGACTGTCACACAAAAAGAAATAAAAAAAATGTTAATTTGGACTGAGAACATTTAAAACAGTTACCATAACGCATATGATTGATACCAAGAAAGATACAGATGTATATACACTGTAATTAAGAAATAATAATTAATATGTTGGATTTATTACCAGGGTAGTTCAGATGCAACCAGCTTAATGAAAAACCAAGATGGGCCTACTTTGTTCTTTGTTTGAGTGAAGATCACATTCATCCTCTTCAAACCTTTTCATGAAACTCTTTATGTCGAATGGACTTTGTGTGCGACTCCACAGAGGATTTTCGACCATGGTCTAGGACCAAATTACAAAACTTGCAAAACAGTTTGTTTCCATTAGCATTGGTCCAGCTCTTGAACTTGGAATGCCGTTGTAGGGCACAGACATTCCTCCCAGATTTATTAACTAGGAATTGCTCCAATGGATGGACATAAATTTTTGAAAATATGTAGATCAAGGCAGGAACTAATTAAGAAATAGATGTAGATCTATATCAGTGGTTCTTAATCTTGTTGTAAGTACCAAACCCCACTATTTCATATGCGGATTCACCAAACCCCTCTTTAGTGAAAAATAAAACACATGTATGATTCTTTCTCAAATACAGGACATAGATATGTTTTTGGTAATTTTACTGGCTCTGCCGAACCCTGAAATCGACCCACCGAACCCCAAGGGTTTGATCATACCTAGGCTAGGAACCACTGATAGATCTAGGTGCTTGCTGAAGTCAATTACAGCAGTGTTTACAGGTGTAACTGAAAGAATCTTTATAACTTCAAGAACTTTTTTTTTTTTGCCAATGGGAACAGCAGTTTAGTGCTTTTTTTTTTTAACTCTTCTTGACGTTTCTGTCGGTTTGGACAAACTGACACACGCAATTTTTTCCATATCATTTTTTTTAATAGAGACAAAGAGAGAAAAAACAAAAGTTCTAAATTTTGCCATTTTTTGCAAGAAAGGTTAAATTTTGTGGCCGCAATTTTGCCATAGTATCACAGTAGTGATACTTGAGCCAGATCTAGAGATACAGTCGAGTCTGTTTATTTCGAAGTCATTCAGATAAAAAAAAAGGACTTCGAATTATCAGAATACACAGAGAAAGGGAGAGATAAAAAAATGTGGATGACATATCAGAAATATCTGCAGGGGGGTTGGGGTGGGCCTAACCCTTTTCTCTCTTGTAGCCTTATTGCAGACTCCTGCCTGTAACATAGGTGGGCAAACACATACACACACACATACCAGAATCATTTGCCGCGCGGAGCATAACACTACATGTTCTTTGTTCTACAGGCCTGGAAAAGTGCTTTCACTGTCGCCAAAAACGCTTCGAATTAACCGGATCTTCATTTAAAAATTCAAACTAACCAATATTTTTCAATAAAGCTTAAATAGAGAAATATTCAGTAAAAATAAACGACTTTGAAATATCCAAGAATTTGAACTATCCGGATTTGAATTATTTGGACTCAACTGTAGTTGTGAGGAAGAAAATGTTGACCCAAAGTTAAAGTCGTCCTTTTCTGAAGAACTACTTGAAGATGGAACCGTAGTCAGGACAAGAAGTCCCAATGGAAAAGATGGCACAGAGTGGAGAAGTATCCCTACAGCACCAAATGCTCAAATCACGAGGGAAAATGTGAATTTTTAGCGGAATCCAGAGACTTTTGATCTGTTCACTGCTCAAGACATTATCAAGCTCATTGTGATATACACAAGAGATGTAGCAAAAGGCAAGAGGAGACACATGTTTTCTTTTCCACCTAAAATTGTAAACTGCACAGAAAAAATATGCATGAGATATAAAATTGAAATTAACACAAAAACTTCATGGATAAGAAGGCCGTGCAACTCATTCTGAACAATCTAAGTTAATTCATTTAATGACGTACAAACACAGGCTCTCAATTTTTTAAATAACTCAGGCATTTTCTTTCTTATCCATGTATCACTAATCCAAGTTCGTTTCCTATTCCAGTGTTCACTTGACATAGTATTTTATGCAGATCAATTAATCAATCATCACTTGGTTACCTGTTCCATCAAAGTGTCTTACTCTCACTTTTTCTTTATAGTGATAAGTTTGAAGAAAAAGCTTTAGACTGTTTGGAATTGGAAGATCATGAATTTGATCATAAACAAGCACATCACAAATGACAGCACGGCAAATGTGCTGTAAAGTGAAAGTGAAATTACGAGACAAAGGTCTTGTTAACATGGGCTCAAAGAACATACAACTGGATGGGTCTTTGTAATGTTCCATTAATTCACATACAGATGGTGCAGAAAATACACATGGGTCATGAGCATCAAAACTGAATTGGTGATTCAACTGTTCTACCCGAGCATGCAAGGACCTATTGTATCTCCGGAAACTCACAGAAAAGAGAAAGTCCTCTTGCGCACTATCGCGCAATAGAAATGTTCCTTCTGGCTTATTGTCCAAATGTCTCTCAGCTTCATACCTGTCCATTATGCCCCAGTAAAATGGACAGCTTGTGATTTTCACAAGACATGGAACTAAACAGTGTATATAATCTACTTGGGTGTATACACGTAGTGACCCAAGTTTGCTTCCTTCAGAAAAAATATTTCTAGACCCTTGCAGTTGTGACATGAAATTATTCATAATGAGCGAATAATCCTCTTCTGATGATATACCTGGAGAGGACCTGCTCGATTCAGAATCAATTGTCTCTGCAAGTCTTCTTTGGCGTAGCATATCTAACATGGAATTGGAAAAGTGAAGATTTGACCTCAGTGTTTGGCTAAACATATTATGTTCTATCTCCACACCTTGTCCCAACTCCTCATCTATCTCCCTTATTCTGAAAGCATCATCAATTGGGTTGAGGCTATCCAAGTTGTCAAGTTGAGAGCTGCTCATAAACTGATTACTGTTCAAGGCATCATGAGGTCTTGATGCTCTCCTAGTAGTACCTGGTGAACCAATGCTTGTGAAGGTCCCTTGGGAAAGACCCATGGAGCTGTGGGACATATCAACTCTATGGCATCCTGAGCGCTGGGATACTCTCCAGTGAGTATTCCATCTTCCCCTTAATCGCAAACTCCAAAACTTCTTTTTAGCTACATGTTTGTCTTTCTTTTTCTTCCTTAACAGTGATCGACTTGAAGGAGGAACTGAACTTTTCACAGACTGGTTGCTATTTAATGCCGACTCTTCCTCCTCCTCAGAACTTTCTATACATTCAATTTTGTTGGGCTTTGATAAACCAGTGGCATTTTGATCTTTGAGTTGCAGATTATCAACCAGACTGACAAGAGAAACTTCACTGCCACAACAGAAAAATGGTCTAACAGAAGATCTCTGAATTCTTGTCTGATGTGATACAACAGCTAAGTTTGGTTTGCTTATTCTATCTTTTGAGATGTCCTTGTCCAGCTTGGACCTGAAGGCATTAACTGAAGTTGAAAGAAGCCTGGCCCCTGTCAACAGTGGTGTGTATATGTTAGAGGAAGGTCTGCTTGATTTTTCTTCGCTGCATTCCCCATCATTTTGAGATGATTGGTTGGGGATCTCCTCATCTTCTTCAGAAATATCATCTTTTGCTTCAACAGACATCCTATTTAGTGAGATAAAAAAAAAAGAAACAAACCAGATTTACGATT
Organism: Elysia crispata; assembly: GCA_033675545.1. NCBI lineage: Eukaryota > Metazoa > Mollusca > Gastropoda > Plakobranchidae > Elysia > Elysia crispata. The sequence continues at coordinate 464,648 of JAWDGP010006562.1, forward strand.
GAAATTAAACAACAGCAGAGCACTTTGATCAGTTGCCTAGCCTAACCACAGGGTCTCCTCAGAGTCACACTGCCCAGGCTAGCTGCACCTTAGCTGATATGCAAGCTATATTAAACTATCAAAGCATTACATAAAATAAAATTACAAACAAAATTTGTATACTTAGGAAGAAAAACATTGACTACACTTGCACTCATGTAAGGAATAAATTTGCTTCTAGACATCAATTACTGTGGCAAGTTGAGTTAGAAAAATAAAATCATAAGAAATTGATAGAAAATTTTATTAACTTAAATTTTATGTGTGTTTATTACATATATTTTGTTTTTGTTTTGAGATAAATTTTTTTTTTCACCATCCATATCATTTAAAAATGTCTTTGCCCAGAGATTAAAAAAAAAAATTCGTTATAAATAAACCAAGCATAACAGTTGTAAACTTTAAAATGTTTTTCTCCAGAACTCTTGCCCATATTTGGTATAAGAGTAAAGATAGATATGATCAAGCCAACAAGAGACAAGGCTAGCTTATGTAACAATTTAATTTCTCAATGCTGCAAGAAAATGGTTTCTTTGTATATGTAATGGATATATAAATTTAGTAAAAATTCCATTCTATATAAAGGCCCCTTTATACTCTTCAACATGTGGGTATAAAAAACGCAAGTACAGTACACCTTGGAATCAACGAACTGGTTCAGTCATTTTTAAAAGTTCGTTGAATGGAAGGTTTGTTGGAGCCTTGACATAAGGACCACAAGGGAAGTAAGCAACCAAAGTGAAATTACCACACAATTATTTCCCTTGTTTTTATCAACCAACCACATGTCTATAAAGCTACTCTTCACCCTTCCCAACATTGCCCAAGTTACCGCCTCTTTGACTCTCATGTATGGGGATCCAACTCTACTACTCGCCAGCTTTTGTTTTTTACCATAATGTAATGACTGTTTAATCAAGAGCCAGGCACAGACAGGTTTATCAACAGATGTCACTGCTGAGCAAATATGTCACTTTTTTATTCTTTGGTTTCTGCATTCTTTCAGGTCATCCTCCACATGAGTTTTGGTCACAACAAACATCCTTTCCATGAAAACAAGCTTAAAATAGGTACCCTACTAGCATTGATCCATAACCCAAAACTTACAACTTGTGTGGTTACTTTTCAACTGAGATTTGAGACAACACTTTTTCACAAAAATCGAGAAACTGTAACAGTTTTACCTAAATTACAGCTTGAGATCGATGCCTTTCAGCCATAGATAGACCTTATGAGATTACTCAAACTGTCATCTTTCATTATCATGATTAAAAAAAAGTACTTAAATCTTTAACACTATTTGTAATAAGTAAATTTACCACTACCCGTATCCACTTCCCTAGAAAATAAATGAATAATTATACCTCCATCAATTTTTAACATTTTTTTCATTCTGTTTAAAATGAATTCACACGGAATGGTTGCTCCACTTTATAAATTGGTAAGGAGTGTGAAATCAAATAAAAAAAAAATTTTGAGGGGGTTGATATAGAAGGATAGAGGAAAGAAAGAAATAAAAAGTAAAGGAGGTTTTTTTTATATCCCTTCTTTCTATTGTCAAGGGAGATATCAAGTATTTTTAGCGCTAATGGGAATCTTTGTAAGAACAAAGTATACCCTGGCATGGGTGGGGAGTGACATCATCGTCGCTTGCGGATACCCTGTGTGCGGTAAGAACTGTGTTAAAAGACGTCCACAAACTTACTCTGTAAATATATTTAAATACAGTACTATGAAAATTTGAAAAATGCACCCGATGTGAATTATTTTCAGTGCAGATCTAGACTTAGTTCTAGATCTAATGCATCTGATTTATGTGACTGTTTAGTTTTTTACTTGAAATAATAATTAATCAAGAGGAATATAAGTTCAAGGAGGAGAATGGTGTATTTTCTATCAGATATATCATATATTCTCTATGCCGAGATATAACAGGACCTGGTCTGATGGTATTTTTTTTTCCTCATCTTTTTTATCTTTGGTTATGTTTTTAAAAGTTCTGTCAATTTGCACAATTGATGAATCAGAATGCGTCAAACAGCAATACATTTATAATTGATGGATTGAAAACAATAAACTAAGTGAATTTCTGAGAAGACTAAAAAATTTATGTAAATTTAATACCTACATGACACCTTCATGATGGATTTGCTGCAAAAAGAATAATCGATCTCAAATCTAAGTCTTTTAAAAGAATAATTAGAAATACCAAAAATTCCGGCCAAAAACACAAAACAATAATGCATAGGTATTGATCTGAGCTCTAGACTTAAACTTTTAGATTTGTTATGAAAAAAAAAATCATCTGCAAGAATGAAGTTAAATCTAAATCTAGTCATGGGTTGTTGTGTTAAATGCATTCTGATCCATCGATCATGTAAATCAACAAAACGTGCTCATGTTTTGCACAGTTGGGATGGGCAATATTTGATAAAAATTGAATTCTAATTGACAAACCGACGTAGCTATTGACAGACAACTAGTGTCAGATGCATTGAACTGTTGAATTTTTGAAGTAGGGTAGGAGGAGACTGGGATGTTGCTCTTGCTGTTAACTTGAAATCAAAAGCCTCTATAAGTAAATCATGTCTACTCAGACAAAGAGACTGACATGCAGAACCTGTTTGTTAAAAGAATAAATTAGAAATAAAAGCTTTTTTGGGCCCATGATCAAAACCTGAGTTTAGATATGAATGCTATTTAAATTTGCCAATTTACTTATGAAGCTTTGTATAGTTGAATTTGAAGGCACATTGTTTGGCAAATTTGTTTTATATCTTTGTGCTAATTTGACAAAAAATTAGAAGTAATGTATTTCTCCACTGCATTTCATATCATCAAGTAGCCTAGAATTTTTAGGAATATAAAAATATCATTTTTAGTACCAGGTTTTTCATATCATTTGAAATGCACAGTGAAAAAAGGTAGCTTAGTAGTTGGTAAAAATTCTTCAAATAACTTATATTATGAACTGCACTGTCGCTAACACTGGTTAAAAATACTCATTATTATAAATGTTTGTTTATCATTTGACACCCAAAAATCACACATCATACATATCTAGTTGCTTTTTTTTTTTTTAAAGAAAAAAATTCACAAAAATTTCATGACAAAATGTAAATTACCAGTAACACATTTTGCATGAAGAAAGATCTGAAACTTTAAAAATGGGAAACTGAAATCAATGAATAGAGTCTTTGTTTATAAAAAAAAAATAGAGAAAGCATTACAACTGAAAAAGTAATGATCTCTTTTGTCCAAAATACACCTCTTATGAATAGGAAGAATCATCCCCATTAATTATGTATTGTTGTGCCTGTCTGAATTTACACTTTCATTTGGAATGTCATGGAGTATGGTAATCCCTTCTTCATAAAGTGGTCCATCTTCCAGATAGAGGAGTGATCTGAAAGATGGATGGAGGGGTGATCTGAAACAGGATACCATAGAAATGAATTTAAAAAAAATATTGTTTCTTAGGCATTGAATTCAATTTTCCTTTATCTTTTTTACTAACTATGGTTCACAAAATCTTAAAGAATAGTTATAGCCAAAGGTTGTCGTTACTCCCGCAGAAGGGAATAAAGAAGAATACATGTAATTATTCATTGTGATGAATGGGAGATAAATGGTTTTTAAAAATCTTTGCTGTGGGTGAGATGGATAGGTCTTGCATACCACACGCAGCTTGCTGGGCCACACACTGTGTGATACCAGAGCTCTGATGATACTGATACTAGGCCTAGACGACAATTTAACAGGAGGGAACTGTGTGGGGAAAAGGCACTAACGCCTGCATCGCTTTTTCGTTTGTACCATAGCAATGCAGGCAAGACAAAATGCTCAAGATTTTTTTTCCCATGAAAAATTTTGGTGCTTTCTTTCCTTTGTACCATCAGATCTAGAAGTAGTTATTACAGGGGGAAAGCGGTATGGATACTTGTTATTGCAGAAATAAATTGAATGATTTTTAAGGAAAAAACAGGGATTTTCAGATCTGTCGTTATAGCAATGGTTGTCGCTATTCAAGGTGTTGTTAAATATGGGTTCCACTGTATTATACTATATATATACATGTGTGTGTATATAACTTTTATTTGGATTTCAACTACATAGTTTCTAAGTAGAAAAGAATTCTATAGTGGATTTGTTAATACTTGAAGTTCATGGAACTCTGGGGACAGGTCTGAGATTAGTTTGTCTGATGCAAGGTATTTCAAAAGAGTCAAAGAAGGAAAAAAAAATGGGATTTTAGTAATCTTGAGGCCTTTCTTTTCCCTTACCTAAATGTCCTGAAAATTTCAGTTTTATTTTTCACAGCAAGTGAATTTCAATGATGCTGCTCTGTGACCGTTTTAGATTTTTGGCCGAACAGTAAAGTCAAGAAAATGTGTCTTAAAGATGACAATGAATTGATCAATCATCACAAAGCAACGACTTTTAAAGATCGCAGCCTCACAGATGTAAACCATTCAAAAGGCGTGACTGACATGCATTGAACTGGCGAGAGATCGCAATGCCACAATGGTGGTCAAGTCCGGCCTACTCCTAAGTGATTGGATACCAACTCTCACATAAATTAAGGGTAACATGGTTATAAGTGATTAATGTACACCTCTGATTCTCAGTCCGAGGGTCGAATAAGCAGATTTACGCCTCATAAGATTTACAGGCCCTTTGCAAGAGGTGCCCTTTCCTGTATTTCACAGATCACACACTGAATGTCAAACTGTCTCTACTAGATATAAGTTGTAAACACTTAAAAACAGGCTCCTTGACTCTGAGCAAGAATTGGAAAAAGATGACAGAAGAGATGATTTCTTTCATCCTCCCACAGATTGCCTGTACCTCCTAGTCCCAGTGTCACTTTTCTTGCCGTTTTCCCTCCCCTTTCTCCACCTCCCTGACAATGACATACATGATCTAAAGTCCACTCTCTATCAGGCAAGCAGAGCTTTGAAGATCGATACAACTTTCTAAAGCCCGTTCTCCTAATGTTGGTTCTTAGGCAGATCAGATTTTAATGTGTATTCTTCGATAAATCATAAGATGCATAATAAAGAGAGAAAATTATGTAGGCCTACACAGAAAAACAAAAAGTGGTTTCTTAAAGTTAGACAAAATAATAGATCTATTAAGGCCTATGGGTTTTCCAGTGGCAGGTTCTCAGACGGAGACCACCGACTCGTAGAAACAACTTACCCAATTCTGTCACAAATTGATATATCTAGATCTAGATTTACTCTACATCTAAGGGAATAACCTAGATCTAGATCTTGCTAAATGCCGTTCGTTTCGTTAGTAAGTGGGAGTCATTGTAAATATTAATCAACGGTTTCAAAATGAAATATTACCTGGAATTCGATCTCGTTTAAATATAAAGTTATTGTTCGATCTAGAATACAGTCGTGAATTGTAGACTGTTTATCCATGCAGGAAGCTGTAAGTTTTGAGGCTGGTGGGCCACTAATACTGCCAAGCAGTATATCGAAAGTCTCGATGACAGGATAAAACTTTGATTACTTTACGGTTCTTGATTCAGGGACCGTACGGTCTGTGGGGAACCAACATCAAGCATTTTACTGGGAGCATGCGGTTTCCGTCGGGTCAGCCCACGGCCAAAGAGAGTATGAAATCCCACGGCCCTCTGGAATAAAATTAAATGAGGGCTGTGGCTAGCCTTGCTCTGAGTGCACAATTTTTCGCTCCCAGTACATTCATTTACATGTCTATGTAGGCAAGATGGTACTGGGTTTCCTTCTTATCAGGGGTTGGACAATACTGGCTATTAACATTTATTTAAGTTTATTAGATAAGCCCAACTCGACCAACCTTGAGCATTATTATTATAATCATTATTATTGTTGTTGTTATTATTATTATTATTATTATTATTATTATTATTATTATTATTATTATTATTATTATTATTATTATTATTGTTGTTGTTGTTGTTGTTGTTCTTGTTTTGTTGTTATTATTATTATTACTATTATTATAACGCAATGTCTCAATCAAGTGAGCATGAGGCAAGCAGACAATGCGCTTCAGAAGGAAGGCAAATTCCGGAATACTTAGATGTTAAAAATTAATATTTAAGGGAAGAGGATGGGCTTTGTATCGTCTCCTTAGGTTTCCGGCAAGGCACACCATTACAGTTGTATCAAAGGTTTTTTCAAAAGCGCATTTCTAAAACCTGTCAACGCGCAAGGACAATCACGATTTTTGCACTGATTTTAATTAAAGTTTGTTTCTCAGGCTCTCTCTGGCTGTTTCCAGTTGCGCGCGCTTGGCAGCTTAGTTATCCTAAAATTCGGCTCGAAAGCAATTAACAAACAAACAAACATATATATATATATATATATATATATATATATATATATATATATGTGTGTGTGTGTGTGTGATCGTTATTCTAGCATTTCGTGACAGTGATCGACAAAAGGAGCTTAATAATGGTAATAACAAAATTGATTAAATCTTGGTTTGCCATGACTCCAGAGTTTCGAGCCCGTGCGGCTCTCTTCAAATGGCTGTGGGTAATGGTCGGTGATTTGTGTTTACGTTTGACAGCAGGAAACGTTTTCTGTGCACACAGTGAGAGAAAATCTCCTTTCTTTTGATTAGGGAGGGGACTTCGGTTAAAATTTGATATTTTTTCTTCCAAACAAAGTTTGCACACGCTTTTTTCTGGTGCATATGGTCTGACTTTTTTTTTTTATGATTTCCTACTGGATAGAGAGTTCGATATTTCTGTCTTTTAGTTCCCAAATGTGCTCACTGAGCTTCATATCTTTCTTCCTATGCACTAGTTTGAGTGATGATTTATGTTAATTGTATCTGGTTTTAAATTCGTTGTCAGTGAGTTTAAATACATTTCTTGATTCTTTGTTGTTGCCTCTGCCACTGTAGCTTTGTATATAATACATTTTGCTCAACATTTACCATTCAATGGGCAACTTGCTTTTTCTCGGCAGTTGCAGAGTTTTACATTGTTTGGTGTTTCTTTCTTGTTGTTGTGTTCCTGTAGCAAGTGTTTGTTGTGATTCGTGATCATTTGTTTCACGTTCAGTAGAAACTGTAGCTGACTTTTATACATGTAGTATTTCTGTTAATAATTTTATGGAGCTAAAATAAGCTCAATCTCCCTCTCCGACCTCCAGTAAGAAGAGTATGAGAGTGAGAGAGAGAGAGAGAGAGAGAGAGAGAGAGAGAGAGAGAGAGAGAGAGAGAGAGAGAGAGAGAGAGAGAGAGAGAGAGAGAGAGAGGCCAACCACGCTAGTGTTGTAGCGGTTTCCTCGGTTACATTATATGTAACTTTGTCTTCTAAGGTCAATCGTATCGATTCAGCAGCAGTTGATACAGTTAGATAGAAAGTGTATCTCATAAGTCATTTAAACCAGAAAATTTGGGACGTCGCTCACCGCGATGATTGTAAAGGTGAAGTTCATCTCAACCAGTTCCAAATCGGTTCGACAGGTTGACACATGGAAAGAACTGAGGACCGTGGTTTTGCTAAAAAAAAAAGAAATGAAAAAAAGGCGGGTCCCATCTCATTTCTACCTTCAGCGGCAGTTTCAGAAGTCGATCAGTTGAGGCGGGTGATTTTCTTAAAATATCTTTTTCTATCTTTTAAGCCATTTACGCATTGTGCTAATGACTATGTAGTTTGCATGTCGATGAGCAATGGATTTGTTTGTAATGAGATAAATTTTAATTGTCTTATTTTGTTTTCACTATAGAGTTAGAGAAAAGTCATGGTTACAAGGCTGTTCTAGACAAGCAAAATGCAATTGAAAAATACCTTATACAAATCGGCGGCTCCTCTTGATATTTATGTCAACTATTATTCGCGTCAAATTAACCATCGAAATATTTGAAACCATAATACAAGTAATAAGAACTTAATGAAAAGCAACCCTCGATACATTGTCATGGTCCTTTTTTTTTCTGGCAATCAAGTAAACATGGCGTAAATCTTGCATTACTATTATGTTGGCATAAAATACCGTACTCAATATTGTGTCTTTCGCTCTACATCGTTTTCCTTTACCTCTTTAGTTTTCATGTTACTATCCCCAGAGTATCTAAGTATATATAGAGGGCCCTTTTATGACTTTTACTTTTAAATCAAAGTTGACATTCGAATGTGTATGTTGCCATCAGTAATATGTATGTTCAAGAGGAACCACAAAGAGTAAATTGCTTTCTATTGGTAGGAGTGGTGTGTCCGGGATCAATTCTGCGTGTCCACAACAAAACTCTGAGACTATAACCAGTGCTCCATGATCTTCTTTTTTTCTCATTTCTTTTGATATTGCAGTCTACAACTGGCTAAGGCTTTCCCTTCACTATATTCATCATCCTCAGTCATCATCTTCAGAATCAGCTAAAGAATCTTGGTATTAGCATCATATATAACTTCGGTTTGTTTTTTTGGGTTTTTTTTTGGTGTCATTCAGCTAATGACATTGACAATACAGGATGCACTGAGCCCCACTGAATGCTAAAACTACTATATAATTGATGGTGAGGTGGCGTTGCATTTAACCCAATTAATGTTGTAATTTTGATTCCCTTTCAAAAAAAAACATCAAGTTTTAATAAACCTTGCAGGCATTATGATAACAATACTATACTATTGTCTATCTATGAGCCTGAGCTTTACTTTCTACACAATACTTGTTGATTATCAACAACAACAAAAAAAAAAGGTCTAAAGTAAACAAAAATGAGTTGAGCAGAAGATAAATTAAAAAAAAAAAAGATATACACATAGTGCTCCTTGACTGGCAATAATAGCACACACAAAAAAAGATGAAAATGCACCCAATTTTTTTTCCGCAGTAACAAAAAAATGACCAGGACACAAATTTCTACTGCCATGGAAGAATCTTTGATATATATATATATATATATATATATATATATATATATATATATATATATATATATGTATCGATGGTAACAATCGCAAACCGTGTATGACCAAGAAAGCCGATTTTACAGGAGAGACAAAAAACTTAATAAAATCGATTTGCCTAACATTAAACAAAATTTTTCAACATTATTCCAATTAATTTTAGTTTGTATGAAGTAAGGTTTATTTTTTTTTTAATAAAGAAAGTTTGATTTTGAAGTAAATGGACATACACGTCTTGCGATGAAAATATTGACACTGATATACACGTTCTGCGCGCTGGTTGCCCTTACACGGTTTGCGTGTCTGTTTTCGGGTCCAATTCAAGTTGACATACACGGCATTTGTGAAAAAAATATAGTTACACGGTTGCCGAGTGTTAATTCTAGGTTCTGATGTGACTCCACACGGAATGCGCTTTTTTATTGCCAAGCTTATTGCTGAAGAAGCAAAGATCTTAGTGTTAATCTTTTTCGCTATTAATAATTTTTCGTTTCAAAGACTAAATAAATCTAGCAAAAGCACTTTAAATTCAAACATGAGCAACAAAGTTATGCCAGTGCTATCTCAACTTTCGATGCAACAACAATCACTCACCAGCACCAATGTCCCATCAAATAAGTAACCTTTCGTCCATAGTTGACGAATACAATTACAATTGACCAGTACTAGAGTATTCTTTTCGCACATTGAGAGACAAACAAAACAAAATTTAAAATAATGTTGTCTTTAATGGTAGAATGCCTATGAATAACAAAAAGTTAAATGACAGACAATTTAACTAAAAAGGTTCCAAATCCTACTTCGTTAATCTAAAAAGGCATAGATTTAAAACGACTAAGGCTTTGTCGTGTAAAGTTAATCATTGTGAAACTAATACAATACAATATACATGAAAAAAAAAACTCAAGCACACCATGCAGGCTTTCTTGCTTAAAAATTATTAGCTTACTGGAACGCATTTTCTTTATTTAATAAAAAAAATACAGCACAGACATGATAGAGCATTACCCACATCGTAATGGTACGTATTTGGGAAAATTAACGAACAGAGCAAAGCATTAGGCTGATTTTAGATTATACTTGACACCATTCAAACACTAATTCACAGTAACCCTGGTGTTAACCAAATTAACGGTGGCATACAGTGTTGCTTTAACTTATTAAAAGTTAAAAATAAGGAAACATCTTAAAACTGGATAATTATATATTTTCTTTCTGAATCGTATAAAATTCACATTATAATCAATGCTGAACTCATCACCAATCATGTCTGTGTGTGCGTGTGTGTGTGTGTGTGTGGGGGGGGGGTGAGGCAATCAGTGAGTGATAGTTAAAATAATATAAAGGTGAATGGTGAATGCAACCGAAAAAAATGTTTTGGCGTAGATATTTTACAAACATAAAGACAAGTGGTGAATCAAATTTGTATTGCTTCGTCAGTGCTGAGAGTAGCGGGTTCGATCCACGTCGTTTATTTGAATTGTTCGTTCATGTTTCTTTCACTACCGCTATTCTCAACACTGACAAAGCAATACACATTTGATTCACGACTTGTATTTATGTTTGTTAAATATCTACGCCAAAACATTTTTTTCGGTTGCATTCGGAGAAAAGACTCAGAAATTAATGAGGCAGATTATCGTAAAAGGCATGTGCATCCTTTAGCAATACAGACTTCAAGGATTGGAGGTGGTCGTACTTTGATTGCTTTATCTTCAGACGAGAAGAATAAAGTCTGTCGGGACCATTCACAGGGATGACATCGTTTCTGGGCAGTGGAAGGAGCTCCCAGTCATCTGCAAAGCTAGTTTTGAAAAACATTGAACCGTCTGGAGTATATTTCAGAGCCCTCAAGTTGGTCACGTTTGGAGCAGTAGCCTTCTTGCCTGGTTTGATGCTTTTTAAATTGCCAAAGTCCTTGTAGTTTGAAAAGAATGTATGATCTAAATACTTCACCTGGTAGGGCTCAGGCTGTTTCCTGGCACTCTTGATGACTTTGACGTAGTCAGAGGTGAGGTGGATCTCAACGCCTTTAAGTTTCTTTTCTATTGTGGCATGGACTGAGTCTACCTCCATTTGCGTATGACCGCGCTCTAGGAATTTTTGTTCCACTGTCTTGTCCTGGTTTTTGCAAAAGTGCCTCAAGGCACTGGCCAAAACATGGTTTCGATTTTGATACGTGCAGCCATCCGAAAAGATGATACATCGGTTAAACTGCAGCATGTTTTCTGTCAAGTAGTCTATTAAGCAGGATGCAAACTCATTTGCTGACATAGACCCTTCTGCCTCATTAACAGATAACACATAGTGTCTTTGTGCTAAGGTCAAATACACTGTAGTTGTGGACCTGTAGCTTAGTCTTGTAATACAAGGCCGATGCGAGGAGGCAAGGAGCAAGCAATACTCGCTGTACGTCCACAGTAATGACTTTTGTTGTAGACTCGGCACCATCAGCCTCAAGCTTGTCTTTTTCTTTTTCTTTTTGAGCAAGATCCTTTTTCTGTCTGTGGATCACGTACTCGTCCTGGCCGATATTGCCGGTGTCAAACGAGCAACAGATGTCACACCTATCTTTCTTTGGGTGAAATATTGATATACCCATTGAGGCAATTTCCTTCATGAAAGAGGACCTTGACATGCTTTGAATGTTCTGTTTGGTATATTCTTCATAAAGGTCGGCATAGCTTTTGAAAAACGGCTCGACGTATAATTTTTTTGTATCTTTCCTGCAGTAGTGTGACGGCATCTTTGGCAGGCTGTCCAAAAACTCTCTCAAAGCTTTAAGTTTAAGGTTCACTGGTGGGTGGTCAACACTTTGGTCATTCCGCATCTCACTTAAACTTTCATTTTCCTCATCAAATGATGATAAAACAAACCATTGCGTGAGTCCTGTTGTTGCAAGGAACATATTCTTGCAAACTCTTACATTCAATCCGCCTTGGTCTTTGAGGTAGTACACGAGAGACGCCTTGCGTCGTGATTCTTGGCTCGTCTTCCTTTGTTTGACTGCCAACGACTCCACTGCCGTTTTTACAAAGACCCTCTTCTGTTCCCAAGAGAGAGACCATGTCTCCTTGTGTATCTCTTCCCTCCGCACATCCGCTATCTGTCTACACCGATGGTGGCTTGCTTTGCAGTCACACCTATTCCCGAGAACCTTCTGCATTCTCTCTGTTGGGATGTATGTTTTGGTTCGTTTATCCAATTGCCTTCCCATATATGATTCTCCTAGCTCTCTTTTCCGCTTCATCTTTCCTTTGCCAAGATTCTTGGTATCTAGCCCTGTGTTACTGTTAGCAGATTCCACTGATGGTTGAATAGTTTCAGGTTGGCTTCTGCTACTTGTGACATCTTCTTCAGGGATGTTTGAACCATCTTCTATCATTGCTTCTGTTCGACGTATTGTCTTGTTTTGTTCCCTGTTGACTGTCACGTTTTCGTCTTCTCTTATATCTGAACCGTTCACACATTGATTCTGATTGTTGGCTGCTCTTGTGTCTTCTTCTGAACGTATTTCTGGATCTATTGTGATAGTAGGTTGAGTCTGATTTTCGGGCGCTGTTGCGTTTCCACCTGCATGTGCTCTTGGGTTTACTGTATTGACAACTGGAGTCACGTTCTTGTTTGTTACATTTATAGAGCTAGCATCGCCACTTTCACAAGTTCTGCTTACACATAGTGTATGACTATCTGTTACTGTTCTGTTTTTACCTCCTGGCACTTCCAATATGTTCCCAGTTTGAACCTGTTCACTGGTGCCCTCCATCCGATCATCTAACTCCTTTTCTAGTGTTTGAGTCATGTTCATCCTCTTTCCTGCTTCAAAAGACAGGACACATTTTCTCGACCCGTTGGCGTGTTTATTTCAGAAGCAAGATCGGTCACTTCTGGTGTATCTTCCGTACCTGCCCGTTTCAGGGAATAGTTTTTCGATGGCAAAAGCTCTGTATACTCCAGCTGACTTTGTTCATCATTGGCTGAAGATGCTGTCACATGAACGTTAAAAGATGGGTGACCGCTAATATCGAGTGACCCGTTTGGGAATATGTCTTCTGTTGAGAATGATATATCACTGAGCGGTAAGCTGCAATTATGCTCACTCAAACAAAGTGGAGAGTATAAATTCAGCTCATCCGCAATAGTTCCCGTAAACTCCCCTAACTGGTTCACGCCATCAGCAACAAACTCTTTAGTTCTCTCTTCCACACATTCAGTCAATCCGTTCACCAATTCACTCATCACGTCTCCAAGAGACTTTCCGATACACTCTTCTAGAGAATTACTCATTCCCCCTATTGGAGTGTCTTTTGTGCCCTCTTCAAGCGACGCCCTTAACCTCTCTCTATCAGAACCTCTTGCGTTCTCTTTTAGATCCAATCCCTTGCCTAGATACTCCATCAGACTATCTTCTGGAGACCCCTCATTCATATACTCTCCCTGAGACTCTCTCGTATACTCTCCTAAAGATCCACCCATGTTATCTTCATGACACTCTCTCACATCCTGAACATCGCAACGACGTTCAGCATGTTCTTTCCTTCTTGTAACAATATCTTCATTTGTTGTGTCGGATGCTTGATTTATCACAATCTCTTTTTGACTGTCTCCCATACCCTCTTTTAAAGATGCACTCATAGTTTCTTCCAGCGATTTTCTCATACTTATTTCAAGAGAACCTTCCATAACGCTAACAAAATGGCTCGGCGAGCTGTTAGCCTTTTCTGTAACAGTGTTTTCAATAGTTGGTTTGGTTGCATGATATTTGGTAGAAAGAAGGTGTTTTAACAGAGAATTATTTGTATTTTCTTTAGTCTTTGTCGCGTTTTTCCTTTCTTGGGTTGTTTCATTTTTTGAAGTTGACGAAGGTCCACCTGACAAGCCCCTTGGATTTGCTCATCATCAAGATCTTCATCGCCCGGCTGTAGGGTTCCATTGTTCTGGAAAAAAGAAAGAAATCGGCAATGTTTAAACAGAAAATACTGAATATCATATCTCTTTTTTTACTGCGTAGTCAAAGTCATTATTATTATTATTATTATTATTATTATTATTATTATTATTATTATTATTATTATTATTATTATTATTATTACTATAAATATTAATTACAATAAAAATTAATAACAGCTATTTTCTAGTCAAGCATTTCAATTTTGATCAATGATTGTTAGAGACAAAACGGACGCCGTTTGTGCTTCACAAAGGAAAGCAGTAACAAAAATGTAAATTAAAAAAAATCTGTTTTATAATATTAAAATCAAGTGAACGAATTACCTGTAAAAGACAAGACTATGTAGTGCTTGCTTACAGAGCTTGAAGATTGTATTGTAGTCAAGATTCCACTTTATTCAGATATTTATTGTCAGTCTAGGTGATAAGAAACAAAGAAATAGAAGGATTGGGTTTATTTAAAAAATTATCTTGTGTATAGCAAAGCAAGTAAAGGTACAAATGTATAAAAAGTTATGCATTTTTTAAACTTATTAACTTTAGATAAATGAACCCATGCAGAGGATAAAACGAAAAATAAAAAATCAATCCCAAAAAAGCGCTTTCAGTCAGTCATGTTATGATTTGCGAACAAATCATAAGTCAACTGACGAACCAAATTGACGGCTCGGTTGACATTGCCGCACCACATAGCACTGCGCACCACGTGTATGTCAGGGTCGCAGATTTAAAGTCTACATTGTCAATGATATTAAATAGAATTTTCTAATTAAAATTGTACAGCATTATAAATAAGTAAATATATAACGATAAAACACCATTTATCAGTCTAAGATATCAGAAACTTACCTTTGATACAGCGTTTTCACAACAAAATGTGTAAAGCTTTGGCGGAGCTGTCAGGGGCAGACATGCACGGCGTGCGAGTGTCAAAAATGAAAGTGAAAGGAGTTACACGGTTTGATCACATGACAAAATTCCTTAATTTAGATTCATGGTACGGTCTGGTTATTTTTAGAGATGGTGTATAATTGTCTGCCGGTTATTTTAAGCAAAAAATTTCATTTGACCTAATTTCGGACTTACACGGTTTGCGACTGTTACCATCGATATATATGTACTATATGTAGGTATGTATGAATGTATGTATTCCTGTCATTAGATCTAATCTATCAGTCTTTGAATCAGGTGATATTGATTGTTCACTCATTTGGTAAAATACAAATCTATTTACAGATTTTTTTTAAAAACATTCATCATTATGTATGTTTAAATAACTGCTCAGCTAAGAATTCCCGCATGGTATTACACTTTTATGCACTCAATGTTAAAAATTCACAGCTTTTTGATAAGCATTTAAAACGATTTAAAAAAAAACTGTGAAAGTATAGAAATAGTCTTTCAGATTTCTGCATACAATCACAACTCTTGGTCCGTTGTTCGAAGAACGTATGTGAAAAATTGACCACCCATATCCATTTCGCCCCCCTTTTTCTTTTTAATTCATGTAATCTTTGACTAGACAGGTTCAGAGGGTCACTATGGATAGACGACTATCATTTGATGTCTCGTGCTTGTTGGCCCACACAGAAATAACCCTTTTAATTTTGAGCTTGTAGTTTAATTTATTGTGCTTGATTTGAGATTTTTGGGCTTAAAAATAATATGTTTATATGACACTGCCTACCGGTCATGAAAATAAATTATTGATGTGTAAATTAATATTATTAATTAGCCTATAAATTCATTTATTCTCAAACAAGCCGAAATTATTTTTTTTAATCCAATAAATTTCATCTTGGAATGTTTAGACCTTGAACCAAGATGGGTTTTTGAAATTCATGAATATGTAATGCAGGTCGATCATAAGAGCGAATCGATAAATATTAAAACAAAAGAATAGAATACGAGCTGTATCATTTTGATAAATATGACTTACTTGACTTAGGGCCTTCCGCGTCTCAGTCGTCCGACGGGGGCGCTTCGGCAGCTTTTCGGATTCTCGTCGACAGTTCTCTCCATTGCTGTCTGTTCTGGGCGATGCATCTTAGGTGTTCGAGGTCTTCCCTAGTTGTGAGTTGTAGTGTGTTTTCTTGTAGTCTTGATAGGTCTTTGTTGAGGACGACTGGTAGTGTTGTTAAAGGGCGGCCCCGAAACTTTTTTCCGTGTGTGGCGAAATAGCTGTTCATTGATTTATTAGCAGGTATTTCAATATTTCTTCTAAGTATGTGCCCGAAAAAGGCGCCACCTGTTCTCAAGTATATAAATAGAAAGGGGGTGTTCCTCGCACTTGTTGTAAAGAGATGAATTTGTGATTTTAACGGGGTATTTGATGTTGAGAACTTTCCTTAGCTGTTTACGATGAAATGCATTTAATTTTTCTTCTTCAGATTTTGTCAGTGCCCAGGTGCCGCAGTTGTAGACAAGTATTGATTTTACGAGCGACCTGTATAATTTCAGCTTGGTCTTTCTTTTAATCTTATCTCCTTTGATCCAGACATTTAGAAGCTTTGTCAGTGCTGCATTGGATAGTCGTTTCCTCCTCTCAACGTCTTCTTCGTCGCCTATGAGAGTTCCAACTTTTTTTGTATTTTTATACTCTGTTCCAGCTCTTGACAACGTTGTAAACTCTGTCTATCTATGATAGACGCTAAAGCATTATTCAGGCAAACATAGATCTGGTTATGTTTTTCTACACAAATTTGAAGCCTCATAATTATGGAGAACTTTACTCGGATAGAGAACACCCTCTCCGTTTTATTTTCCTCTCTCTCTCTCTCTGTCTGTCTGTCTGTCTGTCTGTCTCTCTCTCTCTCTCTCTCTCTCTCTCTCTCTCTCTCTCTCTCTCTCTCTCTCTCTCTCTCTCTCTCTCTCTCTCTCTCTCTCTCTCTCTCTCTAACTGGTGTGACACGTTTTTGTGAGCTCTTGGATTCTGTGGAGATTTATCAGTTTTTGTTGGATTTCTGCAGTGTAACCATATAAATTGTGCATCTACTTATTCGTAAGAATTTTATGTATTCGAAGTTAGAAATATCTTGAAGCTAGAACGATGAAATTAGAATTTAGTAATATCTAAAAAACACAAAGTAG
The DNA here is from genome assembly GCA_033675545.1 of Elysia crispata. Taxonomy (NCBI): domain Eukaryota; kingdom Metazoa; phylum Mollusca; class Gastropoda; family Plakobranchidae; genus Elysia; species Elysia crispata. The sequence goes on from JAWDGP010006562.1 coordinate 481,650, forward strand.
CAGTCTCTCGAGCCTTTATAGCCATTACAGCCTACTACAACAGTGAGCAGGTATCATGATTGGTTTAACACAGTGGCGACTTACCATAGGCCGATTTAGTGGTGGCAGAGGCCTCAAAGTTAGACGAGCGAGTGACCCCTAATCTGGATCAACACATTTGTTCTTCGAGGATCTGTGTAAACGTCTACTAGTATTTGCTGTAATTTTGTGGGTTACGACCATTGTAAACAGGATACTAACAGTCCTGCAACAGCCACACATTAACGTTGTAGTCCAGTGCGGAGATGTGGAACTTAACCCCGGACCAACAATCGAAGCCCAACTGACTGACCTTAACAAAAACATTGAAGATAAATTTGAGAGACTGCACAATGAAATATCTGGTCTCGGATTTGAAATAAGAAAAATGGCCACAACGTTAGAGTTGGTTACTGAGAGCGTAAATAGCATAAAAGAGGAGATTAGAAACCTAAGAGAGTATATAAAGGAAGTGGAAGAAAAGCAGGAGCATTTACAGCTAGATATAGAGACCAACGCCGCAGGCATAGATCAGCTAGAGCTGAAGATAGAAACGCTTAGTAATTCAGTTGAGAAACAGGAACAATACAGTAGACGGGAAAACTTGATTCTCCACGGGATGAAAGAGGAGGCGGACGAATCATCCGAGAAATCACGCCTGGCAGTAGTGGCTCTCCTGAACAAAAATGTAACAACAAAGCCCTGAAAGGAAGAAGATTTTCTTCGAGCACACAGACTAGGACACACACGCAACAGCAGTGAAACACCCAGGCCTTTAATAGTCCGATCCATGCATCACTTCGATAAGTTGAAGTTACTGCGGGCGAGGGATAAGTTGAAAGAGACCGGCATTGGAGTTGCCAACGACTTAACTCTACATCAACGAACTGAATTAGCTAAACTCAGGAAACAAGGAAAATCCGCCTACTACAAGAATGGCACTTTAATAATACAAGATCCATCAGCTGAGAGAAACACAAAATTACCGGAGATGCCTCTTCCAGCCCTGATAGAGACAGTCGTCGCTACGTTCAAGCCTATAGACGAGGACAACAGCAACAGCAAAAACATCATCAACAACAACAACAACAACAACAACAACAACAACAACAACAACAACAACAACAGAATAGGAGCGGACACCAGCAAGAAAGGGCCACCCGCCGACAACCCCGTCAACCAAATGCATAGCAAAACGCGGGTTTCTTGCCCAACATCGGCATTGTTTCCTACAATGTTGAAGGACTTCTGAACAAGACTGACGATGAAAACTTTTTTTCTATGCTACATAAATTTGACATAATATGCCTTTTAGAAACTTTTATGACTGAAGACGTCCTACCTGCCAACATATTAAGCCAGTATAAGAGATATTTTACACCGGCCAAAAAACTGTCAAAACACGGAAGATGCTCTGGCGGAGTCATTGTATTTGTGAAACATGCCCTCAAAAACTGTGTGTTAGAGATTAAGTGTAAACTAGACAATGTGATTACTTTAAAACTAAATAATTACATAGGAAAGAACAGAAGTAACGATGCAATCATTATCTTTGCCTATATCCCCCCATATCAGTCCCCATACTATAAACACTTGATTGTTAAAAATGGTATCCAAATCCTAGAGGACTGTGTTAGCCAGCTAAAACTATCTAACTATAACTCTTCTTTTATAATATGTGGCGATCTCAATGCACGAACATCCAATGTACAACCTATTCTTCAGTGTAACGAGATAAAAACTTTTTTCATGAAAATGTTTTCAACCATGGTCCACACGAAGACAATCTTGAGAGACACTCCAGCGATAATCTCATAAACACATTTAGTAGAAGTCTTATAGACATGTGCGCTACACTAGATTTAACCATTATGAATGGACATTGCACTGGCGATGAAGGAGGAGCGTTTACCTTTATATCTCCAAATGGTAATAGTGTTGTTGACTATTTTTTAGTATCACGATGCCTTTTCAATTGCAATATATCTTTAAATTTAACTGTGTACATTGTCATGGCATAGGCCTATCTCAATTTCATTGAAATTTAATGATAATAATACACATAGAGATAAAACTCAAGCTACTCACATAAACACCAAAATCACAAAGATTAAATGGGACCCTGATAAGCAACACCACTTCATTAATGAGTTAAAGTCCCCAGCAGTCAACCAACAGCTTGATGATCTTTTAAAAGAATTGGAAAATGATGTAAACTTTGTGGTTAGAGGATTGTCATCAATTCTGTGCAAAAATGCACAAAGTATGTTAAAAACTGTCATCATTAGACATGGTGAAGCACACAGCAAACCGACATGGTTCGACAAAGAGTGCTATCAATACAAGAGAGTAGTTAGACAAAGTTTACATAAGTACAGCAATAACCCAAATGAAGCAAATAAAAAAACCTATGTGTCTCTTCGACGCGAGTATAAAATATTACTAAAAAGTAAGAGACTGCTTTATTCAAATTCAAAAATCTTATCACTATGCTCCAATATCAAGAACTCCTCTGTATTCTGGCGTGAAATAAATTCTGTCCTGCAAACACCAACTTCAAGCAATAATATACCAGTACATGAGTGGCATACTTTCTTCAAACGTCTCTTCCAGCAAAACACAACACCCGCACCAATATGCTCAGAAAACATAACCCCTTTGAATATAAATGTAGGACCAGATACAGTACATGTGAACAGGGATATTTCTGAACAAGAAATAAGACAAGCCATTATTTCGGTTAAAACAAACAAATCAGCTGGTTATGACTCAATTCAAAACGAGATGCTTAAAAGTGGCATAGACATAATCGTCCCATTCTTAAAACATGTTTTCCAATACATATTTGACAATGGAATATTTCCTTCCGACTGGAGTAAAAGTATGGTTGTACCCATTCATAGGAAGGGAGATATAGACGATTGCAATAATTACAGGCCAATCTCTCTAACATCATTAGTCTCTAACTCTCTAACATCATTAGTCTCTAAGATCTATACACATATTTTAAATCAAAGACTGACAAAACTCGCCACTTCCCTCGAAATAATACCAGAAGATCAGGCGGCATTCAGAAAAAAAGTATTCCACTGTAGACCATATATTTACTCTTTACGCCATAATCTTAAAGCAATTCTCTCGAAACAGAAAACTGTACGTGGCGTTTATTGACTATAAAAAATGTTTCGACTCCATTAACAGAGATGCACTTCTCAACAGTCTTAAACGTTTCGGAGTCTTGGGAAAAATATTTGCGGCCATAAGAGGCATATATAGTAACGTATCATCTGCTGTGAGAAATAATCACGAAATAACTGATTTCTTTGATTGTTCAGTAGGTTTAAAACAGGGATGCCTCTTAAGCCCGTTGCTGTTCAGTATTTTCATCTCAGAGTTAAGTCGTAACATAAATACAGAAACATGACATGGTATCCAATTGTTACCTAACATGAATACTATACACCATTTGCTTTTTGCTGACGATGTAATACTGGTCTCAGATTCTGTTACAGGTCTCCAGAATAAGCTAAATGTTTTGTATAGCCAATCAAGGAGACTAGGCTTGCATGTTAATAAAGATAAAAGTAAAATCGTGATTTTCAGAAAGGGTGGTTACCTAAGCAAGCATGAAAACTGGACTTATGGAAATACAAAATTAGAGATTGTAAATTCATACAAATACCTTGGTATTGATTTCTCAACACGAATGAGCCCCACAAATTGCGTTACAGACCTAGTCACTAAAGCCAAGAAAGCAAGTTTCTGTATTATAAAATCACTGAAAAGATTAGCATGCAATGACCTTAAACTTTTCTCTAAACTTTTCGACTCTAAGGTAGAACCTATACTTGCTTACGGGAGTGAATTATGGAGCTTGCAGGAACACTTACCTATTGAACAAGTACATACAACAACGCTGAAGCAATTCTTAAAGGTGTCAATCCACTCTTCAAATACTCTACTTTATGGTGAAACAGCAAGATACCCATTGTATATTAACCACAAAATACGTTGTGTAAAATATTGGCTGAAATTGCTGAAAATGCATGAGACAAGAATTCCCAAACAAGCATATGAGATGATGAGAAGAATGAGTGAGAAGAATGTTAATTCGTGGATAACTGATTTGAAATATTTTCTGTATTCAAATGGTTTTGGATGTGTATGGCTATTTCAGAGTGTTGGAAATGAAAAAGCATTTTGTAATTCACTTAAAGAAAGACTGTGTGATGTATTTAAGCAAAGTTGGTATGGAAAATTAACCTCAGATCCTCACCTACATTTCTACTCATCATTTAAATCTATGATCTACCTAAATTCATTCCTTTTACATAGAACCCTACCTTTCTCGCTACAAACAACACTAATAAGATTCAGGCTAGGTGTATCGAATATACTGTGTCATAGATACAAGTATTCCAACAATATAAATATACATTTATGCCCTCTATGTAAAAAGGATATTGAAGATGAACACCATATATTATTAGTTTGCAAGGTATACGAGAATTTGTGCTTGACATACCTACCTGAGAAATTTCTGAAAAACAGATGCACGTTCAATTCAAGCCTTCTTATGTCAAACGAAAATTACCAATTCCACGTCGCGAAATATTTGTATCATTCCATTAAACTTAGAGATCATTTTGTGAAGATGGATTCTGAGAGTGTTTGAGAAGAGCAAATTGTGTATGTTCTATGTTAATGATATTGAGATGTAAAAATGTAAAATGTTAATCTAAATTGTTTAATTTTATTTCATGTTTGTGAAGTGTGAGAAACCCAACAAATAAACAATCAATCAGTCAATCAATCTCTCTCTTCTGTCTCTGACTATCTTTTCTTTTTTTTTTCCTTTCTCCCTCTCTACCTGTCTTTATTTCTTTCTGGCTCGTTCTCCTTCACCCTCACAGTTTTTGTCTTTTCCAGTTTCAAGCCTAGATTAGATGTGCTTTGCCTTACAACTAGTTTTATAGAGTCCATACTTCAAGGTCGGGGAAGCCTTGTTCAACATCCATTATTTAGTATTAGTAATATTACGATTGTACGATGCGCAGTTATGATTCCCGTTGGCCAGTGCATCCTTCGATAATTCTTCTCTGAGGTTTCATAGCCTTCTAAAGCATTTTACACGATCTAAGAATAGATCTGGAAAGTACATAATTATTTGATTTTTTCACAATGCATAGCAGTGCATTTATCAAAACTTACATGATAATGAATTAGAATAAAAATAAAGCATACACTCGATTTGGACGCCAGTTTCCCCCACACCATAAATCATGACATCAGCGTGATGAGTTTCTTTTCCCCTCCCTGGAAGATAGAATCGATACTTATTTTCTGTGATTTGTCAATGTTATCATTGAAATCGTCCTAGACGTAGTAAAACTTCAATCTAGGGAAACTAAAGATGTTCTAATTATAGCACATCTTAGAGTAAAACGCCGAAAAGGATTAACTTTGCACTAAAAATTCATTGTCATTGTTTCAGCCCTTGCACACGAAGCGGTAATCTTTAATTTGATACTCTTCACCCCTTATTGCACTTTTGGAAAAGTAGACCTTGGCCAAAGACCTGTGCAAGACCCACGTAGGCCTTTGACTTCGGCCAGATAGGCTTATAATTTTTGTTTTTAAACCTAATTGCAAATTAAAATATTTCGCCGACTTCCCAAATACTCCTGAATAAATTGCATCTTTTCCTTTTTTTTTTCTTAAATCTTAAACCTTCTCGATGATTAAGCTTTACCAACAATTAATATGACACCGATAAAAGAGCGGACAAGCATTAACACTGCAAATATGAAAAGCCCCAAAGAGGTTACAGCAACAAATACATTCACTTAAACTTTATATATATTATAAATCCAAATGTCTTATTATTATAAGACTTTGCTGCAGTTTTATAGCGATATGTGGATAATCTATTTTTGTGGGGGTTGGAGGGGAGGGATAGGAAGCGAGAGAGATAGAGAGAGATAGATAGATAGATAGAGAGAGAGAGAGAGAGAGAGAGAGAGAGAGAGAGAGAGAGAGAGAGAGAGAGAGAGAGAGAGAGAGAGAGAGAATGAAAAGAAAATTTACAAGGAACCAAAGAAACTGATTTTTTTTTTTTTTTTGAAAAAGTGTGTGTGTGTGTGAGAGAGAGAGAGAGAGAGAGAGAGAGAGAGAGAGAGAGAGAGAGAGAGAGAGAGAGAGAGAGAGAGAGAGAGAGAGAGAGAGAGAGAGAGCCCAATTGGAGCGTAATAATCTTACATCTACTCTTTGCCGCAAGAAATTTGTGATGAATAACTGAATACAAATAATAATGAAAAGTGCCAAATCTTTGTGAGACAAGAATTGTCTATTGACTTGTAATTTGTCATCTTTGCTTTGGTGGATAGCTAAATAATGTAGTCTTGGGTGGATTCATGGTTATTTTCTTGTTAACTGGTCTCATTGCTGTAGAAGTTCAGATTGGACTTATCTAGTACGCGAGATAAGCGCCTTCGAAGAAGATCATGGCGCTGTGAACTCACCAATGGATTGTAATGGGTTTAGAAATCCACCTTGGCCAACCCTTCTTTAAAGGTTCGCCGCTGACTACATAGCCGATTCTTTCTTTTTTCGTTGAACAGAAATCAGTCTGTCCAACAGATCCTTAAAGTGTAACTTATTTTTAAAGAGTTAGCGTTTTATTTACAATGTATTTATTTTTTTTTTACAATTTTGTCAAACACTTTTCCCATATCAATCCATCTAGACACAGTCTGGATCGTGTTCTGAAACACATCTTTTAGTTTCTGCACAAATACTGAATAAATCTGGTACTGACAAGCCTTTCCATCATTTTTCGAGCTTTTTGGGCTAACACTCTGTAACTTTCCACCTTATTTTGTCTTAAATTTTTTTTTTTTAGAATTCCGTAAGCCATTGTTCAGATTTGAGGTATCTGCTAGATTTGTGAGTGGTTTTGTAAAATGCCAATGGCTTGCTCTTGGCCCATATGCTGTGATGATTTCATTTAGGATTGTTTCTGGCTCAAAGGATTTCCTAAGTTAAACTTTGTGGAAAAAAATCTGATAGATTTGTAAAATTGTAGTAATGAAGCTGGCATACAATACGTGTGACATCTGAGGTCTTCAGCTTTTCATATATCTGTTTTTGTTGTTTTTAAATCATTTCTCTGGTAATATTCTTTACCTTTAGATGGTTATCAATAGAACAACTTGTGGGTTTTCACCAGTGAGCATGTAATAGTTCTGGCAGAGTGTAATTTGATGTAATAAAATTATTGTTCGATGGTTCAAAGTCATTGTCACTTTTCAAAGCTTCCATACATATCACGATTAGAGCTTTTAGTCTCACTTTTCAACCTTAATCTTGTAGCTTACAGGAAATTCCTTTAATTTTTAACTGCCATGGCCTATATTTTATTTGATTTTCTGTAAATAGTTGGGATATCCTTTATTTCCCTGACTGTTTTTGTTTACTTAGTACTCATAACTCTTGTAGCCCTAAAGTACAATGAGGCCTATTGTATCAATCTCGCTCTCCATGCTTTTAAAGTTACTACAGCTAAAGTAATTTGAATTGGAAGTGTGTAACGACCTTTGGATGTTTTTGTCATCTATCTTACTAAAATAATATTTGTTCAAGATGTTTGAAAATAGTTTTCAAACTGCTGATAGAAAATGACATCGAGAGAAAATAAAGAGAACAATAGTTTGCTGCTTCTTCACATATCTAAAATGGCCTTATAAAGTGATTTGCTTCAGTTCATCAACTAATCATGTTTTATTCAAAGGTGTAAAATTATGTACATGGAATAGCAATTACAAATGAAAGAGTACAAGAAAAAATAAAAGGAACAAGAATATTTAAAAGGTCAATGTCAATACATGTACTTTTTTATCGATAGAAACTTGACTAATTTGCTGTTAATTAATTTAATTTTCCTGAAAGACATTTGATGTACTGTTTTATATATACACAATAATGTACATTAATTAAACATGACTCTGACATGCTTTGAAGTTACAAATATAAGAAAAGTAATCAGGGGTAAATACAAAATAAAAATAATAGCAATAAAAATGGTCCATGATGAACTCACAAACATCCTTTGCTGTTCTGAAAGTCATCTCAGATGAGAGTAATAAATTTACACTAAAATACTTTTGTTAAAAATCTTTTTGAATAAAAAAAATTCATTTTCATAAATAATTCTCAGTACTTTCAAATTAAGCTGAGAAAAGGGCAAGATCTATGTTAATATGACTTGAACATGTGCAAGGTCTGCCATGTTTCGCTGTCTTCTTTATTTGTAAAAACAAAAGAAGTGAAAATTCAACTCAGGCGTTAAAAAAAGCCAATTTTTTTCATGCAAATTAAAGATATATTCTTACTGTGGACAATGTATCTCTTTTATAAGCAGACTATGACAAAATTCAATATTTTCGAATCTCCTTGTTTTCAATATTCAAATAAAAAAATAAAAGGAGAAAATGTTACAAAATGGACACAGTTTAAATCTAATTTCTTTATAATATCTAAAACCTTACGTTTGGCAGTTATTTGTCATTGTACTTCCCAAAAAATATCATTATTACTTCCAAAGATTAATAAGGTACAAAAATTAGCTGATCTATGAACATAGCATCATAAGTTCCAATATTTTATCAATAAACACTGAATACAATCATTTGACAAAAATCACAATTGGTTTCTTAAAAGTTCTCCATTGCCATTGCTTAATAACTTGGCCTTTTTTATTTACATATCTGTAAAAGCAGAACCAAATTATATTCTGCCGCATTTCAACTCATTTTGTGTTTTTGTAATTCAATTTCATAATTTACTGTAAAAAGATTCTTATGACTCTGGTTTTCATCACTTCAATTTGTAACTCTGCCTTTTTTTTTGTTTCCATCTACCCTGCTAAGAAAAAATCTTACAAAAAGTGAAAAGCAATCTTGAAACACATTCTTTCATGTTGCCTGGTACCTCTACTTGTTTCATGGGCAGAATCAGCAGCTATAATGGATAAGACTGTGTAATTGTAACTTTTAGCTATGCTTGAAAAAAAAAATGATACTGTAGAGTCAATTTACAAAAAGTTCTGAAATAACCAGAATTCCCATTTCACAAGACTTTTCTTTTAGTATAACCAAATTCTTCTCTTAACGTTGTTAATAAAATACTGCAATCACGTGCATATGGATCTTAAAACATCATGCTTTAATGGAAGAAAGTGGATGATACAAAGCACGACCCTACACAGTCTCAATTTCAATAACTGATCAACTTAATGCCAATGTTGATTTGATTTCTACATATTAGACTTAATGTTTAGGCAGCTAAAAGGATGGGAAGGGGGAATTCAGGAGGGTGGAGCAAGGCTGGATACATGTTTTCTTTTATGTCTCAATTTGAAAAACCTGAACATGAAAGCACAAAACAGGCAAGTAAACATGTCCAAATAACAGGCTCCAGCTCCTGTTGCGTTGTTACAACAATAGCAAGGGCTAATATGTTAATACAATTTGGATTTTTATTGGTTTTTATATAACAAGAAAAGAAAGGATAAAGGATAAAGATAGATTTAGCCTAGCTTTTGAGCTGATATCCCAACAAAACTGATATTTTATGCTTTTCTCAAAAAAGTTTATGATTAAAAAATACTAACAAATATAAACGTCTTATTAAAATGTAATAAATTTCACAATTGACTTTATTTAATTGAAAAACAAAAATTTCACACAAAATCACTAAAATCCGTGCTTTTTAAGGGCACCCCTGATCTCTATCACTCAAGATAATTTAAATTTAGTTCTGGGTTTAGACCTCAAAACTAATAAAGATTAGAGCCCACACTATTCTGTCACATATCTGAAAGGAAAAATATTTATTCATCAAAATTAAATTAAAACTTGAGGTCTTTTGATTTACTCCATTGGTAAAAACTAAGTAATTCAATTATTGATCATACAGGCCAGGACAAGTCCATTGAGAGCTAGCGTTTACAGGATTTGTCATCTCAAAAATGTAGGGCCAAACACAGAAAAGAAGTTGGGGGGGAACCTCTGATAAGAGGAATTCGTTCATTTCTTCAAAGTCATACATTATACACCAACGGAAATGTGAGTGAGTCTTAAAAGACATATCAAAATTTTTAAGGCAGTGATGGGGAGAATATATGTGGTTTTTTTTTTGCTGACAATACATCTAAGGCACATAAATGGTCTGATCTGGGTACGTAGTACACAATAAATTCAAAATGGTAAGTTATTAAAATCTATATGTATTCTGATGTTCTTTTCTTACTCAATTAGATATTTCTCTGGAGGCATAAATTCGAAGTCTCTCATACCTTATTACAACATTCTGCTGTAACATTCTGAATATTCCACAGAGCTTCCTCTAGTAATATTAAGAGGCAAAGTGATGAGACCATGCTCCCAAAATAACAAATGCAACATTATGAGCAATAAATTAGTAAACATTAAGCTTTGAAAAGGAAACTCAACATGGGTTCTCATCTTCACCTGCTATGTGTAATTAAAAAAGTAAACAACAAAGAACAAAAACTGTATGTTTTGCTGGAAATGTTGTTGAGTTTATAAATCATCAGTTAAAAAAAAAAGGAAACAAAAAAAATAACATAGAAATATTTATCTTTCCCATTTTACCTTATTTACGTTCAAGAATAATTTCCTTTCAAAAGCATTGAATTAAAACAGTCATGAAAAGCCCTGAGAGGTTTAAAAATTTGCCTTTATCATCAGATTCCCCTACAAGCCTTTCTCCAATATATACAAAGATATACAAATATTTTTATTACCCTCCTTTACTGAATATTAAGGATAACTGAAATTGCAGTGGCACACATAGATTTCATCACAAAGGTCAATCCAGCTCATATGCCAAATTAGAGCTCAGCCATTTCTCCGCCACCGAAACATCAACATTCTTTCTCTTGGCATAATCTTTTATCTGGACAAAAAAAAAAAGCAAGATAAAAAAAGAGGGAATGAATGGTACAGTTAGTGAATATTTTTTCTTCAAGCCAACTTGACTGAATGCAGTTTATCTTATTTACAATGAAATGAATTTTACTCTGTCATGCAAGTTTTACTGTCATCCTTCATTTTGCAGGTTTTTTGGTAACATTCCAAAGTTTTTTTCAAAATACTGTACAAAAGCATTTTTGTCTTATTAAATTTCATCTGGCATCACAAGAAAAAATTTTTTATCTCATAGTGTGGAATCTGCTTGTTCAATATGCTCTCTGATGAAAAATTTGTGACCATATATAAAAATGTCAATAAATAAGAATACAAAGATAAAGAAAAAAATACCAACAACAAAGACATATAAAAATGAGATCAATGTGAGGAATAAAGGACTTGATTCTCTCCCACCCCTTGTTATTTTTTTCCCCCTTGAAATGGGGTTTTGTGTAAAGTCTCCACTTTTTCATTTTTTTTTTTTGTACATGAATATTTCTTGTCCACATCTGCTGCAGTTTAATTTTCATCTCAATGTTAAGGTTTTTTCTTTCAATGGTCATGTTGAAATCTGACTATTGTAGTTTTAACAAGGTAGCGTTAAGTAGTCAAAAGCCTGATGGTGTCAATGCTGTTTCGTGAAATAATGAAGGAAGTCTATGATTGTTGTGTCTAGACAATCAAAGCAAGGCTAGCCTAGCTGAGTAACTCAGTGCTGTCAGACAAGAACAAAGGAAAGCATTCCACATTGTCCGAGATCACAGCATCACCTCACTGGCTTTCTATCAGGCCTAGATCTAGATTTAACCTCGCCTACAACTGTCAGTCAAAAGAGTGCCATAGATCCAAAATGTGGACTCTGTCAAGGTATGTGGCAATACAAACGTTGAGGTGGAGGGTGAAGGCTGGGTAAACAAACATAAGCAAAATGCTGGGCCACTGCTGTACAAGAGACACAGAACATTGCAGTAGGGCAGTTATGGAATTAAGTTCTTTTGGACAGTGTCTAGAACCATGGCATTCGTTTGTCTGCGCGATGTGAACAGAGCCAAATCTAGACTTCATATTGACAGAAAGCCAGTGCCGAATGGAGCTGTGGCATTGTGTAGGCCAAATCCTATGGAAAGGGATTTAGGAGACATCAAACCCTTTATAAGTGACACTGACTTTTCTTAGCACAATGAATGGGGACAGGAATGAAAACTGCGGATTTTTTTCTATCCTGATTTCCCCCCCTTTCTATTTGGGCTTGGCTCAAACTTGCAGTAGGCGTATCATTAAAGCAGAGTAACAGAAAAAACAATTCTATATGAGAGAATTTTATTTCTAACAACATTAAGGTAAAATTCCAGTGTTTGAGAAAAATGGTAAATCAGCTGTCGATACAAGTGAGTTATACCATATACAGTCTCTTCTTTGGAATGAATCTATATAGGAATTGTTGACATTGGTATTCTGTACATGTTGACAGGGACTAAAACCCTAATTTCGGCCTCCCATACAGTAGAGTGGTTATAAAGTAAAGATTTTAAGATCAGAGGAAATATTTGTCTAAAAGTGTCACAAGACCAAATTGCCCTTCATGGTATATTTGTATGAATACTCACTAAAGCAAAGCAGTTTTCCTTTCTAAGAGAGAAGATTATGAAAGAAATTCTTGCCTTAAATGGAAAAAAAGGACATAGGCCATTATGATTATGACACAGCATAGGAAAGAAACAATTATTTGCGTTTGAAGCTTGTTGGCTAGACTTATTCATCTTACCTGATCATGCCCCAGTTTGTCAGTAGCAAAGTAAACGCACTGTTGATTGGCAAGATAAATGCCTGATACAGAAGAAGCTGGATCCATGGCCAGTGAATCTGTCAGTTGAATACCCACTTCCTGAGGTTGCATTAGTTTCCACATCGTCAGTTTTTCTGTGTGGTCAGGTTGGCTTGGATAGCCTGCAGCCGGCCGTATACCCTATTTTGCATACAATATAAGAATTTTTGATATCACAAATTTTGAAGCAGTCATCGACATTCTCAGACTTTGTAAGGCCCTACATTCAAGCAAAAGCCTCTTGTTCTGCTACCAAAAACTGGTCCAGCCTTCCTTACAAACTTATCGATGAAGTGAAAAATGTTGACTCATTGACATGATTCAAGTTCAGATGAAAGATTTATCCTTTTAGACACTCTTAAATGAGAGTAATTTATTTTGTTGGGTATTATTTCATTTTAACTAATGATGTGCACTAAATCCTCTATGTTTTGTAACTGTTATTACAATGGAGCAAATCATCTTGATGTATTTGAGGTGTTTCTTTTATATTTTCTTATGATAACTATGTAAGATGCTTTGAGGTTTATGAAGAGGAAATGCAAAACAAATAAATACATTTAATAATAATAGTTATTATTTTTCTTTTCATCTGCAGCAGCTATCTTGATACTGATTATGGCAGTATACACAGCTTTGATTTGTTAAGTGTTAGGGCAAGTGTGAGATAGGGCACATCTCTATTAATTGAAACTGATAATCTTAGTGTCATCCTTTACGTCAGCCAGCCACTGAGTGTGAATCTTTCTTCCCATTCAGCCCAGTGTCTCTATTAAATCTGCCTTCTTGAAAGTTAGAAATGAGCTATTATATGGGTTTTTAAACATAAATTATACTGTTTTGCATGGAATCACATCACGTTTTTAGAAATATTAGTATTCAAGGGCCAGTGATCTTTTTGAGCTGCCTTTATCTTCAGCATAACATTGAATTATAAAAGTTCTAAAACACTCCCTTAGAGTCAATAGAGGCATGTCCTATCTTAAAGCAAATCTAAAGATATGTTCTGTTAACAACTTATGTATCAAAATTCAAACTATGAGAATATGTTACATATTTGAATGCAGATTTTCTCCAGATAAAAATCTACAGCAGTTTCTGGATAAATGTGCCGTTTCCGAAGGGCTTCAATAGCAAGCATTTAGGAGATGTGTGTCTTTATAAAAAGAACAAAAAAAATGTTCAATTACTTCCTTTATTACATTCAAAAAGATATACAAGGTTGCTTCCTTTGTGCATGGACAGTAGGTAAATGAGCAATTTCCCAATACCATGTGGTATTTTTATTCATTTATAATTTGCTTCATCCTTTATTTATTTTTACCGTTATCAATAGAATGACCAATTAAATTCAAGCTCCACTTGTACAGTGAAACGTGTGTCCCTTTCTTTTAAAAGAAGGGCATTTAATTGGGCGTCACTGCATGTAGTTCCTTTCGGAAGAGAGGCATTGATACGTGTGAGTTGTTTTTTTTCCTATTCAAGCCAAACCTGAAAGGCATTTTCGACATCTTCAAATTGACAGTTCTTTTCCGTGATAGGTTCTCAATCTTATGTTATCTCTGTCTTTCTTTACTTGGTTATTACTGATCTTGATAAACTGTTTGATCTTGCTGCTTCTGAAAATCCAATTGATTCCAATTTGTCTTTCAAGTAGACATTTATTCATTGTTGCAGATCTTTTCCATACATTTCGTTAAAGAAAAGAATAATAAATGGACTGGACCATGGACTAAGTTAACAGTTCTACACAAACAACTAACATCAGTCATGAGGCTGGCAACCGTGCAACTTGGAGAAGCAGGGGTGAAGGGGAGGGGGAGAACAAATTATGCTAGTTACAGCACCGTGTTGACCAGCACGCGACAAGCAGTTTTTCTTATTTTTTGATGGAATACACATATCTTTATGGCAGTAAATTTACATCACCTTACCTGTGCCGTAATCTAACCCTCCTCTCCCCATAAGGCCTACTTGTACCTTCAATTCTCAAGGCCTTTCACCCATCCCATGCGTACAGGGCCATTCAGCCCCTGTCCTCTTTCTCTCCCTTTTCAGTTTCACTATGTGTGTATAGTGCACATCTTTGTGCTTGCAGAGCTTGCAAAGAGACATAACTCCTTGCCCAATATGATAATTGAGAGCCATTCCTCCACTAAGTGTGGCTATCTCTTTAATTTTACTGGTAATCACTATTGCTTTGAAAGAGCTGTAGCTTGTATTTAGAGTAACTGATCAGATAGTAAAAAATCTGTCAGACCGCTTCAGCATGTATTTAGCCAAAGCATGCATTAACTGGCATGTTTTTTTATCCTGAGACTTCTGTACATACAGATTTCAAGATGAAAGCATAGTAGTAAGATAAACAAAATATACATTATAAGTACATACAACCTGGATGGTTTAGTGTTTTTGTATGAAATATACATTAAAATGTTCAGATATATTACTTAGGAATATGTAAGATAAAAAGTATGATTGATTGTTCAACTATTGCATAATCCAAAGGTGGTATTAAACACATATAATTAGGCCTACTTTCTTTTTTTTACGATAATTTTGACTTTAATCATTTTTATTCAGTGAGATAGATTGGCTTTTTTTACTTACTATTCTTAACATTTTACAAACCAAAAGAAATTGCAGTTAAACTGATTTGTATTACCACACAGATATATATATATATATATATATATATATATATATATATATATTTCATGTTTGAAATTTAAAAAAAAAATAAAATAAAAAATTTGAAAAAAATTCTTATTAAATGGTGATAGATCATTTTAAAACTGCTTTTACCTGGTATTTGATTTTGTGCAAGTCATTAGCTTCCAGCTGCTCTTCCTTAGAGTATCCCCAGTAGTCTTTACGAACAACTTCATGAAGATACTCAGCAAAGGCCTCTGCCAAGCGGTCTGCTACTGCCTTCACCATGATGCTGTTGTAGTCATCAAACTGTTCTTCAAACCTAACATGTTGAAAACAAATAAGTTTTCAGTAACAAAATTTTTCTCTGAACACTTTGATAGGGGAACAACCATTATTAACTTAGTGATGAAGTCACTTTTAGTGGCTCAAGATGCTTTGTGAAAAGGTAAAATGAGGCTGCTTCAATCATTAATGTCAACTGAATCAACCTGAGATCAATTTCTTGCATATCAAAAGCCT
This sequence comes from Elysia crispata, assembly GCA_033675545.1. NCBI lineage: Eukaryota > Metazoa > Mollusca > Gastropoda > Plakobranchidae > Elysia > Elysia crispata. The sequence goes on from JAWDGP010006562.1 coordinate 497,658, forward strand.
TATGTAGTTTTAATCTATTAAATCTGTCTAGATAAATAGTATTAGTGCCAGAAAATGCATTGCAGTCCCAAGAAATAGATATGACAGCAGCTCTTAATTCTCTTTGATTGATTGATCCATGAAAACAATTTCTCTAGCTAGAGCTAATGCTTTTCAAGTGGTTTTATCGGACCTTCAAGTTTTGCTGACTCTACATTAAGTGTACGACCAAGAGATGCACGAAAAACTTTTCATACCACTTTCAGGGTGGGATATGGAAGATGGCTGAGATGATAAGAAAACAACAGGGAAACAAAATCAAATTCTGACTAACAGGTACAACAGTGAAAACATTTTTTTTTCTTCCATATTCAATTTTAAAGGAGGTGTTTGGAAAGCGTAGTAAACTCCTTTTGTTTTTTTCCACAAAAAATAAAGACTTACCAATCTCAGGTCAAATAATGGAAATGTGGAAGTTTATACTGACTTTTTGTTTACCATAGCTAAATTCACCACAAACAGAAAGGCATCATAGAAAATAAAGGCATGTTGTTTCTCATTTAAGAAATCTATTTCTATCTAAATATAAAAGATCCAAACTCAGATCTGGACTCAGTACCTAATTCTGATTACATCAAAACCTGATTTAGCTTAGCCTAGATCTTAGTTCTCAATAGAATTGTCACACAATCAATCCTAATGAGTTGGATGGCAAAAATGTGAATTTGCACGGAAATAAAATCTTCTTAATCCAAAAAGGGCGAAAAATTACATCTTCTAAGAGAGTTCTGATAATTTCATCCAATTTTCACCAATGAGAAGTTGAAAAAAAAAGCATTGACGAAATATAAATACCTTTAAATATCATATGTGTACATGCAACTCATTTTAGCTGGTTTCAAAATATTTGCACAGCTGAAAACACCCTCTAGGCCCGCATAAACAGTATCCAAAAGATGGAAAACACAATCCACCCAACATGTGTGTTGAGAGAAAAAAACCCCAACAAAAGCCATTTTTTTCTTTAAACCATCATTCACCAAAATTTCTTATTCAGTCATGAGAATCATTTTATACTCTAAGCAAACTTTGCAAACAAAATCAGACCTAGGAGACACAATAATGATTGTATAACAATATAATGATTGTCCAGACAAAAACACTGATTTTGAAAATAACACTGTATTTTAGCCAGGTAATTGTATGAAAAAGTTCAATACATATTTAGTTCATAAAAGTAAAAGGAAATAAAGAAATTAAGTAAGATATTTTTCCCATGATTTGGCACTTTGTGAAATTGTCAATAATTATGAGATTGATAGATGTAATTAAAATCATAAGTCACGGCTATTAAGAGCTTGCATTTTAGTTCGCCTGCCGAGCTCTGCGGCACTACAGAGGTCACAAGGTCAATTCACCTGGCAGCCGCCCAGTGAAGGTCAGCATGACCCAGATTTACCCCATTTTGTACACAAAAATAAAAAAATTGTAAAAAATCAGCAAAATGTGTCTTACTGTTTTACTAATTTAAATCGATTACTGACATCTCGGTCTTTATAGAGAATAACATTCATTGTGGTGAAAAAAATAGGCAGCTAATGACCATATTTTCTTTTAATCTTTTATATCAGTCTTTTTGTGATGGAAAGACTCACTTATAAACGAATAAAAATAAAAGGTTCCTCACCATCTATAGCTTAGAGACTATACCATTATAGAGTTCAAAGTATGAATTGCTCACAAAATAAATTTTGATTTCGAGACCCTCTTTGGAGACCTACAATGGCCACTTGTTTATCATAACACTAGTCCACTTCACATGCATTAACCGGACTGGCTGCTGGAGGCTTGGCTTCCTGCTATCAGTCTGTATCTTGGACCATAAAGATAATCCATGTAATTCCATCTCAAGCATTGAATAAGGTGAGTTTTTAATGCTGAAATGTCTTCGTCCAGTGAAGAAACTACAAACCAGGTTTGTACATGTAGTTTGTTCATGCGTATGTACAATGTGAATAGGTCTCTGTATGCTGTGATTGTGTGTGTGTGAATATTATGTAAATGTGCGTGTGTCTGTTTATTTTACATAGTATGTATCAGCCAGATAATTATATTGGCTAAATTTTCAGATTTTCCCCAATTTTCGCCTTTTTGTGTCTGTAAAAAGGGTGCGACCTGAAGAAGATGGCACTCCATTATTACTTTCATCTTTTTTTTCTGGATTATATTCAGTCCACAGGTGTGCAGCAGCAGAAGCAGAGTCCTTCAAATTCTGAACCATCACTTCACTCTAAGTCTGTTTCACTAGTCTTATTTTCACATCATACTTGGAACATATAGTTGTTGAATGTTTGTTACAAACATCATCCTCAATGTTAATATTAGTATGACAAATATATCGCCTTTTTCATTTTTGCAAAGATGTGGTTTTTCTTTTGAATCTTTTTGCTTTCTAGCCCAAGAGCCATTGTAGCAAATTCTACATAATTCATTAACACATATCTTGGTGTTCCATGGTATAAGCCATTACAGCATCCAGGGCTTATATAACTATGGAAAGTAATACCTCACATAATTTTTTCTTATATGGAGTTGAAATTTTCATCAAATATTTCTGTCTTGGAAAATATATGAAATATAAATTTGCAAAATGCCATCCCTACACAAAGTATTTAGCCTCGATGAATAACGATATAATTTGCAAAATGCTGTCCCTATGCAAAGTGTTTAGCCTAGACGAATTTACGAATTTAATGCTAAAAATAACGAAAGAAAATGTAATGATAGTCTTTTTACACAAAGGCTTACTATTATCTCGATGGCACTAAACTCACTTTACACTGTCCTACTGACAATACTTTTTGGGTCGTTATTTTTAAACTTTCACAATGTTTTGTTAATGATAATACCATTGTATACATTTATTTATAAATGAAAAAATCCAGTAACGGAATATTTTTTTTTTAAACCAAAAGCACAATACTTCTAACGTGTTACTATTGTTTACGCAAAGGAAAATAAATGTTAAATCAGAAACAACATAACTTTTACCTTTACATTGTTAAAAAGATAAATAAAAGCACTTTAAAATGATATCCTGTTTGACATCATCAGTTTAAAACTGTGTTTGTAAATAAAAGGTGAAAACAAGTAAAATTCAGAAATTCCTGTGCTATGTCGGCAGGCGACCATGATAATGCAGCAGCTCAACTGACCCGGTCATGGTACCTTCACACGCGCTTGCCCATCCCTCCCAATACGATTATCTCATAGCCTGAGCCTGCACTCCACTGGTGATAAATCACTTTGCGCTCTGAACAGCTAAAAGTTCGGTTTTAGCCCCAAATAAGCAGCTGTAAAGTATCATGATGACATCTTGGAACTTGCAGGGTCTGCAAATATATATCTTCCTTCATACAGAATTGCTTTAGAAATAGATCTCTAATACGAAAATAGATTCATTATCTACATCTAAACTGCCATCTATCTAAAGCGAATAAAGACATGGAAAGGCCATTATTAGCAAGAATCAAGATTCTTTTGGAAATACTATTAGTTGATTTCACTTTGGTCAACACAAGAAAGACAAAAAAAAATCACGCCCCTTTCTTCACAAAATTTGCATAATGAATTTCAAATCATGTTAAACTGTAATTGCCTTTTGTGGCATCTATAAACAAGAAAGTGCTTAGTATCGCATCTTAATGTAGTGAGTTCAAGGGGCCTATGTTGCATTTGGATGTATTAGCTTTGAAATACCTTTCACTATTCTTCAGAAATTGAAAAAAAATCATGTGGTCTTACGGAATGAAATGATGCATTAGAAAAAAAAAATGATAAACTTACTCCTTGCAGAATTCATCTGCCCCAATTCCTGCTGTACAAGCAAACAAACCAATGTAATCAGTCACTCCACTTTCTTTAGAAGCAACAAAGTCAGACTGACATAAATAAGCTCCTTGATCAGCTGCATCTTTCAGGGCCTAGAGAAAAGTATAAAAATAACTAAATGGAATCAAATACTGTACGGGTTTAAAAGGCTCAACATTTGGAAATCATCAGTGAAAGTATCCAATAAAGATTTAATAAAAAACACAATTCTGAAACAACATTAATACTCACAGAGCTAAAAATGTAAATATAGAAAATTTTAACTCTCCTAATATTTACAGTGCTTTGAAAAAAAAAAGGACTGAAATTCATGTTGGATAACTTTCCAAGCGTCAAATAAGTCAAAGTATTGAATAAAAATTTAAAAATCCAAATTAGGATGTATGTATGTAATCTAACCTAACGTCAGATTTCTGTTAAGTGAAACCAGTTAACCATTTCCAAGAAAATTATTTTAAGACACTCCTATTATACTATACATAGATATGCCTCATCTGCACAAACCATCTACAGGATTTTGATTTAAAAAAAAAAAAAAGAAAAACTCAGACTGACAGACAAAATTAGACAGATATTTATGTATCCATCATTGATCTTTGTGAACAGCATTAACAACAAAAAGGGCTGTTTTCAGTCATAAAAAAACACGAGGGGAGGAAGGTCCAACTGCTGTGCAACAAATTGTTCCAATGATTGAAAATGCCACTTAAATGAGTAAAACAGTTAATTTGGGAATCTGACATCAGCTCGAATTACCATGAATTTATATATTCTCAATTGTACTCCATTTTATATTTCCATAAATAAAAATGCCTGTTTTTCATACCTGCTGCCTGAGCCCAAACAAAACAGCACAAGAATTGCCTTCCTCATCATACACCTCGATGTCATCCTCCACACTATTGGCTGGATAGAAAGCTATTGTGGCTGAGGCTTTCAGTCTCTTCTCATCAATTATTTTTTTTATCATGTTAAGGGCATCATTATGGACTCTCTTAGCTTCCTCACCTGAAAGTACACAAATCATATATGTAAATACATTATATGAAGTACAATATAATTCATTTTCAACATTATTTTTTTTTATCAGGACTTTAAAAAAATGTCCACTCTTATATGTCAACTTTTTCTTTTTTTTTTTTTTTAATTTGGAGAAAAAATATCAATAACCTCTAAGTAAAATAAAAATGTTATTTTACTTTTCTTTCCATTAAAAATCTATAACATTATTAAATCCACAGTATCAACATTCACTTTCTCCAACTTGCTCTTCTGAATGTCTCTTAATGTCAAGACAACATCAAGACCACAATCAATGTCTGAGGTCACCAGCCAAGCAAAAAGCACTATTATTTTTACAAGTTTTCATAAAAAAAAAAAAAATTTGCCTCTATCATTATAAGAAAGTGAAAAAATATATTAAAAAAAAAAACAATATGCATAGCTGCCAACTTTTGAAAAGAAAAATACTAATTTTTAGAGTGATAAATAAAATTGGTCACTGCAAACCTAATGGATGATGTAGCCCACAAAGAACAGTTATCAACATTGAATTTAACACAAGCTTAATTGAACATTTACAAGCTTACCTGTTACTTATAAGTTATTGTAAACTTCATAAAATTTTCTCTTTTCATAAATATAACAAATAAGCTACTCTATGGCTGCAAGCTATGAGTGGTCCACCAAGCATGTATTTATATTTTCGATTCGTGAGAAACTGCCAAATGTGTACTTTTTAGCACTGATATGGACAGACGTACTCGGAAGCCTAAATACAGACTAAATACATATTATATGTACTGGTTGGCAGCTATGAATATTAAAAAACAATGCCAGATGTTAACTGCGAAGGGAAAAAAAAACTGTCTCTGCTTAAATAGTGCACTTCTTGTGATTCCTCAAACAAACAAAAAAGAATATAACTAGCAAAATAATATTTTCTTTCCACAGCCATTATAAGAAGTTTGTGGTTCACAACATAACTTTTTGTTCATGAAAATGAAAAGAAAAAAGACCCACCAACATCTTTGTCATTAAAGATCTTTGGATAGCCTCTGTTGGGATATTTTCCTCTAAGCTGCCACACATTGAAAAATGGTCTCCAGTCAATGTAGTTTACCAGCTGAGTCATGTCAAAATCTTCAAATTTTTTAACCCCAATGAAAGACGGTTTGACTGGGAGGAAAATTTTAGAAGAATCGGATGTAAAAGGCAACTATCATGTAAAAGTAAAGGGAAAAAAATATATATATATTCATGCAACATAATAGGACTGTCAAAATCATTGGAAACTTCATCATTTAAATAATAGAGAATATAAAAAATGAGGCAGAATAAAAAAGGCAAACAGAGTACCTGTAGGTAGGAAAGACACAGAATAGCACTGCAATATCCACACAAGTTTTAATATCCCAGTCTATCCATATTTTAGTTACTTATTTTTTTGTAGTAGAAACAAATTTGTTACATTAATATCTTAATGTTTTATAAATTCATAAGTATTTAAAGCTATAGCTATGAGAATTGCATAATATTCATAACATCAAAACATGATGTCATGTATAAAAAAAAAGACTCTATAAAAATGATCATTGATTCTTGGAAAGAGAAAAAAAAAATAAGAAGAAGAAGAAGGAGAAGGAGGAGGAGGAGGAGGAGGAGGATGTGATATAAAGCATGTCAAAGAGTGTTTCTAGGCAAGTGGTGTATCAAAATTTCAATATCTAACCTGGTGCTGGAGTCAAAGACCAATCAATGACCAATTTCTTCTCTCTTGCTTTTTCCAAAGAAACATATTTGCGATCCTGTAACCATAAGTCAATTTTCTTTTTTTATGTGTATAAGACATAAAAAAAAACCAAACCATCTTATAATGACTGTTTATATAAAAAAAAGTAGGCATCAAAAGTAAATTGTCAACTGTAATAGTTTTGAACAGTAACTTTTTATTGCTGCTTCTGTAAAAAATTAAAGTTAAATACCCTCATGATCCAATGATAGCTCTAGCTAGTTTTTGCTGTATATTGCCAATAATTAACATAATCATAAACATCTTTGAAATCTAACGTGTTCAAAAAGAACTAAATACCTTCCAGCTATTGTCATCATAGCCCTCTCAAACCTGATGAGACCAAATGCATCTCCCAGTACTCCCTCGTTTCAAATGCTACCATTAAAGAAGTCTTTTGATCAGTGCTATTTGGATAAAATCACACACCCTTCTTTAATGAAATTCTCATATTAATAATCCATACTGTTCTACATGTTGAACCCTGATCCTGGCTCAACATAATAAGGTCTAAAAATTGATGATAATACAGCTCAAAAAGTGTTCCTGAAGTGGGGCCGTTTCAATTGTTTCAAGGCTTTTGCGCGAAGAGAAAGAAAGAGAGAGAGACACACACACACACACAGACCTCATAAACAAGGATGGTATTGTGGCTAAATTGAGGCTTCCTAGAATCAAGGCAAGTCTTCAAATTGAACCAACTTTTGTATAAAGTAAAAGCGAGCTATAACAGAGTTAGGACAGTTAGATATTTTTGTTGTGTATACCTGTAGGCTGAATTATAAGCGCATTCTCAAAACAATTCTGTCCGAACTACGCCCAAAAGTGAAAAGAAATAGATCAATATAACTCAAGTATGCAAAAGTTTGTTCGCTTCGGTGACTAAGGCTGTATGTTAGGAAGCCTCGGGCTAACTTAACTGGTTTCTTCTTTCAGTATCTCCAGTACTTACGAATTGTTCTAAAGTACAATCTGCTGTGTAACCAAACTAGAATATGACTTCGAAAGATTTTTCTCTTGCGGTTTCATGAGCAATGGACCTTGATCTAGGACAGATCGTTACATCTGGGAGTGTCTTTTGGATAATTATATAAAAATTTAGATCTTGACAGGGTTTTGAGTGTATTTTTATTTAGAAATAGAAAGCATATTTGACTTTGCAAGTGCAAAACGCAGGCAAAACTCAGCTTCTCTCGTCCATTTTTAGTATGAAACAAGGAACAGGGATGCCACCAGAGAAATGCAAAAAAGGCTGAAAATCGTTGGAGGCTAGCAATGCCGCAATAACACTTACAGCTACTTCCACCTAGTGTCATTTCCAAGCACTCTAACCACTGAGAAGAAATTGCATACCTTTAACTTATGTATCTAACTCAGTCACACAGAGAATTAAGATTTTTTTCGAAACTTAGGATAATATTGGACAAGAAGAAGAAAGGATAGAAAAGAAAATCAAACATATCGATAGCTTTCTAAGTATTGTCATTTTGATCATGCAAGTATTTGACTGGCTATCGGTAAGGCAATGGTAAAACTAGGCGTTGATAATAGATTGATTATAGAATCGAAGGCTTGCTGAGCCAAGAAACGGAGCTTCCTGAGCCTGAGAGCCACAAAAAATCCCTTGACGAAAAAAATTGGGATTTCCGGCTTTTTAAGTGGCATCCCTGGAGGTATATAAATTCATAATCTATAAAGCCTTTAATCTTTGGTCTAAGAGTGTCAGAAAATCAAGACATGTTGCTCTTTTCTTAGGAACGTCTATTCACAGACAATTCAATATAGAAATGTGATAGATAACCATCCATGTACATTTAACATTTTTTTTGGTACCCATATATTTTAATAATCAAACGAACTTACCAGTGATGTTTGATTGGGACTCCATCGACTCCATGAAGGAATGGGAGGGACAAACGAGATGTCACGTGTCCTCAGGCTTTAACGTGGATATCACAGTGACAGACAAGACACAAAGGAAGGGACAAACATGAGGTGGGTATGAGCACAATACTTGAGCGAAAGGTAAGGGAGGGCGTTTGTCCCTGCCATTCCTTCATGGAGTCGATGGAGTCCCAATCAAAAATCACTGGTAAGTTCGTTTGATTATTAAACTCCATCTCCCCAATTCCAGAATGGGATGGTCCAAACGAGATTTTAAAGGTCGTGTCTGTCACGTGATTAGCAGAAGAAAGGTCAAGCCTTGTTGGTGTGAAGATTGCTTTGGAGAGAGATAATCTAACAGGTTGATGTAGTTAGTACCGCAGGGCAGAAACGGCTTTCAGTGTCCGCCATGATTGGACGTTTATAATATCGAGCAAAAGTGCTGGACGACTTCCATCCAGCAAATTTGAGAATTGTGTCCATAGGAACATGTCGAAAATCCACAAGGCTAGTTGCTGCTGCTCTGGTTGAATGGGCTTTGAAGCGGACAGTTTCATGATCTGTTTGGTCCATCTGCGAATAGTATCTCTAGAGACACCTTTGTATGGCTTAGCACATTGTACGAAAATTTGATCTGATTGTCTCAATAGTTTAGTCCGTTTTAAATATTCTTTGATATAAAGAACGGGACAAAGACTTCTATCTACGGGGTATGCACAGACAATTAGTTTGTTCACATGGGCACCGGGTCAGCTCGTTTTGAGTAATTGCCTCATATGAAAATACATTCGACTGTGTTTGACAGTCATATTTTTAATGCAGCAATGCATCATGGATTGACCACGTTGGCCAGTAGCTAGGAGCATTAACATGAGTAGTTTCATACTCAGTTGTGGCAAGGACAAGGTGGCAGCAGGTAACCATGATTTTAGAAATGTGAAGACAACCTCTTGATTCCAGACAGATGACGGTGGCGGAAATTGTGGTCTCAGGTTGAATACTCCCCTCATGAATTTTCGTGTAAGAGGGTGATTGCCTATGGTGTCATTGTGAATATCTGACGCCAGAATACTTATGCTGGAGACCACAGATCTTGCAGAATTTAAGGCACTATAACCAAGACCTTTATCATATAATGATTGTAAAAAGGCTAAGAAAGTGTGTGGGTTCATTGAAATGGGATCTTCATCCCGTTGGCCAAAAAAAAGTAGCCATTTTTGGAGGTGGCAAGCGTATTGTTTCCTTGTTCCTCTCCGCCATGAAGCGATGATGATGTGGACAGTGCCTGTTGGAATGCCGCTTGTTTGCGAGATTTGCTGGATAAGCTGTAAGCTATCATCCTGGATTTGGTCAGGATGGAATGTGGATGTGGGTGATCAGGATGTTGTAAGACTTGTTTGGACCTGATTAATAAAATCGGTCATGACGGCTACAAGCTTGGGAAACCAAACTTGTGTTTTCCAACACGGAACTATAACGACACAATCTGCCTCGTCCATTTCTATCTTGTTTAAAACTCTTAAAATAATGTTGAAAGGAGGAAAAATATACGCAAAGAAATGAGACCAAGAGAAGGAAAAGCGTCTGTGTGCCAAGCTTCACTATCTTTCTACATAGACACATAGCACTGAACTTTCCGATTTATTCTGCTTGCAAATAAATCGATGTCAAATGGACCATACCGCACCTCTACTCTACAGAATTCCGTGACTAACAGACTCCATTCTGTCTCTAAGCCTAGACACCAGCTTTCCTTGTCAGCCTCAATGTTATCTACAACTGGCAGATGGCTAGCTGTAATCCAACTGTTGCGCCCAATGCACCATACCCAAAGTTCGCAAGTTATTATATTACATGCCTTTTTTGTGCTACCTTGGTTATTGATACACATAACTGTGGTGGTATTATCAGATAGTAAGTAAACGAAACAGTTTTTCTTGTTTGAAATAAAAGCTTGAATAGAAGTAAAGCAGCCTTAAGCTCTAGACAATTTATATGTAATGACTGCTCGTCTTTAGACCACAAACCGCCTGTAATAACCCCATCGCTAATGCCACCCCAACCAACATTGCTTGCATCAGTAGTTATGGTAATAGCAGGTAGATGTGGTGAAAGCAGAACAGGGTATATATTGGCGTTGTTCTCTGTCTTCGTGCATTTCGGCCGTAATGAAAATTGAACTGTCATAATCACCAGACACCTGTTTGAGGGAGGCAGTCTTTAGGGTTTCTACACGTTTGCAAAACACTGTACCATATCTATTACCTGGTGTCAAAGCATTGAATTTTCCAATAAGTTCTGAGAGTACTCGCAACGAAATGCTGTTCTGCTTGAGCACTGCATCTAACTGAGCCCTGAGTGAGGTCACCTTTTCATGTGATGGTCGAACAGACATATCACTGAAGTTACGTACAAATCCCAGATACGTTATCCGATTTTGAGGGGTAAAGGAGCTTTTATCTTTTGAGATTTGAAATCCTAAACTCTCTATCAACGAAATAGTTTGTTCTGTCGCCTTCACGCATTCATCTATTGAGTCATGCAAAAGCAATGCATTGTCGAGATACATCATTATTTTTACGTTTCTCTTAATGTTGCTAAGAAAGGTATTGTTAGCTTTGTGAAAATTCGAGGTGAATCTTAAAAGCCCATTACTAAACTGTAAACTTGTAAAGCTGATCTCTGTGAATGAAATGAAAATATTTACAAGCTAGTGGAGATAAAGGAATCGTGTAAAAAGCGTCTTGCAGGTCTACGATGTGAAAAAATACCCCTTCTTTTTAAGGGGAATAGCATCTTTGAGTGTGTGCGACAAAGTTGTTAAAATGTTTCAAGTTTAATATCACTCTGTAGGAACCGTTCGGTTTCTTTCTTAAGAATATACTGGATATAAACTGGTCTGGAGAAGCTTTGAATGACACCTTTGCGCAGCAAAATGGTTAGTTCATTATCTATTATTTCGTGTTCTGCTTCTGACCAAATGAAACGTTTAGGGTAAGAAAATTGTATAGGTTTTATCCAAAAATTGGGCCATACTCCTTGTACTTGATCAAGAATCCATTTGTCTGCTGTTATTTTCCGCCACTCTGCGATACAATTTCTAGAACTACCTCCCTGAAAGTTAACATGATCTATGTTCAATAAAATCTCCCCAGGGCTAAGTAAATCTGTGCATGTATTGTGACCAACTGTATCTACTGAACGTTCTGTGAGCTCTGAGCTTTTGTCTGAGGTCGAGGCGCACCCCTGCGAGGGTTCCGGTAGCCCTGCCACTGTCTCCCCCCTTGATTGAAGGAGCCGCGAGATGTCGGGGGAAACATCTGCCCCTGGGCGTTTTTTGAGCCACCATGTGGTGCAGTATCAGCATTTCTATAAATGCGAGGAGAAACTACATTTGTTAGTTTCAAGGAGTTGCCAATACTCTTCACCGTATCACCAAACGAATCCCCAAATAAAAGTTCATTGTTTTCATTTTGTGTAGAACGGCACAATTGTTTAAATTCCTCCTTCAGATGACGTTTCACAGAGTCTCTTCTCTTTTGGTTAAGTTCGGTGTATAAGGCTGTGCTTAACTGTAACTGATCTGCGACCATTGATCTTAGTGTGTTATTAATGGTGTTTGGCTCGCTGCGGTCCTGGAATCTATCAAACATTTCTGCTGAAATTACGATCGACTTCACCACAAGAGTCACCAGTCTCTGCAACGCTACATCCCTCATCCGGGCGAATGAAGGGAGCACTTCCCAAATTTCTGGATTCATTTTTGGTGTGCACACATTCGATGTGTTCGCAGGTGTGGGGTATTTCTCCAGCATCGATTTAATTTTGTCTCATGATACGTGGGTGCACATGCCAGTATTAATAACTTGTGCCACTTTATCATTTATATTTGCACCTGTCTAGTCATTCAAGAGAAAAAATCCTTGCAACTCGCTCAGGTCGTTTTCTTCGACTTCCTGTTCGCCTTCCTCAACATCTGAATCAACATTTGCATTTATATCAGTTAAAAAGTCGAACGTATCTTGTTCACATGAGGGAGAGGCACATTCTAAAGCATTGGTGTCAGAGCAAACCCGAGCTTTCTTCTTTTGTGTTTCACACAATGTCGAATCCCGACTAGCCAATGGGCCCTGGGCGTTGTAGGTATCAGATATATTGCCTGCTGCGGCGTGACCAAGATGAGTTGTCAGGATGGAGCTGAATTGGGTTTCCTGCAACTTTAGCATCAGCTCAGCATATTGTTCAATCTGAGATGAACCCATGTCCCCTGATTTGGAGGACAAAATGGACTCGCCTTGAGGCAGCCGGGAATGTGAGGATGAAGAGGAAGGCTTGCTTCGAGTTCTTTGTTCGCCATCTTTGATTGTTCTTTTGCCTATCCCTTTGCCTTTTTTGTGTGTCCCTGGCTCCCCGCAAGGCTCACACTTATAGTTTGTGCCAAATCTGCGATTGGCACTGGTGTCTCAGATTCAATAGACATGCTTTGTGTGGCACTTTATGGTAATAAAAAAATTAAATAATGAAATAATAAAACAAAATGAATAAGAAAGAATAACCAAAAGATTAAAGGTCACCCTCAGCGAGGTATGACTAGTGAACCACCCTCAGCGAGGTATGGTAGATAAGCCACTCTCAGTGAGATATGGCAGTGAGGTCACTCTCTGCGAGGTATGACAACTGAATCCCCTGCATTTATTGCAGTAGGACCACCATTGGTGTATGTGCCAGATCTGATAATATAGTCAAAAAAATAAAATTGTTAATAATCCGAAGAAAAGAATGAGGATAACACAGAAAACATAAGTATATCCGAGAGAGTGAAAATCCACGACAAGCATAACAAGAAGACAACGTAAACTGAGGACACGTGACAGCTCATTTGGGCCATCCCATTCTGGAATGGGGGAGATGGAGCCTTCAATTTTCACACACACTTGAACCCATTTTTTTAATTTCTGAACTCTAATTTTCTAGAACAGGATATATTTTTCATACAAACCAAAGTAAGAAAACACATTCTAAATTTGATATAAAGAGACTGAACATATTGTCCTTTAGATGTGTGCCCTTTAGCTCAGGTTCAGCATCTTTAGGTTAGCTTCAAAATTTATAGGACAAAATAAAATTAAATACTAATAGACATCAAAACTAATGCCCAAACCTTTAGAGATTCATAGTGCTCTTCTCGTATTTCCTCATACTCCTCATTGAGCTCCTCCAAAAATTCATCTCTTGTGTTTTGATCACCCAAAGCTGACAGCTGCATAAAAAAAAACATATTTTGTAACACTTCTTTCATACTGTCAAGAAATGTATTAAAAGGTTTATCTTAAGCTGTACTTCAAAATAAATCTATAGCTTTCATTGACTGCATTTTGTGCCAAACAGACATAAAAGTGCTATTATTATCAACAATAAAGATCACAGCAAGAATGTTTTAAATTTTTTTTAGGATATAACTTTTCACATACTTAATGCATAAAAATTGATTTATTTTTCAAGGTAGTCTCCCTTTGCTTGAAATTTGCAACTTTAGCAGATAACGATTGCTATCAATAGGTATACCAGGTAATTATACTCTTTTTATACATACACACAGAATTATATAATATGTCAATAAATCTAGCTATCTACATAGTTTGGTATGAAAACAGCACTCATTTTACAATTTGTATTCTATTGGGGAATTCGGATTAAAGAAAATAGTTAAAGAAGTCGCACAATATGCACTTTTCTGATTCAGTACGATAGAAAATATATTATTGTGATTAGTTTTAAGTGCTTCAGGATATACTTTTTTTAATTTGAAAAACCCACCACAACCACTGCCTTAGATGCATCAAGAACATGCACAACTGGTGATTTCTTGCGAGGCGCCACTTTGACAGCTGTGTGCTGCCTGAAAACAAACATGCAATAAAAGAAAGACATGCAAATCATTAGGCTTATTTTGAAAGTTTTATTTTTAAAAAAAAATTCAGAAAGATTATAAAAAGCTAAACTACATTGAAAAATATATATCAATCATTCTCCTTAACTTTGAAGATCCTAAAGTTTTTCTAAGATCTAAGTTACTTTGTCAGATTCTAAATTCTGAAGATCTGTGGGGATTCACTCACTACTCATTCTATATGTATGTCTATCTGCGTCTATCTCTTAAATCATCAGTTGAATTATCTCTCTATATTTACGTGTTTCACACATCAGCAAACATATAATAAAAAAACTTAAGACTGCATGCAGTTATTCAACAATAACATGTATGTAAGCTTAAATACTGATGATATATGAATGTTTAAAGAAGATATGCCTTAAAAAGGGGATCGACAATAGTTTTAACCTTTAAAAGGCTAAGCATGAAAACAAATACAACTTGTTTAAAGCATAGCTTGGGGTAAGGGTAGATGACAAACAATTTGCACATGAAGAGTTGTTTTAACTAAACAACAATTTTAATCTTTTGCATGACAAGGACCGAAGGGTCTATATTCTGTTTTTCAAAATGACAAAGACCGAGAAATATGGATAAAGCAGGACCCATCCAAGTACAACCTCTTCACTAACTACCTTTGCTGATGATACTCAGTTGTATGAAAAAGCAATATTGAAGATTTATCAGCTTTAGTTGCCACTAATTTTGATTGCATTTATAATGTAAAGCTGTGGATGACTAGCATCAGACTTAAACTCAATGATGACAAAACTGAAATTGCCCTTATTGGAAATAATGTTAAAACTTTGGCTCAAGCAACTACCAAAATCAATGGCCATTTGATAAGTAGAAGTAAAAAGATGTTAGAGTAAGAGACATACTGAACTTAGAATTTATACTTCCACTAATTCCACATCAGAAAAATCAGTCACACTAGAAGGTAGTTAAATTAGACTTGTATATTCTATTGACCCATCCAAACTTGATTATTGTAATGCTTTACTAGCATTTCTCCCCAAAGACTTTATCAACCCACTACAACTGGTGCAAACAGTGCAGTTAGGCTTATTATGAAATCAAAGAAATGTGATCACATTACCCTCTTCTCCATCACCTCTAATACTGTTAACAAATGCATTATTCACAAAGTATGCATGCTTTGTTGGCGCTGACCTGACTGTCTCAAAGTATATGTAACTGCAAAATACCTTAAAGCATCCTCTGATTAAACTATCCTAAATGTACAAAACAGAAACTACAAATTTTTAGGCCAACATTCATTTTACCAATTCGGTCCTAAAATATGGAACAATCTTCCAAAAGCAATCAGGAAATCATCATCTTTACAAATTTTCAAATATATGTTGAAAGAACACTAGTTCAGCAAAAGTGTTGACATGTAGCAAAATTTTTAAGCCTGGGATATAATTGTCAGTTTATTTACATATTATATTTCTTTGTTTTTGGTTATAAATATTCTTACTTAACAAGAATGGGTCTTGCCCATTTGGTTGTGAAGTGCATTGAGCATGCTTTGTCATGGAAGTATAAAACAAAATTTATTCTTACTGTTATTACTTCCCTTCTGATGCTAGTTTCCTTCCTGGGATTTTTATACCCCTACTTATATAAAAATATTTAGTGCTCATTGTGTGCTCCCCTCCTCGAATTTTTGCCTATTTCCACATACTTATTCAGACACTTGAAAATTACAAAGTAGTTTTTTTATGAAATACTATACATCAGATTAGGGACATGACCCCATTTAAAAAAAAAACGCTTTGTTGTCATTAAATAAAAATTAGACCTTTGATATTATTTGTTCTTCAATGTACGCCTCCCGCAATGGCCATTAACTTCACTAGATAGCAGTAATTCTAAAAAGTTTGATCGTTGCCAAACATCACAGACTGACACATTGATCGTTGCCCATCAGCACAGACTTACATAGTCACTTAAAAATTTTAAAAAAAATTAGGGACATGACCGCCACTTTTTAAAAAGCAATGTTTTGTGTCAATAGATCAAAATTAGACCTTTGACATTACTTTTTCTTCAATTTAGATCTAGATCTACCTATTCCGCATAGCCTAGGCCAACCAGAGATAAGACCACCTAAGTCTGAGTGATATAATTAATTGTGAAAGATAGATCGATATTACGATGGCAGGTGAGAAGAAGAGACGTCGTTTAAGACGATCCAGATATGTAGAAATCAAATCCCCCCAACCACATCACCACAAACAACACTTGATCAACCATCCATATCTATTATTGATACTGATCGAAATCTAGATCTAGATCTACGACAAACTGGATCTAGATCTATAGATCTACCAAGATATGATCCAGATAGTGAAAACAGACGTAGCTCTAGATCTCCACAACGTAGACCCAGCTTTAGATCTGCTACACCACCACAAGAAGCAGATAGACCCATACGGATTAGATCTACATCACCGCTACCGCTTCCACCTTACATTAGACAGGCAGTTTCTACACTTACATCGCCAACTGCCCCAAACCATGACAATATCAATACTGTTGCCCACAATATTGGAGGAATGACAAAGACATGCCATTATTGTGATGCAAAATTATGGCCCACAGAAACATCCTCACTATGTTTTGCCAATGGTCAAGTTAATTTATCCCCCTTACAAACTTTACCAGAACCTTTACACCAGCTGTTTGTGGGGGATACTGCAGAATCTAGATGTTTTCGAAATAACATTCAAAGTTACAATTCAGCTTTCGCATTCGCATCACTTGGTGTAAATGAGGACATGTTACAGCAGGGCTATACTGTTTGAGAATAAGTGGCACTGTTAGCCATATAATTAGTCATCTACAACCAAATACAGATGGAGAAAGACCTAAATTTGCACAATTGTACATTTATGACACTGACAATGAAATGCAAAACAGACTGCATGGAATCAACATTTAAAGCCTGATGTGCTTCACACAATTTCTTCTGTTATAAATGGTGTGAATCCTTTCGTGCAGTTTTATAAACATGCAGCAAATCAAATTGAAACAGCAGGCGATGAAGGCAAATCTATTAAAATGGTACTTCGTGCAGATGCCTCTAAAGACTCGCGTAAGTGCAACCTTCCAACTGCAATCCGAAGTAAATCTTATTTTAACAGATGCACCTCAAAACTCTTTGCCGAGAGATATTATTTTATACCGTAAAACCGAAGACCAACTGTCATCTCCCATTCACACTCACTAGGAGACAGTTTCCAATAAAACCGTCCTATACGTTGACTATAAACAAGTCACAGGGTCAAACTTTGACAAAAGTTGGAATTTACCTTCCACAGTCAGTTTTCACTCATGGTCAATTGTATGTAGCTATGTCAAGAGTTAAAAGCTATTATGGTTTACAATTTGCATTGGCACCACCATCAGAGAACTCTTTGACTGTAACAAGCTACACCAATAATGTTGTCTTCAAATCAGCATTATTATAATGGTGAGTACAATAATTTTCTGTTAAATTTATTAATACATGGGTATTGATTTAAACTTTCAATCCTGCAAATTCGCGGGCTTTCAACTAGCTTTGTTCTAATTTATAAACTATGTCGAAATAGCAATTTCCCCCCTACCACTCATTACACTGTTCATGCAAATTTTAATAGCCACCCTATCTTCTTGTGCAACTAAAAAAAATAAGAAGAAAACAAAAAAGACCTGTCTTTAAACACCCATCTGATGCCAGAGGATCTCATATCAATGCTGCAGTTATCGGCACAGTACAGAACCCTACCCATGGCATGCAGCAACACTGACGGCACATCCAGTAAATGCACGGTACGCGATACTGTGCCGTGCCGTGGGATCAATGCTAGCTTCTCTTTGGTACATGTGTACAGTCAACTTCAAACTGATTCTATGCATAAAAATAACATTGTGCATGGGGTGCAGACAAGTAGGTGTTGATGTTATGTTTGTGATAGACCTTCCCATCAGATACCACTCAGCATTACTCTCTGGTAAGTGGGACAAAGGGGAGAGTAGGATGCAATAATGGAATAATAATAAAGATCAACAGAGGAAAATTCATGCTCCTTACAGTTCTGGACCATAATTAATGCAAGATCTGTTTTAGGCCTAAAGTGTCAATCAATGCCCACGGCACCAGTCAAAGGTTGTGTGTAGACTGTGGACCTGTAGCATGTGAGTATGTCTGTGTATAAGTGTTTACAAAGCTGCCAGGAAGTGTTATAGATGTGCCCTTCCAGTTGCTACTCGATGTGACTCAAGAGTTGCCTCTCTCATTCAGTGCCGGGATTCAACTTTAGGCCCTCAGATCAAGGCTTGTTGCCCCACTGATCGGTGCTTACCGTTCCACAGATTAGGGCGTGTCACGCAAGCAGCAGACTGAGCCACCGGACTCGATTCTCGACGGGTAGTAACATATCGAGTAAACTCCTAAACTAATGTCATATTCACATGGCAAACACATAAGTATAGACATCTTAAACCCTAGCACTCTTCAAGCAACTACACCTTCTTCATGCTAGACCTAAATCTATAAGATCCAGCCTGGTCAGTGTTGCCTATTATAATTATTATTCCCTGAGCAAATACAAATGAAAACATACTTAAATCTTTAAACTTTAAGCTTTCATTACTTGTTTCCTTGCCTGAAAAAAAAAAAAGAACAATCTCTCTCTCTCTCTCTCTCTCTCTCTCTCTCTCTCTCTCTCTCTCTCTCTCTCTCTCTCTCTCTCTCTCTCTCTCTTTCATGCTCTGCATTTCCTAGCACTAGAATTGTAGTCTAGATTGAGGAATGTAACCAAAACATAGAGGGCATACTTTCACATCCTTTCAATAGTAACAGCTAGTTTTGTCTTATCACTCAACAATAGACCCTACTTACAGTTTAAGCAAGCTTTGAGTAAAGTTTACATTTATAGTGTATATAAGTCTAGATCTAGGCCTGATGTAGGCTTTGTTCAACAGACAGGTATAGCTCTAGACCCATCATTGCCATCTCTTATTCTATTTTAGATTACCACTCCATATCACTATAGGCTAGATGAGCCTGTTACTGTTAGTTTAACAATAAGTTTGACCACTTAAAAATCTCAAGATAAATAATGAGTTGTTGAAGAAAATTAATAAAGAAAAGTACACTTTGCTTAAATTTTTATTCATAGAGTTGACAAATCTATTAGCCATCATAATGTA
Organism: Elysia crispata; assembly: GCA_033675545.1. Lineage (NCBI taxonomy): Eukaryota > Metazoa > Mollusca > Gastropoda > Plakobranchidae > Elysia > Elysia crispata. The sequence continues at coordinate 517,340 of JAWDGP010006562.1, forward strand.
CAGTTGTGCCCAAAATTTTTGAGATTGCTAGAAAAAGGGTGAAATAAAAAGGGTAGAAATAAAAATAGTGGTAAAGTTGGCCGATAAAAAAATCTAGATTTTGCTTATGGCAATATGCAGTACTTACAAAATAACCTCACATTCACAGAAATGAGCTTATTGCTGTATCTTATCAGAAAGCCATTTTTGCTCTTTTGAGCGAGTAATCTCAAAATGGTTTCCTAAATGATTTGAGTGAATGACTTTTTATTTTACAAATGGGCTCCAAAAGTTTTTTGGACATATTTGGCCAAAAAAGGTTTTATTTCTTCTAATAGGACTAAAAATTCTTTCTGAGGATGAATTTAATCCAAACAAGGTCAAATGCCCAATATGCATGTACTGAATTCCATGTACAAAAAAAATGTCCATGCTGCTCTTCACCTATCTCCCTCTAAACAAGTAGCTATCAGCAGTTAAATAATATTTAATACATCTATTGATTCCAATGTGGCCATTTGACAAGAAAATACTCCAGCAAGGAAAATTAGCCTCTTGCATATTCAATTTGTTGGATTTTAAAAGATTGCTGTCATCTAGTGATTAGTGCTTTAACAGCTTTATATAATTTGTCCTTCTGATAGTCACTAAATGATTGAACAACTTTCCTGCTTTAATAATCAGCTTTCAAATGTCTGAGAATTTTTTCTTTTACAAGGTCACATTTTAAGAGAACACGTAAGCTCAGGACGGCTGGTTTACCAAATTGACTTGCTATCTATCTGGCAAAAGATGTGACTGTGCCAAATTAATGCTTTAAACACACTTGCCCTGGTAGCCTAACAGAACTTCAAATTCGACTGACAAAGTAATATTTGTCTGCATGAAACTATGAACTTAAGGTTAGAGTAGGCTATCTAAAGTTCTCAGTGTGAACAGTAATATCTAGGCTAGTATAAAGAAATAAGTAAAAAAAACATTTCAAGACCAATATTTAAAATAGTCAAACGTTGAATAAGTTTGACTGAACTTGACGTGTAATTTGACAAAAAAGTTGGTTTCAGGGGATATAAGTCAAAGCCTTATGAATCCCTAAATAGAGACCTCATTCAACATTTTAAGAGTGATCTTTGAGGGTTTCCCCTTTAATTCTAAGTTAAAATATGAGAAAAACATGTGACTGTAGTTTTTTAATGTTTCAGACAAACATCTCAAGGGTATACCTGTCACATTACGTGTAATAAGGTCTTTAAAAAATTGAAGATATTATCATATCAGCATTAGATGATACATTTGACCAAGCTTGTATTGGAAGCAAAAGTTTTGATAATCAGTAATACTGTTCCAGAATTGGAGAAGTAAGGTCCTTGTTAGACAATTTCATGATAAGTCTTGCAGCAACATTTTATTGTGTAACTCAATATAACATGATTTTTCTTATTTGCTTCTTAGTGATTGATTTCCAACCCCCACCCCTGCAAAAAACAAAAAAAAACAATACCTACTTTGAAGTGGTCGCACCACCAATGAGTACTGGTATGTTGATGCCAACTCTTTCAAATTCTTTGACATTAAAAATCATTTCATCAAGCGATGGAGTAATGAGCCCAGACATACCAACAAAATCTGAAAAAGAATACAAAAATTCTCAAAAAGGACTATCATTGTCCATAGCTCTATTCACCTAAAGGAAAGGGACTACAATCTATAAATATTGATTTGCTTCAGTCAAACTTAAATCTTTGGCAGTAAAATTAGGCCATAAAAATAACACTCAGTAATCAGTCAATCGACCACATTGCAGCACACAGTTAAAAGTTAAAATACTGTTATTATCGGACACACATTTTCTAATCACCACCCACATTCATATCAATTATTGCTTCTTAAAAAAATTACAAGAAACAGAGGAGATGGACAGGACACTTCTCTAGTAAACATGTTTTGAAATGAAACATTCAAGCTAACAGAAAAAGAGAAAACCAAATATGAACTTGGCTTTTTCTGGATTCTGCAAACAACTTTTTTTTTACTTGGGATCCAGAAATTTTGTATCCCGTTACAGTTCCTTCTAATATCTTTTACTCTGTCAATTGGGTCTTTGTAAAAAGAACATACAGGGTCTTGCATTCTTTTGATCCTGTGTGAGCAAATAGGGCATTCATTTGTTTACATTTTTTCTCAACGTGTCAGCTAGAATTCTAAACAGTGTAAGTTTATAATGAGTCATACGATAATATATTCCCAGTTTTTACATCCATGCATATCCAGTGCTTTAAGGACAATGACATTCTCAAAACCAAATGATGACAAGTGATACAGGCAGCATCTCATTAACTTGTCCTATTCCTTATTAACTGACTCGATCTATTCTTTCTGCAAGGAAGGGTTTTTCATTTCTATAGATGACTTATCCAGATTTGCTGGAAATTTTATATCACATCAGTTCATTTATTAAGGATAATTTGTGCCCACAGATGAGGATAACTGTGAGGAACTGATTTATATGAAAATTAGAAATTTAATATTTAATTCCTTAACTTTAAGGATAGCTATTGAACATCTAAGCAAAACTTCATGGCTGTAGTCATAGTAAGGAAACAGAATCTTGGTAAACTAAAATCTTCAAAACACCCTCTTAAGCTCCTCACCTGCCTTTTCTTGAATGCAAGTTTCTATGATTTTTTCACATGGAACCATAACTCCCAGATCAATGACTCTGTCAACAAGAACGCCACCATTAGGATAGAGAACAATGGACTATCCTTTTCCTTCCATACATAATTTAGACTTAAATATTTAAATGAAGTAGTTAAAAAATTTAACTATAGAATAACATCATATATATATTAATTCATTATCTATTGAACAGTATATTCTTTAATTAAAATAAATAAAATTTAAAGATGTCGAGGGAGATGTACTTTTGCATTTAAAAAAAAAGTTATGAAAAATATTTTCTAACTTAATCTCTTCTTTCATATTTGATGAAGCTAATGGTATGCTGTTGAATCTAGGTCATATTATGGCTCCACAATGACTCTCATGAATAAGATAATTAAAAAATAGTTGCTAGTACTATCATCTTTAAAGTACACTCACTTGAAATTATTGCATCCTAAGACAACAGCCACAATATTTTTACCAATATCATGGACATCACCCTTGACAGTTGCCATGACAACTGTTCCTTGATAGTTAGGTTCCTATGGAAAAAGTTTGTATAATTAACTTTTTACTCCGTAGATCATAATTTATAAATAAATATTGGGATATTAAGGATTTTAAAGAGATTTTAAGAATATTAAACTGATTTTGACAAAGATGTGCGGTGTTGTGTAAAGTGAAGGAAAAGGTACCTTTGAAATCAAAAAAGTGAAAAATTCAAGCAAACTTTTGAAACTCACAGAATCAGGTGGAAGGCCACTTGCAGCCATCATTTCCTGCCTTTCCTGCTCCATGAATGGAATTAAGTGACCTACAGCTTTCTTCATCACCCGTGCTGACTTAATCACTTGAGGCAAGAACATCTTTCCTGCACCAAATAAGTCTCCGACCACACTCATTCCCTACACGTGAAATATACAATGCCATGAATATTTCAACACATTCTCAATAATTGTGGAATGCACACCTTCATGAACTAAAAAGAGTTACAAACAATTTACTAAAAACACTAAATTGTAAGACTTAGGATAAAGTAGATCTATCTCTTTATCACCTTAGATATTTGTCATAATTTCAAAATGTTATTGAGCTAATAATCATAACTGTATGGGTATAATATATTCAAATAATCAAGTATTCATTGAACGCAGTAAAAAAAAAACCCAACTATTTGACAATTAAATCAGCCTTTATCAAAAGATGTTTGAAACAAATTGAAAATTCTCTACTTATTTATACATAAAAGAAATTCAGCATATACTCTTTGCACAAAATATTAAATTTTTAAAGTCACATGAGTTCAGTTCAATTCTGTTGGATCGGCACTTGGGTATTTTTAACTAAATCTGTGCCGATAAATGATTCCATTGAAAAGGAATGAACTTCTAAAAAAGATGCTTGTTTTTTTTTTATCTCCTGTAAAATAAACTCTTGCGCAGTTCTTTATCTATCAAGACTGTTGTGTTAGCAGTATTAAGTAATGTTGAGGGGTTAAAAAAATTGGTGAACTCATCCCTATGCTTCTCCTCATACAAAATGTAATATTTCCAAAACTTTTACAAGTTAAAAGTATTGACTCCATAAGTTTCTTTAAGTTTAAAATATTCTATATTCAAAGCTCTTGTCATGAATAACTACTTTGCCAAGGATAAAAATACAATACATGCTGATATATTAAAGCACATCAATGGAAATATTTATCTATGAAATTCAAAATGTTTGCTATGACTTGCCTTCATCAGTGGTCCCTCAATGACATTTAGAGGTCTTGGGTATAAATCTCTATTTTGTCGAGCCTCTTCAGTATCCTCTATAACATGAGCATCTATGCCCTGGAATAAGGTCAAGCCTGCATATTCATTTAAAACTGATGGATTTTCCTGTAAGGTATGTTTACAGGTATAATTATATATAAAAAGTGAACATCAATTAACTTTTAGGACCTCAAAGTATAAAGAGTTTAGATAGTCAGATTACATTCACTTATTCTAGGTTATAATAATCTAGTTGAAACCAAAAAAATTATGCATATGACATACCACAGAATGCTCAATGTCTGTCTTTATCTGCCAAAAGAGGCAAATGACACCCTTTTGCAAGTTGGCTTTCATACACCAATGCAAATTTTTCAGTCAGCTAAAGAATTGCCGCCCACTAAGCACTGATTTTTAATACCTACAAAATCCTAGCAATATAGATAACCTCTGAGATCAAGCTGAGCTGGTAGCTGTACACTGCAACAAGCCAATACTATATCATCGTGGCCATAATCTAGCCTCTTGCTTAAGTCAAAAAGTTTGGTTCACTCTCCATCTACCCTCTCTTATCTAGATCTGTGTTCTTTGCCATGTCCCTTACATTTGTCTTCCCTCTTTTTTATTACATATTTTCCCATTTTTTTCTCGCTTCCTCTATTCCTCCACCTTTCTATTTCTTTTTCTCTTCAATTTTTTTTTTACCTTCCAGCTCCTAACTACCTCCCTTTATTCTAGATCTATGTTTTTCCTTTTCCTCCTTTCACTTTCTCTTTTTATAATCTTGTAATTTAATTCCTTAAAGGACCGTCATCAACCCCTTAACATCTAATACTGCAAAAAATTGTGAAACCAATATGATTTAAATCAAAGGGATATATAGTGCTCCAATCTTTTTTTGCTCCAAAAATTATGCTGGTTAAATTAAATTATGTTAGAAAGTAAAAGATTTTTTAAATCCCTGGAGTTTTGGCTTAATAATTTACAATCTAGATTAGAGATTTGGATCTTCAGAAGATATCTGATAAATAGTTGTGAACATTTGGAACTGGTGCATATGCAAGTGATGTGAAAGGATTTGAGAGGGTTATTCTGCTGCAGTTATTATTTTTGTTTCTTACATCCAACGTTCCTTTTTTTGTCACTTTCTTTCAGCAATAGCTTTTAAACTTGTGCAGGTAATGAACAGTTTGGACGTATTAATACTTAAATTAAACTATAAAACTAACAATTTATCCAGCAGCTGCAATTGGTGAAATGTAAAAACTGAGGACAGTTCAGTTTACAGATCAAATGCATTCCGGTTCCCTAGAAAGCTAACTCTAGAGGGTTAACTTTAACTTGATGACGCCGAGTGCGACCCCGAGGTCGCATGACAGCACACACTCTTATACCGAGTGCAATGAGGTTGCTTTGTATAGGCTTAAATTTAGATTTCTCTTACTGATGCTCTTTCTAAATTTAATCAACCATCCAACTTCAGCCTTCAAACCTCATGTTCCTACGTCATTTTTCACAATGACTGTGCCTATGGACCGCAAACTATCATGAATTCTACCTTTGTCTTCAACATATAACTATCTCTTTCTCAAGTGCCTAGATAGGGCAAAGCTAACAAACGTCAGCGTCTGTTCACAGCTAATGAGGTTTTAGATGATTTGGATAATTCTGAAGATGAACAGGAACTAAATGCTAGTTATGCAGAGACTAAACTAGAATAAGAAAGCAGTGATAGTGACAATAAAAAAGATAGAGCTAGCTCTAGTTCTAGACCTAGGGTTTCTTCTGATGCAAATGATATATCTAGAGCTCATAGATCTAGACCTAGTCTGCGTGGTGCACAAAATGTAAACAATCCTACTGACAGTGGTGATGCTAATGTTCCACTTTCAATACTGGCGCTACGAGTATGGTAAGACTCTTAGTCAAATTTTTTGTAAATCTAAGCAGAAATAGTCTCATACGCATGCACACAGTGAGTTGGTATGAAATTGCCTCATTTTGACTCAGGAGCCCAGGTGCAGGTAATTTCAGGCTCAGTAGCCCAGGGTTCAGAGGGTTAGTAAAAGAGCTATTTGGCAAGTCAATTTACTTTGATCAGAGAATGCGCCAATCGTTCCTCCACAGTTTTTTGCCTCCATTCATCAGCTGCTCCAGCCTTGACCTTAACACCCTTACCTTGAGTCTGAAAAATATCAATTCAAATTAGAAGCAGAAAAGAATTATTATCTCAAAAAAAAAAATATCAAATACTTGGACGTCTTTGACACAATTTTAAAGTACTCTTTCATATAAACTGTGGATGTGCATGAGAAGCAAAGGTCCCTTGAAAATGAAAAATTAATTTCACAATATTCAAAAACTACAAATACTGAATGTAACATCCCCCTTGTCATCACTAAAAAAAATACCATATTACAAAAGTAATGACATGAAGAAACAAAAACCTGTGCATATTCCAACAGCTTTTCTGTCCCTTCAGGATCTTTGTTCCACAGGACAGCTTCACATAATTCCAAAAGTTGAGGGTCTATGTCATCATAGAGTGGTAGAGCACCAGCATTCACAATACCCATATCCATACCAGCCTTTAAACAGATAAAATACACACATTTGATATTAGCATAATTTAAAACTATAGAATACAAAAAAAAAACAGATTCCCTATATCTTTCATATTTTCGTAACTGATGAAGCCAATAAAGGGGAAATGCCTCAATATAATTTCAATTATGTTGTCTACTTTGTCCATATAATCTTTGTTGGGTAAATCTTTATATCTTAATTTACATAATTTTCTAACTTTAGGGCTATAAGAAAAATTTTGTTATGTGGTAGTACTTATGAGGGTAAAATTCCTTAATTTGGTCAAAGGCATCAATGAGGTTTTGCAAGTATTAATGCGTGAATGGATGGATGGATGAAAGAATGAATGAATGAAAGAATGAATGAATGAATGAATGAAAGAGAGAGAGAGAGAGAGAGAGAGAGAGAGAGAGAGAGAGAGAGAGAGAGAGAGAGAGAGAGAGAGAGGGAGGGAGGGAGGGAGGGAGGGGTGGGGTGAGGGTGGGAAACGGTAAAAGCACAAAATACCCTTTACAAAAATAAAATATTTGCACTCAGTTCGAATGAGTCAGTCATAATATTACATTCTTAGGTGGTTAAATTAAATTTAACACAATGCTTTTTTGTGAGCTCATAGATGGGGAATCAATTGAAATAATCATCATTTCTGAAAAAGAATAATCAAAATTTAGAAAAGGAATTTGCCAACTTTCAAATCTTTTTTTGGAAATTCAACTAAAGTCCAAATTGCAACTCATTAAGCTTGAATGAAAGACAATTTTTTTTTAAAAGAGCACTTCAGGGTCAAAAGGTGAAAAGACTGATATCACATATGATTTTCAATATACCTGAAGATATCAATGACCAGAAAATTTCCCTTCTGGTAAACTGCAACAACTGCATGTGTAATGCCCATTAATAAGGCAATATAGTTATCTTTGTCCTTGACAACAGGATCAAAAAACTATTGATTGTTAGATTTTTAAGATTAGAATCTAAATATTGTTTGTGGAAATGCCATCATGACTGTTTATCCATATTGACGAAATAGAGCCTATTAATAGAGAAAATTTGTTGAGTACAAACCTTGATGGCATGATAAAGAAACACACTGTGCATGGCTTCCCTGACACTCTCTTTCCCACGAAAAGAGAAAGAAAAGTTGGAAACTCCTCCACTGACTCGCGCCCCAGGCAAAGTCTCCTAAAAATGAGTTGGAGCATGGTCATTACTTTTCGACATTTTCATTCATCCTATGAAACATATAAAAGACTTGTTCTATCAAAGACTATTTTCTTATTTTCAATAATGATTAGACACACAAAAATATTTATAATAAAGGATGAGACAAAGATATCTTCTCAAAGGAATCCTTAATTTTTCTTTAATTCTTGGTCAAGTCATCTACTATGCTGATACTTCGATATTCCTTTTGATGATCACTAATTGAACCTTTTTTTGTGTATGTAAAAAATACAGCATACAATCCCAGATGAAAATGAGCATTTATAGTTCTGAATTTACATTATAAAATTCAAAGATCACCAACGACAAAGGCAGAGGATACCTTACACACACATCAAACTCTCAACTCATGCCTTTGATTATATCTGAATAAACCTCTTTCTTACTCAACTTAACAATAACAAGAGGCTGTGACTGTACAGTAACTAGATTGGCCAGATTGACTGATATAACAAAAATTGACAAATCACATTCCTTTACAGTCAACGCCATCACTAAATTCAATCCATATGATTCGATGGGCAGTAGAGGGAGAAAGTGTCATCTTTTCAATAATTGACATTCCTCAGGGGAGGAACCAGCGGTTTAAAAAAAACAACTAAACTTTGCTCACATTAACACATAAACCGTTCAAAGTAAGCATGCACCTAATGGATAGATCTGCAAGTAAAACCAGGCTTCTGTTCTAAACTTGGTTACAAAAATAACATGGAATTGACTACTGTTGTGTTTAGGTAGTCGTAGTGTTTCTTAAAATAGCACTCATGATGCTGAGGTCTCGCCCTTGACATTCTTTGCCTAGGACCTAGTTTCCTTCATCCTGCATTGAACTTGAAAAGGCAAAGCCAAAACAGTTAAACTGGTGTCTAGATCTAGTAGAGTAGACCTGCATTTTTCAAAGCTGCAAGCCATTGCTGGTGCCATGGAATGGGTTCCAGGTCTAGAGATAGGGTAGGAATACAATAGTTTAGCTGACTTTGAAAAGTTTTTAGAGGAAAAATGTAAAGAAACTGGCGTGAAATGGCGTAAAGGAAATGGCAGCACTACAGTAGAAGCAGCCAACAGATGGATCAAATCAGTTTCCAAGCACTACTAAGAGAGCTTAGGCTACACACCCATGAACTATTGCTGCATACACTAAGGGACGATTACTGTTTTAGTTATTTACAGAGTTAAGGTTTAAAGATCAAATTTAAAAATCAAAACTCTGTAGACCCCATTTACTTTGGCCTTTAAGCAGATCCATAGGTGTAAATATGGGACATAATTATCTGGATAATCAGAAAATTTGAGAAGAACAAATACATCCTTCATACACCAGCTGAGATATGCGTTAATTACATGTACCCAAATTTATATTGAGTGCGAGAAATCTTTCTTAACCTTTTGACCCAACCCCCTCCCCAATGTATGGCAGTGAAGCAATCGAGTCCTAGGACAAGACCCCGTAGTCATGCATGCTATTTTAAGAAACACTGCGACTGCCTCTATGGAGTCTCATGCAACTACCCTAACACAACCATTGACTACACTATACCATAGTATAAGAACTGCTGCTACTGCTACTACTACTATTACTTTTACTACTGCTACTATTACTGCGAATACTGTTACTATTACAGCTACAGTGGAGTCCACTTATAACTACAATTGAAACAACGAGAACTCGGTAATAACGAGACTTTTTCTCAATCCCCGTTTTTCTCCCTTCTTTAGCTTTGTAACTACGATTCTGGAATAACGAGAACAAATGGATAGTGAACTCTGTAATAACGAGAGATCGCTGACCCTTGTGTTCAAATAAAGTCATAGCCCTAAGGGCCTTTTCGCAGCCATTGTCTCGCAAATGACAAAGAGCACGCATGCCGCACTCAACTGTGAAGAAGATTGCGGGCCAATAGGTTACTTCACTGTGTCACCCATCGCATTGCTTGTGTCGAAAGCGAGAGGCTGGCACACGCCTCTCACTCTCTGCACACTAGGCCTAAGCTAAGCCTAAGAAACAATAACCAATAAGCATGCCGCAGTAGGATGCCTCTCTTTGTTACTACCCTTCCCCACCACCCGCAGTACGCACATGGCCTAGCCCACCCAACCACCACATAGCACGCGGTGTGCGATGGTATAGGCCTAGATGATCACTGATAGAGTTATCAGTCAGTCAAGGTTTGATTGTTACAGTGATTAGATCGCTCATCTTCAATCCACGTCGTCAATTCCAAGACAAGTGGAATAACGAGAACTCAGCAATAACGAGAGAAGGCATCTGGTCCGGGCATTCTCGTTATACCAGAGTTTTACTGTACTACTACGTCTAATACTACTACCACTACCACTTCTACTACTACTACTACTACTACTACTACTACTACTACTGCTACTGCCACTACCACTACCACTACTACTACTACTACTACTACTACTACTACTACTACTGCTACTGCCACTACCACTACCACTACTGCTACTGCTACTGCTACTGCTACTACTACTACTACTACTACTACTATGGAATTTCCCCATTGTTAGAGAAAAAAAAGGGAAAACCAGAGCTATTCCTCTCCTAATTCTTAGAAAAGATACAAAGTCTATCAGGTAAGTGAGATGGGGCATTTAGAAGAGAATCACTTTTCAAAAAGGTTTTCCAATGAATGCCTATTATGATCGAAGCAGCAACTAAGTAGGAGCCTCATAGCCCACATTTATGAGCATCACAATATGCAGCTGATCCATATGACAGAGCCTACATTTCAAAACTGCACAGAAGAAAGGTTAAATTTATTTGACTGTTTGTACCCTCTTTGAGCCAATATCCTCGTTCTTAGTTGTAATTTCATGCAAAATTATAATTTTGTTAATTCTATCTTAAAACCTACTCTGTCTGAAATTAAGACTTTTTCACATGATGCTATGCAGAACTTTTGGCCCTACCCCCTTAAATCTCACTCTTCTAAATATATACATCTCCCCAATTATGATAAAACCTTTCTCTGATAAAAATGGTATAAATTGATAAAGCCACCTTAGGGCAATTGTATATCAATTTTATAGTCACATTGATTAAAAACATACCTTAATTGTGCGAGTGGCCTCAATAAAGCTGATACCATAGGTATTGTGTTCTTCAATTCCTGTGGCAATAGTGAGGATGTTGGGGTCAAAGATAATGTCATTTGGGTTGTAACCAAGTTTCTGTGTCAGCAAGTTGTAGGATCGAGTACAAATCTCTACTTTACGATCTTTATCTGTTGCCTAATAAATATAAAAAATAGTTTTACATGTTTACATACATGAGTGTGGAATTTGGTAGCTTTCAGTTGATTACATAGCTTTTTGTTTTCCTACAAGGCATCCATATCACAGTGATTTAGAGTCTATACCTCGTTTGTCAAGTTAAAGCCAAACAAATGAGGCCCTAAGATCAGTCTTTTGAAGCATAGCTTTAAATTGCAGATACAACAGCAAGGTCATAAGCTTGATCATTATCAGATATTAAATGATGAAAATAAGGAAAATTGTCACTATAACTATTCAAGAATTGACTTTTACATTCTCTCTCTGAAGAACTATTTTAGTCTTTAGATGGCAAATCAAGACTTAACATCTTTTCCCTGACAGGCTTTAAATTCAACTCATATTTCAAAGTGCAGTGGAAACTATTCATGGTGACCACCAAAGATCAAAGACAGGTGATCGTGTTGGGTAGTAAGTTGTCTTGAGCAGTAGATAGCAAACCAATCCAAAAAAAATATACATTAATTGCTTCACAGGTTTAAACGAAAGATGAAAGGTCTACCAGTAGTTCATTCTTTACTTTCTTTATTTGACTCAGAAAAAAAATCTTTAATTCTAGCTTCAGAACTTATTCATTGGTGTGATGAAATATGCTCATGGATGAGCCCTAGAGACAGAACTAGGAATAAGATAGACTTCATACTTGTTCAAGACAGATTTAGAAACGCCATAAAAACATCAAAATCAATGCCAGGTGCAGATTGTGACAGTGATCATGTACCAATTATGTGCAAGCTTCAAGTCAAACTTAAGAAAATAAGGAAACCTAAAGCTCACTCAAAATTTCAAGTCGAACTACTCAAATCAGACCAGGAGATAAAGGAACAATTTTCTATTGATATTAAAAACAAGTTTGCTCTTCTTGATAGTATCACTGAAGCTGAAACAATTTGGGCTAATATCAAAGACTCAGTCAATGAGGTAATGGAAACAAGAATACCAAAGAAAGCTAAAAAAGACCACAAGAAATGGATGAACAAAGAAATTCTTGAACTAATGGAAGAAAGAAGGAAATCTAAATCAGATCAGGTAAAATACAAAATGCTGAACAAGGAGGTGAAAAAGAAATGCAATGAGGCAAAAGAAAAATGGATAAATGAACAATGTCAAGAAATAGAGCAAAATCAACATTTAGACAGTAAATATATGCATTCAAAGATAAAGGAAGTAAGTGGAAAGAAGAGCTGCACAGGTACAAACTGCATTAAATTTAAAGACGGAACAGTGCTAATGGATAAAGAAGATGTTTTGAACAGATGGTCAGAATACATAGGGGAGCTTTTCAAAGACAATAGAGGAGAGAGACCTACAATAAAGAAAAACACAGATGGCCCACCAATTTTAAAAGCAGAAGTAAAGGCAGCCATAAGAAAAATGAAACGTGGGAAAGCTACAGGTCCCGATGGGATACCAATAGAAATAATTCTAGCTCTAGAAGAAATGGGTATAGGGATGACAACTAAACTTCTCAATGCAATTTATGATAGTGGAACAATCCCGGAAGACTTGGCAAAATCTGTATTTATAGCTTTGCCAAAAATTCCAGGTGCCACTGAGTGTGAGCTACATAGAACAATTAGTCTGATGAGCCACATTACCAAAGTTCTACTGAGAGTACTGATGCTTAGAATGTGCAAGAGCTTAAGACCAGAGATAGCTAAAACACAATTTGGTTTTGTCCCTGACAAAGGAACTAGGAATGCAATATTCACATTATCAATGTTAATGGAAAGATGTATTGAAGTTCAAAAGGATCTCTACATATGCTTTATTGACTATTCTAAGGCTTTTGACAAGGTAAAGCATGAAAAGTTGTTTGAGATGCTGAATCAGCTAGATATTGACGGAAAAGACTTGAGGGTGCTTAGAAATCTCTATTGGGATCAAACTGCTGCAGTAAGGGTAGATGGAGAACTCAGTGAGTACACAAATATTAAAAGGGGGGTAAGACAAGGTTGTGTGATGTCGCCAGACCTGTTCAACTTGTACAGTGAAGTAATTTTAAGAAACTTGGATGAAAGTGAAGGACTCAAAGCGAATGGTGAAAATCTGAACAACCTAAGATATGCAGATGATACTTCTCTATTAGCAGGATCGGAAGAGGATTTACAAAGGCTTCTAAATATTGTTGTAGAAGAGAGTGAAAAGCTGGGATTGTCTCAAAATGTAAAAAAAGACTGAATGTATGGTAGTATCTAAGAAGAAAAACAATCCAGAATGCAAGCTTTTTAGCAAGGGAGAACAAATCAGGCAAGTACAGAAATTCAAATACCTAGGATATACATTGACATCTGACGGTAAATGCAGGACTGAAATTAAGAAGAGAATAGCCATTGCAAAGGCTTCTTTCCAAAAAATGAGCACCATTCTTAAAAATAGAAACATATCATTTTCAACCAAATTGAGGGTTTTGAAAACATATGTGTGGTCTATACTTTTATATGGATGGGAAACTTGGACAATAACTGCAGAAACCAAGAAAAATTTAGAGGCAGCGGAAATGTGGTTCTACAGGAGAATGTTAAGAATATCATGGAAAGAAAAGAGGGCAAATGAATCGATATTAGAAGAAACGAACCAAGAGAGATCCCTCATAAACACAATAAGGAAAAGGCAACTGAAATTTTTAGGACACATATGTCACCATAAGGGATTGGAATTTTTATCTCTTACAGGCAAGATAGAAGGTACAAGAAGCAGAGGTAGATAAAGGATTACATTTCTTGATAGCTTGAGCTCTTTTGTGACAGGAAACAACAAAGACAATATAGCCTTACTGCGGATGACGGAAGATAGGGACAGGTGGAGAATCATGATCGCCGATGTCTGTTCCAGACAGGGCATTTGAGAGAGAGATGCTGCCTCCATTAATAATTCTATGACCAGCCTTATCATACTTTTCCAACCTGACAATGAGTGAAAAATAAATAAGTCATACTTGTTGTAAGTGATCAAAATGGAAAGATGGTCCTGTTATCAAATTGGGCTGCTCCTATAATGTGCTGATAACTAGCATTCCACAATTATGAAGCATTGCTTATAGATGGGTGGACGTGGAAATAAAAGAATCATTATCACACGGCAACTATAAAATAAGCTATGGCTGGGATAAAAGCAAAAAGTACTGCCCACTTGTCAAATTAATACTAACACTGGCTCTATAAGAAAACAGCATAATTATGAGACGATAAAAAAGAATGTGTATAATTTGCAATAATGTAACACAAAGGGAAGCTTACCTGTCCTTCTTCATCAAAAGCCATGACCACAACTGCACCTCCAAACTTTCGAATAATATTGGCCTTTTTTAAAAAGTCCTCCTCGCCCTCTTTCAAACTTATGCTGTTAACAACACATTTACCCTGATTGCATTTGAGTCCTGCCACCACTACATCAAAATTAGAGGAATCAATGCATAAGGGAACCTGGATTACAGATAAGAAAAAAAAAGCATGTTTACTTATTTATACCAATATACCAATATGTATTTTGAAAATAGACACACAAAAGATAAACCAGTTATAGATCAAGCTAATGCCCATTGTGCACTGACACAAAATGAAAAATCGATGTATCTATTCTAAAGGTGGTTCTGCTTCTTTTTTCAAAGTTATTGATTTGCTCAAACTCTTGGAAAATTTATTTCACATTTGTCTTTTCCAAAAAGTATCTGCAAAAATGAAAAGAAAGAAAAAAAAAAGAATGCCAAAAAGCTATGTAAAAAATGCGATTAACAGACATTTCAGTAAACCTCTCTCTTTCCTGCTCAGCTTCTCAGTAAAAAGAGGCTGCAATTGAACTATAATTAGATTGATTTGTCAAATGATAAGACAAAAATCAGTCAATATTATTCACATCCAAAAACACTGGCTACATTCCACATGATTCAAGGGGAAGTGGAAACTCCTACTCATTTCAGGGCTCTGCATTGTGGGTGGAGGGTCAGGTTGGGGTGATGGCAAGTAAGTGAGAGTGAATGTTTGTGTAGTAGAAACACCGCTGTATAGTTCTTTAGTTAGCTCTTTGGTTATGCAAAGAGAACACACTCCACCCTCATAGCAGAGCATTTAGAAAAGAATCATGCATCAAAAAGGCTTGCCAGTGAACACATAATACTATGAGCACCACAGCATCCAACTCCTAGCCTCATCCAACATATATATGCACATCGCAGAAGCCAGTTTCCTCATGGCCAACCCTTGTATAAGATGAAGAAAACCTAAATCCTATTTCTTCTAATTATCTGGTGAATATGTTTCAATTTTTTGCTGAGCATTCTAAAAAGTTTTCAGCATGTCAAAGTATATCACCTTTTGTAAGAAGTTAAGGAGTTTATTTCTTTTCTAACTTGGATTGTTTTGCCCTCCTTTTTAAGCTAAATTTTAGGACCCATGATTGATCTTACTTAAGATTACCTTATCCGCCCTAGACCTAGCATTAAGATTATAGAACTGAATGTGTGTGGTAAAAAGATCATTTGGGGTTTTTTGGAAAGAAAGGAAAAAGGATCAAATTTAATTTTATTAAAATTAAATTCATTCTCATGTTAAGAGGGAATGAGTTTTTAAAAAGATCTATGCTGAGCTTTGCTAAAGTTTTTGTTAGCAAATGATACAAAATCTCTACTGAGAATCTGAAAACATTTAAAATGATTGATGCTTCCTCCAATGCTCCTAGGTGTCCAAATTCAAGTCAGAAAAAAATATATTATAAAGTGTATCAAGATGGGAAAAAAAGATTCAACATCAAAAAAGTACTAACGATTTCTCCTAAATGTTGGAAAATTCTTTTAACTAGGTAGTATAACTTCACGAAAGCGTCTTTAGGATCTAGATAGATCTGGTTAGGTGTGCCTATCCTCCCAAAGTGAGATCCGGAAAATACAAACCCTGCATTGGTTCCTGACTAACATTCTGTGGAAATTTATGGAGTTCAGCTAGTTTTATAAAAATTAAAACATAAGTTTTGAAGTAGTCAACTGATTCCCTTCTAATCAGAAAATCTGACTGGGGAACCATCCTCATGGAAAAAACATAGCTACAATAATTAGTCAGATAGCTGTCTTTGACTTTTTGTGAGGACCATAACCTTGGAAAACTTTATCTAAATCTGCCATTGATTCCTGTTCCTGATATATCTATGCAGATTTCACATAAAATAAAAAACAAAAATGAATGAATGAAATACACATAGCAGGCAATGAATTTTCCTTTTTTTCTGTATATGTGCAATAAATTTAGCTATCCCATACCTGACAATTGAGCTAAATGAATTTTAAAAGCCATTACCATCGATGCATACACACCAAAATAAGAACATATAACAAAATGCTTTGTGACACAAGTTTAACTCTTACTATACGGGGGCAAATTCCACTTTTTTAAGGAGCTATTTTGAGATACAAATCTGGGCCCTCATAGGTGATACTTTGCTATTCAATTCTCACAAAGCACATACCAAATTCAAGGGCTTTAAAAGGACTTTACAGTCATTGTAAAACTACAAGTTTATTTTTATTTGATATGCACATTTGTTTTTGTCACTGCTTCTTTCACAAGTGTAGGTCTAAATTTTTCTTAATTATTTTCTTTATCATCAGTGTCTGAATCAGAGCTAATTCAAGAATTAGAGTTGGATTCATCACAATCCATTCACTTTCTGATTGCTTACATAACGCTGAGGCCTATTCTCTAGGATTACCTGTTCACAACATCAGGCTAGCAACGATATAAACGATGCAAAAGAAAAACTGCTAAAAATATTTAATCTTCCCGCAATACTAAAAAAAAGCTCCAAACTGAAAGCCACTGATGTAAACATGGGTTTAAATAAGTTGGGTTGGCTTTTATTGAATAAGAATTGGATTAGAATATGTTAGCCTATGCTCCACCCTGTGTGGCAAGCCATAAAAATTGTGCTTTTTATCCATCACACTGTGGTCAGTCTGATACTGAGAGTTAATATGTGTGAATTGGGCATGCTATTATAATGGCACAGGTTATCTTCCATTCTCACAAGTTGGGGTAGCAGAATGTGGCTTCCCACTTACACCGACCAAAAGGGAGTAAACCAAAATGTAATATACAGTAGCAAATAATAAAGATTTGTAGTTTCTGTGCATAGATGAATGAAACAAGTGATTTTGATGAAATATGTAAGTCTTACATTTTGGATTTTACTAAACTTAAAAGAGCTGTTTCAAACATTTGAATGTCATCCAATTGTAATTCTTCATAGACTGAAGGAAAGAATTGACTAAATCAAACAAAAGTAAAAAGAAATTAAATGACAAAAACCTTTGAAATTTCAGGCTCTGATGCAATAAGATTGACAAATGTTGTCATCGCATCAACACCATCCAACATTCCTTCATCCATATTGATGTCAAGTACTTGAGCTCCATTTTCTACCTGAATCTTGGCCACAGACAGAGCTTCCTGTAAATGAATACATTTGAGAGGCCATCAGTTAAAAAAAAAAAAATAAAATTTAGTTTTCCCTATTTTAAATAAAAAAAATTTAACTGCAGCAACTATGATGAACATAGAACAAGATGCAAAATTTCTTTCAGTCTAAATTTTAATCTCTTCTTCACCTTCCTCTCTCTCTTTTTATGTCTGTCTGTCTGTCTCTAACCACATTTCTATATCAGAATAGTCATGATATGTTATGATGAGTTTTCCATGCAGTGAGCAAGTTCAGTGGTTATTTAATATATTTAATATCTTCAGTATGGCAATTTCTCACATGCATTAAATAATAATGAGAATGCTGGGTATATAAAATTATTTTATCCAGCCACAATGGAGCAATATGCTAGAATGGTTGACAATTTAAAAGCAAAACAGACATTAATTTATTAGGATTTCTTTATAACTTTGATAATGTTATCTTGACCTTTACTTGCCTCATATTTTCTAGTTTTAATAAGTCTACAGAAACGTTTGGAACCTGCCACATTGCATCGCTCACCAATATTGACAAAATTGGTCTCAGGTGTCATGTAAAATGGCTCAAGCCCTGAGAGGAAAAAGAAAACAGGAAATAATGAAATAAATGAAACTGATACAAAAAAAAATTCTCATTCTTATTCTTTAAAAAAGATTTTTAAAATAGATTTTGCATCTAGGATTGGCATAAAGTAATTTCTCATTTAATTTTATGAATATATGCCATTATCTAATGTAAACACAGTCAAGTTTATTTATTCTAACATGGATCTCATGAAATCTTGAGTTCAAACTCATAAAGAAAATTAAGTTTGTAATAAATGACACAGATCATGACCTCACATTTGTAGCTCTGACTTTAAACTTCAATCATCCATCCAAAACCATCTGTACTGATAGTTCTTTAAACCAAAACAATCTGTTCCTGTCTTTTAGTCTGAGTTGACAAAATGTTTTGTCAGATACCCTTGCTTTTCATCTTAGATCGTCAGCTAAGGGTTTTAACTATCTTTCCTTCCATCCTACTCCCTTCATCCAGTCTGATGCATCCAGCGTCAGCACTCTGTTACTACTAGCTAATCTTAACTATTGCTTGGACTTCAAAGGGAAACCATCGGTCATCCAGCCCATGCAAGGCAAGAGTAGTGATAACAGCTACACCCATCTGGACCAATTATTATAGTGCTTAGATGTAAAAAAAAAAAAAGCTGACAAATGTTAGACAATCACCAGATAAGCATATGGTTCAATGAACAGATGGTTAGATGAACATTTGGATTCTATCCTTTGTTGGATCATCTGATGATGAGGTTTCACCCCACTTAACATCGTCCATCCTTGGGAACTAAAGTAATGACTTTTGTGATATAAGTGACCAAAAAGAGAAAAAAAAAAATAAAAAACTTGCCTGCAACACAGCAATGTCCTTCATGCATTTGAGAAGGGGGCACTCTTGGTTTATATCTTTTGGATGCCTCAGCAATTGCTCTGACAAAAAAAAATGTTCTAGTCTGTTACATCCTATTTCAATAACTACTAACAATTTGCATACCAAAATTAGAGGGCTAAATATATTTTTTACTTTCTAATAGGAACTTTAAATATCCAATTAAGAAACTGTGAGGCCAATGCATTCTTACTGTATGACTGTTCTAATTGGCAGATATATCAGATACATCTTAAAAGGAAACTGAAAATGTGACCTCTTTCTCTCCTATAAGACAAAGAGGAAAAGAAAAATGTATGAATCAATTGTTCTAATTATTTTACCCACAGACCAATCCTTACTTCTATGGACCAGCAGGCAATTTTTCAAATACTTACAAAATTTGAAATACTTTTCAACAAGAAAACCTAATTCACCAGTACATTACCATGATACATGGTATTGCCCATGATATACCCTATGTATATCGCATTTCACATAATTTAAATTGTATCTAAAAAAAAGTGACATGTTAATTTAATCCTTAGTCATTCATGCCACGGAATGCTTTTAATTTTTTGCTCACTATTTTCACAATGACGAAGCATTAGTCGTTTCAATAAAGGCTAAATCTAGTGAGAATAGCACTCCAGATCTAGCCCTAGGTTTATAAATTCTATACTTTTCTATCAAGAAAAAGGTTACCGTTATGTGATCAAATAAAAGTGGCATGTAATTAGAACATAGAGACAGCATGTTTGATAGATGAAAAAATGGATACAAGGCCTTATTCAGCCCATCTGCATCTAAGTCTAGAATCAGGTGAAGGAGAGATAATAAAGCAGATCAGGGTATTAATTTGTCTTCTTGGTGTTCCCAGAGGTTAGTGCACAAATGTTATACATAAATGAAAAAAAAATTACTTAATATTTCTATTTATTTCCTTTTCAAATGAATTGGATGTAAATCATACTTGTTATGACTTTAAAAAAAAAATTTTGTTCCATGATCCAAGATAATATGGAACTCTGTATAGCTTAGTGGATAAGCCCTTACTGGATGTCTTATCCCCTTGGTATTACGACTGAGAAAAATCAACTAAACCTGCTATAAATTTATTTTAAAGCTGGAGGATTAGAATATTTTGCCTGTCTATAATTTGTGGAACCATGAACAAAAATCCTTAATGGATGTCACTTAGCTTTAAGAGCTAGCTGAGAATGAGAATGCAGTGGAATGAGACATATAGATAGATTTTCTCCATCAAAACAATCTATCCACTTATCCTATCAAATTTTCTCGAACACTAATATTTCAAGTGAACATCTGTTTTGAAGGTAGAAATTTCCTTCCAACTGACTAACTGTCTCTAAAATGAAGATGGTTTAGTAAATACTAATTTAGAGGGCAAAATGTGAATAATGGATTCAGACAGTGACAAAACATTTATCGATTCTTGAGTAGACCATGATCTAGATGATGACAATCCTGACTTAATTGTTTCTTTAACTCTTAACCAGGGCATGTATACAAGTCATAACTAACTTAGCTCAAACATGGTATGTCCTATGCAATTGGTCAATTCAAATTCCAAGTAGTCTTGCTTAGCATTTACTTTGTCAGAATATCCTGTTGCAAGTCATACAGTGTAATATTTCACATTCACTTGGTCTAAACCTACAGATAAAACAATGACACCTACCAATTTACACATGATTGTTTAGCGGTCTGATTTTATGAGTGAATTTAGATCTGGTTTTATTGATATATTTCAAATTTAACAGTTTGATTTCAACCTAAATCAAAATCAGTCAGTCAGGTGCCCAGCTCTTAGAAGGTTGTGTGTGTGTCTCTGTGTATGATGTATTTAAGTATGTATATGTGGATCTTGTCACATAGGCAGCAAACAACCATTTCATTTTTTTTTCAGTTACCTCATACAAAGTAAAAACTTAGCTACCTCTATCCATAGTAAATTTCTTTTTCAAGTCATACATTGTTACAGTTTATTTGCTCATGAAAATTAGCGTGCACACTCACGATATGTTTTCAAAATTCTCCTCCAACTTCACCCCCTTAGAATTGCTTTTCAAATCAAAATTTGGGAAGATACTTTTTTTTTTTTAAATGAAAAAATATACAATTACTTTGGTGCAAAAATTGTACAGAACACAAAAAAAAAAGAAACAGAGCAACATAAGAAGCCAAATAATCAGAAAAGGAGACATGGAAAACAACTCTGGACAGGTTTCTTGACTAAGAACTCTCCCATTTTATCTACTAAAAAGGCAGCATCATAACTGTCAGACATTTAAGGTATTAACACTCAATCAATCAGGTGCCCTGCTTTTTAGCATAGGCAACCGTATCTTTTCACGCATCTCAATCCCTCATCGCTTTTAGTGCATCTGTCACTCGTTCTTCATTTAACAATTTTTGTTAGTCCATTCAACATCTTTTCTTGCTGTTTTCCATGCTGCGTTTTCCTTGGATCATTTCAGTTTCTCTCTTCCCATCACATGGTTGAAAAGGTTGCTTGGCTTTAAAATATTTCACGTACGAGTAATCTTGTTTGTCATCTTTTTGAAACACTGATTCATTTGATTTATTTGCAGTCTATGAGATTCATACCATTCTATGAAGGAATCACATTTTTGTTGCCTCTAGTTTCTTTTGTTGCTGTATTTGGTCGCATCCATACATCAGGATGGATTCAATATAGCACTCTAAAGCACTTCTTCTTGTGTGGGTAAAGTTGTATTCATTTTTGTTTGCACTATTCTTGATGCGATTTCAGTGATGTTGCATCCATCATTGGATAATAAAGTACCTAAGTATTTGAATTGATCTCTTTGCTTCAGATTGTTCCCATTGATAAATATGTTGATCTGTGGACACTCACTGTTTTGGATGACGACCATTACTTCTATTTTGAACTATTCAATTTCGACCCTTTCTTTCTGCTTTCTTCTTAAACAATGGCTAACTATCATTGCATGTCTTCTTTATTTTCTGTAATTAATAGAGTGTCATCATCGAATCTGAGTATTAGCCCTCGCTAATTTACCCTGAGAAATCTTTGCTAAAAGACATTACTGTATTCAAATTGTTAAGTTTAATACTATCTGGACTCTTTGTTTAAAGCTTTTGAAAACCTTACAACAGAAGAAAGTGAGGAAAAACAATCTATACCAATAACAACTGTCATATAATGTACTTAATAAAGAATCACTTCCTAAAGGGCAGGCAACTCTCGAGTTTTGTTAGTGCTATAAGATGAGTGACCAATGTTAGATTCACACACTAAGTCCCACTCAGCAAGACACGTATGCTGTGAGTCTTCGTAAATAAACTTTGTGACTTTGAACTTAACCTACACAGGTTTGCCTTTTTTTTAGGAAACATAACATGGTGTCGGAATGGTAACTAGAAATCTAGAAACTGCACTCTACGAACAGCAGTGAACAGCTTATCTGCTTAGCTAGATCTAAAATCTAGATAAACAAATCTCAGTTTTACAACATCAAAGACGAGGTGTAGATCTAGGAAAAGATTTGTTGAGACAATACCATTGCAATGGCTAATTTTGATTTCAAGCCACCAAATCACCTGTCCCTTCAGGGCAATGTGGCAGAAAGTTGGAAGACATGGAAACAATTTCAAAATTTCTTGACAGCTAAGAAAACTATGCAAAACCGGATGCAACCAAAATAGCTACGTTACTAAACTATCCAGGGCCAGAGAGTCTAGAACGATACAATAACATTGAATTTGCTGCAGAAGACGAGGAGACAAAATATGCAACAGTCGATAAGTTTGAAAGACATTACCTAGGAATGAACCACAGAATGTTTAGAAGGTACAAATTGTGGACTTGTTTGCGAGAAGAAGGGAGACCATATGAAGATTTTATAACACACTTGCAGTATTTAGCTAGACAATGTGATTTTGCTGAAATGAACAATATGGTCGGAGACAAGATAGTGTTTTCTGTGAAAGTAAAACCATTAATGGAAAGACTCCTTAGGGAAGACAACCCAACTCTCCAGAAGGCTAAGGAGTTATGTCTTGCATTTGAGGTCACAAAAACTGAATTGAAAAAAAAAAAATACATCCAGTGAATGCTGGTGCAACAGGGCAACCAGAAATGGCTCCACTCAAATGAGAAAAAAAAGAAATTTCTGCATGAACAAAAAGAGTACAAAGTTCTCACAAGAAGCAATGCAAAGCGTGTGGATATTGTCACCCTCTAAAATAATGTCCTGCATATAGCAGGACGTGTAACAAATGTAAAGACAAAAACCACTTCGGAACTGTATGGTGCACGGGGAGCACAAGCAAATTGAAGCACAGAGCAACAGTGCTAGAGATAGAAATAGAAGGGGACAGATTGAAATCAACGGTGTTGACACTAAAACCAAAAGATGGTCTGTTGCAACAAAGGTGTGCGACACTGAGATTAAAATGAAAGTCAACACAGGTGCTCAAATTATACCATCCCAACAGAGCTGTGGGAGAAGTTCAAGAGAAAGGTGAGCCAGAGCTTCGCTGAAAGCTTTTGGAAACAAAACCATAGAAAATGAAGGCACTTCCATTGTGCCAATATCAGATGGTGAGAAGAAAATCCACAGAGATTTTCGTTACAAAAGGGCAGACAGCAGCCATCTAAGGGCTACAAGCATCTACCAAACTTGGATTGATCCAGAAAGGAAACAATGGTCAATACATACAAACAATTGCTATAAGCATAGAGGACAGGATACGGAAGGTCAAAAGAAGACATGCGCCACTGACTACACAACATTTACAAGAATGGTTCAGAGATGTATTTGAAGGTTTGGGCAGCTACAAAACTCAATATCATATTCAACTCAAGGAAGACATTGTACCAGTGATCCAACCTCCTTGCAGAGTGCCACCAGAGCTGAAAAGAAAGCTCAAAGAAATGGAATATAACGGAATCATTGAAGCTGTGAATGAACCAACCGAGCAGTTTCATAAATTGGTAATAGCTAATATATGTTTCCCTCCTACTGTGTTTAGACCTACAAGAATAAACAAGAGAGTTAAGCAAGAAATATTTACCATTCCAACCTCCAAACAGATTGTATCATAACTGGGAAGCAAAAAAGTTTTCACTATGTTAGACCAGAAAGATGCATACTGGCAAGTGGAAATGGGCAAAGCGAGCTAAAGGCTGAGCACATTAAATACTCCTTTGGGACTCTTTTGCTTTAAAAGAATGCCCTTTGGGATTTTAAGTGCCTCTGAAATATTTCAAAAACGAGCCTATGAGACCATCAGAGATATACAAGGAGAAAATATACTTCATGATGATGTCCTTAAAGCAGTAGAAAACGATGTAGAGTGTGATGAAATCTTGTCCTACAATCAGCAAAGGAAAACAACATTAAGTTCAACTTGAAGAAAATTCAACTGAGACAGAAAGAAGTAACAAACATGGGTGCCGATGGAATAAAACCAGATCCTAAGAAAGTTTGAACAATTGTTGACATGCTTGTACCAGAAGACAAAACAGGTGTGCAAAGAATACTAGGAATATTAAACTTCCTGAGTTAATTTATTACCGAAAATGTCAACTCTGACAGCACCATTGAGGTACCTCCTTAAAAAGAGCAAGCTGAGTATTGACTGATTGTGAAACCATATTCACTCAGATAGAAAGAGAGATTATGGCGGTAGTTTTTGCAGCTGAAAACAAGTACATTTTCGGATGAGAAATGGAAGAACAAAGTGACCACAAACCTCTAGAGACAATTAGAAAAAAGTCCATATATAAAGCCTCTCCCAGGTTACAAACCATGATGATAAGACTCATGAGATATAATTTACAAATCAAATACACTCCTGGATCTAAAATGCACATTACGGACACAATGAGCCAAGCTTGTATTTCAGAGCAAAATTAGGAGACAAACAAGGAAGAAGATACAGTTCTTAGGATAATGTCAGCAACTGTTTGATACAGTTCTCAGGATAATGTCAGCAACTGTTTGTGTACCAGCCACAAAGGAAAGATTGGGAGAAATCCAAAACAATCTGAAGCTGATGAAATTCTAAAAAAGGTCAGGCACTACATTGAGAATGGATAACCAAGTCACAAGACTAAAAAATGCAACCATTCTGGAACCTCAGTCACAATGTGAAAATAGTATAGTGTTTTATGAATACAAAATGGTCATACCTTCATCTCTGAAAGAAGAAATACTGCAGAAACTACACAGCAGTCATTTAGGTGTAAACAAATGTAAAGCAAGAGCTAGAAAAAGCATTTTCTAGTCTTCACTCACTAAAGACATTGAGATGCGTGTGAGCAGATGTGCCATCTGTGCAAAGTTTAGAAGAAGAAATAGTAAAGAGCCGATGATTATTCATGGTATACCAAACAGACTAGAGGGCCAAACTGGGTGCTGAAATTTTCCATTTAGGGGGAATTTTGATTTCCATTCTGCTCGTCACAGATTATTTCTCTAAATTTCAGAAATTGCCAGATTGCCACACAAAGCTTCGGCTGGGATTAGAAAAGTTCTTTGTCTGATATTAGGTAGGCATGGGATTCCAGATGAGATGATCACTGGCAACACTCCTTTCAACAGCTTTGAGATGCAAAAGTTTGCAAGTGACTGGAATTTCAAATCACTACGAGCAGCCCCACCTATGCACAGCCAAATGAGCAGAGTGAAAGGTAAGCACAGACAGTTAAAGGCCTCTTTTGAAAATCAGTGGAGGAAAATAAAGACTCCAACTTAGCACTGCTAGCCTACCAAAATACACCCATTCATGAAATTGGGAAGACACTTGCACTACTACTTTTTGGGCCACAGTTACAAGACCAAGTTCCAACATTCCTGAAACTTTTGAAGCCACAACAGGTAGCAGATGTGAATGTTAGTATTCAAGACCATCAGAACAACAGAGATGCCACCCAGGCCTGAAAATTTTGCCCCAACTTTTTTCACACACCCCCCCCCCCCCACCACACACGCACCCACACCTATATGCATATTCCATTCCAATCAATCACTTCATTGACTCTTACTCCTCGAAGGTATGCCGGATGTTTACTAATTCTGTTGTGTTTGCGCATGCTTGAAAATAGACCTATGCCGGATGTTTATTAAATCTACTTTGTTGCGCATGCTTCCATGGAATTTTCAGGGGAAGTAACTCTTCTAAACCAATCTGAATAAGAATGTCTTCATTATACTTCATTCTATTTAATAGCAAATTTATACTTTTTTCTCATATCCACATTTTTCCTCTTTAAATTAAGTTTATTGGAAATTTTAAAATTGCTGGATTTCCGTCAATTGCCGGAAAAGTGGCATCTCTGGAACAAACTAAAGTTTTACTATGAATTTGGTACCAGACATCACAAGACGTTCCAGCCTAACGACAACGTCAGGGTGAGGCTTAGAAAGACAGGAAAAAGCCATCATAGCGAAGACCCATCAAGCCCTGTTGTTATATGAGGTCACCATTGAGGATGGAACAATGCTGAAACGAAATCACAGGTTCATCAACCTCAGTCGAGACCAGACTACTATCATCCCGGCAGATGTGATGCATGGCACTAACACAATGATGCCAGAACATCACCTCGAGTGGTTATGATGACAACAATCTATCATCACCAGCGGTCGAGCCTACATGCTCACCATCACAGCAGTCGCTTGCACCCCATAAATTGCAAAACAAAACAAATTATTTTCATAAAATGGCAAAGAAGTGAAACACCCAAATAAACTAAACCTATAAAAAACAGAGTATTTAGAAAAGAATATCAGCAAACATGAGTGTTGAATGATGTCTCTGACCACAGCATGAACACTCACTAGTCAATGACCTAGATTAACACAAAGCAGCGCCTAAATTCAAACTATATTCAAGGTGACAATTGGTGGATTTAGTTTATTTTAACTATAATCTTATTTGTCATGCTGAAGAGTCAAGTTCAAGGACTGAACATTATGCATGTAGTTTAGTGTGACATAATCTATTTGAAGAATAGACTAATTTTAAGATGCCAGTACTTCTCAACTAGTGGAAGAAACCAAATACCTAGCTTTTAATTGTTGTAAATATTTTAAACAATTTAATTGGACAGCAATGGCAAATGATTTGCTATAAATATACTATTTGTTTAAATTTATTTTTGAGCTGTGAAATCAAATGCTGTTTATCTTGTCAATGGAAGTAACTAAAAAAAGGGTATATCTTTAATTGGCAACTCTCTGATGCTAGCTTAACAAGCTGAGGAACATAAGGTTAAAGACAAGACAAAGAGTAGAAAAACTAAACTTTATAAAGCATTTGCTCTCACAACAAGGATACACGAGGCAAAAACAGGCAGAAAGCCTCAATGACAATACTAGGCTTTACGTGATGACAGAAAAAAAAAAATCCAAAAATACCCAACCCCCCCCCCCCCCCTTTCCCAGAGTCATACATCATCCATTTTGTGCTGATAAGGAGAGAAGTTATTGTAAAAGTAATCTCTGGTTTGACAGAGATATTTTATTTAATTATTTGGTAAAACATTAAGAAAAATGAGGATGAGTGATGACCATGCTTTTGAGGTAAGGCTTTAGAGGAATATACTACATCAAGCAAACTGCTCCTGTCTGAAATCATCATGATTTCATACCCAATCAAAGGGACTAGAAAAGTAAAAATATAAAACAGTCACCAACTTGAACTCAAGGACAATGAACTAGGTAAAAACAATTGTATTTAACAAAGACAGTGTATTGCCTTCGATGGCTTCATCAGCGGCTGATGAAATGTTGTCTATCTTAAACACCATTGTTTTTACTTAGCTCATTGTGGTTGAGTTCAAGTTGGTGACTGTTTTGTATTTTTACTTTTCTCAAACATCTTCGGTTACCCCTGCATCTTAATTGATCCTGAAACTTAAGCTGTATGAAGTGTTTCAAGAGTTGTGATGTAGCTTTTATAGTTTTAAATGGTCTAGAAATGGTATTTCAATAGCAAGTGTTTTGATCTAGATTTAGATCTAAACCATACTCCTCACAGCTTTGTAAATCTGAAATGAGTGGAGTGGCTGAGCAACAATTTGTATAATTATTTTTCAACAATGGTTATGATAATCAGATAAAACTGTATGCTTATTTTTTGAGCCTATAAGAATGATTAAATCTTAATTGCATCTCCGTGGGTAAAAATTAAGAAACGGACTTAAGTAGCACCCTGGTCTCTAGACTACAAAACAAATAGGTAAATTCAAATTTTTAAGGTCAAGATTCAACCTATACTCACTTGATGTGACTAGGTTGTGTGCCACAGCATCCTCCAATTATGTTGATTAGACCATCTCTCATAAACTCCTGAAAAAGAAACGGCACTGATTGTATTTTTTCCTGAAGGTCCATTGTTGAGAATAGGTGTGATCCATGATCTTATCACGATGAGGACTTGTATCTACTTTATTATTACAAAGAGAATAAAAAAGTTTCCAAATGACTCAGGAAAAAAAATGAAAGTGTTAAAAAGTAATTTAATTATACCTTATTGTTATGAGCCATATAATCTTTATGTTGTTATAAAGATAATTTTGTAAAAGGTTCAGTTTCTATGTCTCTTCCATGAGCAGTGTGGACTAACCTTTTTTGACAAAGCAAGCAAAAAAAAAATATAAAAAAAAAAAAAACCAACACATTTGACTGCATTTTGCTATAGACCCTTTGAAACAGAAACATTAAATCTTATAAATCTGTTGAATCTTTCCATTGACTTTTTGCTTAAAGAAGCTCTTGATTCATTCAATTTTACTGTTTTTAGGAGCTGTGCAATTTCTATTGTCTTCATAATGCTTCCTATCCCTAGACTCAGGATTCTACTGACTTTGAAAGCAGAATTAGAATAAAGTAGTATATGCATGAATACTTGCTTTGCTTCCTTCCTTCTACTGTTGTTTGTGAACTAGAGCATGTAATGATAGTTTGTATCAGAATTCAATATTAGGGATGGACAGGAAATTAGTAACAATGGATAGGCAACTCGCAAAAGGCCTTTTAAATAAATGAAAAATTATGAAAGCATGAGGGTATCAAAAAGTTATCAAAAACCTTAAAAACATGTATGCCAGTAATCAGTCCCTACCACAAAATGATTATCAAAAGAGAAAGCTATCAGATCAAATGTGGACTAAGGAGTTTACCAGTTGTGACATCAGACAAATCATATTTGCATGGCACACATATATTGCACCTCAATATAATCCAGGTTGAGCAGCTAAAAATTAAATCAGTCTTGTTACATGAAGAAAAAAATAATAATTAGTTCGCACCTCTAAGCAAAAGAACTGCTCCAGTTTCACTTCCTGTAAAACAAAATGATTTTTAAGCCCTCAAAGTCGAAGATAGCTGGGAAAGTCCTACAAGTGATCAAAAACATGTACTGGGAATAGACAGCAGCAATGCGGGTTGATGGAGAAATTAGTTCATTAAAAAAAAAAAAGCATGATGTCAGACAAGGATGTGTGCTTTTCCAAACCTTTTCTCTCACTACAGTGAAATTATTATGCAAAACCTTGAAGATTATGCGGTAAATTCAAGTAGGAGGGCACAACTTAAATAACTTGAGATACGCTGATGACACTATATTAACTGCAGAAAATGAAGAAGACTTGCAACAATAATGAGGCATCATTGAAAAAGAAACCAGAAAGAAAGGATTGGAATTGAAAGACAGCATAATGGTTGTCAGTCAAATCAACGAGTATCCACAGATCAACATCTTTATCAATGGGAATAAATTAAAGCAAAGGGATCAATTCAAATACTTGGGTATTTTAATATCAAGTGATGGACCAAACAACACTGAAATTGCATTAGAATAGCACAATGAAATCAATACTAACAAATAACCACACCTCGATTCAAACAAGAAGAGCCCTGGAGTACTAATATTGAACCCCTTCTGATGTATGGATGTGAGGAAAAGAAAAGATGTTAGATGGACTAACAAAGTGGCTCAATGTAAGAAGAGTGACAGAAACACTAAAAGCACCTGGGGATAAAAATGCATGGAATGTCATGATCGCCTCTCCTAAAAAGCATAGCACCTCACTGATTGATCTTGATCATGTGAAACTGAAAGGTAAAACATGCTCAACAAATAAAGAAGATGATCCCTATGAAGATACAAAAATATCTTCATGCCCTATCCTTTAGAACAACAATATTTGCAGTATCTTACCTTTACTTGAGCTGTCATCTCCTCTGGAGTTTCATCATATTCACCAAATGTATTTGGCAGACCTGGGTAGAAGATATATTTAATTAGCATCAAAAGCCTCATACTTTTCTAGACTGTTTTTATCAAAACTCTATAAAGGCAAGATAAGTAAGATATTTTTTTTTCAAAATCTAACAATTATATTGTATAAATTTAACAATAATAATAAACTTGAGCATATATAGTGTTAGCAAACAAGTGAGCACAATGCATTTACCTAGAACTTCCCAGATCCAAATCCCTGGGCTTGAATTTATAAAATGTGGAAAGTGATTATTTGCTCATCCTTTGCCCTCACTGTCCTCCCCCCCCCCACCATATGGCCAGATAAAAAATATAACAAATAAATAAATATAAATATAAAGCTTGAGTAAATTTCTTAATTTTTAAATCTAATCCTAAGCTAAAGTACTTGAAGCTCTAAAAATAGCTTTGGGCTTACTGTGATCACAGACAAAAGGAAATTTAGAGTAATCTGCTACATCTTTTAACAAAGCAAATAAGAGACTTTATGTAGATGAGGCAAGGCTTGTTCTGAAATCCAAACACATTGCCTTTCAAGATCAAGGAGTAATAATCAATTACATCAATTTAGAAATAACCATACAAACTAAAGTTAACTTTGATGAAAAGAAGGTACAAACAAAATATAATTAACCAATAAAAAAGAAGCAAAAAAAAAAAAAAGAAAAAGAAAATTGCATCCAGCTCTAATTTCAACTAACCAGCATTGGGATAACATATCACGTAGGCAGTTGTATTTTTGCTGACAGCCTCAATAAATGGTCTCATCTCGCTGGCACCAAGAGCACAGTTTAGACCCATGCACATTGGTTGGGAATGGGAAACACTGACAATAAAGGCTTCAGTTGTCTGGCCAGAAAGTGTTCGCCCACTTTTATCCACAATGGTACCAGATATCTATAAGAGATATGAAATTAAAAAAAAGGGGGAAAAAATCAGGCCACATTAAATGTTCATTATTGACTGTTATGCTACAGGTTAAACTTGTTATGGAAAAGTATATTTTGATCCTTGTGACAAATTACATATTAAAAAAAAAATAAAATGGAAAACTACTCTGGTGGGGGATACTTATCAGTACCTTATATTTTGTCACATTTTTTTATATGAAAAAGAAAATAAAAAAATACTAATCAAATAAAAAAAATTCATCTATGTCAGAGTTTTAAATTCATGAGCTTGGTGCTGTGTAGAAAAAAGTTGCCACTCTGACAATGGAATGCTAAACTAAAATGTTTCAGTTCCAGTAGTAAAAATACCTCAAAATTTATTTTTCATAAAAATGCTTATGTCAAATTTCCTTTCTACACCGATGCAACTAAGTACTTACAATTTTTACCAGGTTTCTGAGCATCACTTTTTATTTTAAGAAAAGCAAAATCATCAGACTCACAGACTCTCCTCAGACATATAATGAAAATTGGAGATTGAAACTGAAAACCTTCAAGTGATACACCAAAAGAGAAAGGAGGTAAAATGATATGATTATTGATGGGCCATAGGAAGCAAAATTATGATTCAATACTTTATATGACTAAATAATAAGATGTAAAGCAGCGCCGCAGAACATAAAAACAGTCAAAGAAATCATTTTGTATACTCACAAAAATTGGAACCTTAGCATATCCTTGTTCAAAGACATTTTCAATGGCATATATTGCTGCTTTAGCATTTGCTGTGTCAAAGATTGTTTCGACCAGGATTACATCTGCACCTCCATCAAGAAGACCCCTGGTTTGTTCTGCATAGGCTTCAACTAGCTCGTCAAATGCTGCAAAAATTTATATAATTATCAATGTGAGGATTTTGAGGGTACATCTAATAAGGAGATTCAACGTAGTCACCCAAGCAGCCGGCCACTGTTCCATACAAAGGAACAATACATATAATAAGCTCAAGTAATGGTGCAAGGGTCCAATTCACTTGACTTCAATGGGCTTTGAAAAAGACCGCTTTCATGCTTGAAGGCTAGAACAAATTGCTTGAATGTACTTAAAAGACTTTACACACTTAATATATCCAATTACATCGGCCTGGAAGCAGAACAAACAGTAGCATCTTTTTATCAGCTTTCTATCACATACTGTGAAATAATTTGTACATTGTACCGCATTGTGTTCACTTTAGTTTGGGTTTAAAACTTCCTCTAGACCCATAAATTTTGTACCCTGATGTTACAACTCTCTCTAGCAGAGAGTCCATCAACAGGCGTCTCAATGTCACAACTGCATCCATGCCCCATTACTCAACATACAGCTACGAGGGCTCTTTCATAATTAACCGAAAAATGCCTGTAAAATCCGCGTTTTTTATGCTATCAACAAAATTCTTGCACGTGTTCATACCTTGACTCGTCCTTCATTTCTCTACGTAACAGCCAAGTCTGTCAACACACTTCTGCCAACGCCGCACCATGGAATAGATACCCTCTCGGAAGAAACTTCCGTCAAGGTTTTGTAGCCATTTCCGCACATGGTCAACAAGCTCTTCATCGTCATCAAAGCGCTTTCCTGCCAGCTCACGTTTCAGTGGCCCAAAGAGGTGATAATCAGATGGTGCGAGGTCTGGACTGTGTGGTGGGTGTGGCAAAATCTCCCATCCATATTTCTCTAGCCAACCTTGCGTCACTCGTGCTGTGTGGGGTGTAGCGTTGTCGTGTTGCAAAATGACCCCGTTGGTCAACTGCCCTGGGCGCTTTCTGCGAATGGCCTCCCTAAGCTTGTCAAGAGTTTGGCAGTACCTTGCAGCATTGATTGTTTCTCCGGGTTGTAAGGTTTCGAACAGAAGAACACCACGACTGTCCCAGAAAACAGTTCCCATTATTTTCTTTGCTGACCGCATGACTTTGAATTTCTTCGCGACAGGTGAGGATGGATGTTTCCATGTCATCGAATCTTGCTTTGTTTCTGGGGTGCAATGGTGCAACCAAGTCTCATCACCGGTGACTATGCTGTCAAGAAAAGTCACATCGTACCCTAGAAAGTCTCCGCCGGCGTTGGCAGTATGCCCGTGAACCCTGCGTGAGCTCTTGCTTCTTCTCAAAAGTTCCCTGCAGATGTCCAATCTTTGTTCTTTATGATTGTCCGTCAATTGCTTAGGAACCCATCTTGCGCTGACTTTTCTGTAGCCAAGTTCATCAAATACAATTCTTTGGGCAGAAGTTTCCGAAATTTCAAGACTGCTTGCGATTTCATGAAGTTTCAACCTCCTGTCTTGACGAATAAGCTCATCAACTCGCTTCACATTGTCTTCTGACGTCGCAGTTATCGAACGCCCTCTCCCTTCCTTGTCTGTCAAGTCGGAATGGCCGGCTTCAAACAAATTACACCAGTGATAGACTTGTGTACGGCTTATAACATGCTCACCATATACACTCTGAAGTTCTTTATGAATTTCGGTAGGATTCAGACTTTTGGCGTTCAAAAAACGTATGACAGCTCTGATTTCCTCCTTTGACCAAGTTTCAAGGTGGGCCGCCATCTTTAAAATCGTCTAGACATTCATTGTGCAAAATGATGCACTTCACAACTTCTGGGACTATGCGTAAGGAAATAAGGAATATCATGTCGTTTACAGAATTAAAAAAGCTCCACTGGTTGCTGAGCAATGGGCATTTTTCGGTTATTTCTGAAAGAGCCCTCGTAGATAAAATTAGCTTTCCATACTAGCACATTCTTTTAGGAATAATTTTAAAGCACCATCATCTTTACGAAATAGCTGCATGGAGATGACATAGACCAAAAAATTACAATGACAACAACCAACATAGATCAGAGAAAAGTCGTCTGCTCCATGATTATTGTAGCAACTGGAAATCATTGGCACAAAAGCCAGAAAAAATTGCCTTTTTTGAAAGATGTATATATGCTTAGAAATGCTTATCCTTCTTGACAAACATGGTTACAAAAGCTAGAAAGAGCACAAGACGAGTTACACACTTACACATGCACCACGATTTAGACTTGCATGTTCCCAACTCCATACATTGCTAGATAAACATGCTCTAACACCACAAGCATCTCATAGCCACCCAGTCACTGGCAATCATTGTAACATATACCTATACCCTGAAGTTTTCCATTACATCACATCAGCAATTGTAACAACAATATCAGGGCTGTCGCACAACTTTGAAAAAAAAAATCTGAAAATTTTTCGAGACGGGCGAAAATGTCAACATTTTACACTATACTGATGGAGACAATACAAACAAAAAACCTCATGTCTTAAGCTTAACGCAATATTTTTATTACAGCTATTTATGTCAATACCTCAATACTGATAGAAATGAGTTGATCATTAACCTCACCTTAATTGGTGTCAAAAAAGAAGTTCTGGAAAAAATATGTTTGGTCCAAATATAAAATGCAATATCCAGAGGTCTGAAGTATTGGAATGACGGTCGTGACCGCGGAAAATCACTGGGGATATGTGTAACTGCGGATTCCCGCCTTTCCACAGAAGAGTGGCAGCCCTGAGTATGTAATTGGACACACCATCCTTTCATAATAGACAAAGTCAACAAGGTAAAACTACACACTTAACCAAGCCAATGCACTTGTACATAAAGACCTATTGCAAGCAACCCACTACCATCAACTTCCTTTACAAATATTGATCCATATTTTAATCTCTGTAAGTTATACTGCAACCCTATATATACATGAAAATCAATCATTTTTTTTTCTTTTATCTAATGAAAATAATTCTTATGATATTGTGATCCTGCTCGCTGTTAAGCCTGTGACCTGTGAGACTGATAACGAATACCTGTGAACATGGCGGGCAGGATCTATACCAACTTACTAAAATTTACATGGTAGGCAGTCATATGTTGGTCTACAAAACTGTTTAATTTTCATAACTGTACTTTTTGAGGGACATATTTCTTTTTTTCATTTCTTATGACAATAATGATCAGGGAATTGGCTGATATTAAAGGGTAAATTAAACTTGCCAAATTTACCAAAAAATGTGTTATATTTTCATGAAAACCATAAGTAAACACACATCAAAGTCAATTTAATCAGAAAAAGCAGTCAACAGAAAAAAAAAATGATGTAAATTGATTTTTAAAAATATTTTTTATTTATTCGCGGCATAATGATACCTCTTTCTATATCACGCTGGCCTTCTCTTAAATGGCACTTGCCTGGTAGCATGAACTCATGACCTCGTTACACCTCGTCAGACTCAGCAGTCGGCACACTAACTAAAATGCAAGCTTGTATAAGCCATTCCATGCCTATTGCCAAGTTCCATTGAACCACACAACCTCTGTACTGCTTAGCTGATCTAGTTCGAATAATACATCACTCAATAGGACAGAATTTGAACCAAGCAAACTTACTGATATTTCTATATTCTGGCTTCTCCACAGAAGGTGATATGGATAAAGTTCTGTTTGTTGGCCCAATGGAACCAATGACATAGCGAGGTATACCTGTAATACAAAAGGAAGTAAAATTACATTTGCAACCAATCCTTCAAAAAGGATTAGATATTAAATCATTTATATATGTCCTAACTTCAAAAGAGCTATGAATTTTTTTGGGTAATTTAGAGCATTCAAATGAGCTTCTAGAACACAAAATTGTGAAGTTTGCTTTATTATATTTTTAATTAATTGTTCACTTTAAGCTTTTCTTCTTTTTATTTTTTTTTTCAATTGTTGCAGCATACAATGATGCATTCTCAGATGTTACGCACACATCTTTCATTGCCAAGTAGCATAATCACTTTGGTATCAGTCTCCATTGGGTAAATTACATAAAAGCTATTTCCTTGATGACTATTTTGTAGGCTTGCTTACCATTCTCAATATTTGCAGCTTGAGATTTCGCCATTGCATAATGGTTCCCAGAGACATCTCAATGGCTGTGTTACTAGGAGATAAACTGTCAACCCGAGTGTTACAATTTCTGAGGTGAACTATGAGATGTCTTTGCTGTACATGGTTCTGTTGTTTTTGGCATATCTTGGTGATATATATTATTTGTTGAAATTGAGAAAACCTACTCTTCAATCATAAAATGAAACTGCTTTAATGTTAAAATGGGGAGTGGATGTTCAAATTTAACAAAAAAAAATAAAAAAATAAATCCACACCTGTCTCTTCTGCAACATCTTTGCAAGCACGCCTTGCAAGTTCAGCAGCTTCTTTGTTCAAACGATAGACCTGAAACGTAAGAATGGTTAAAACAGCTGAAGAGTAAAAGAAAACATAACACTGTAAGTAAAATAATACAATTATTTTGTTTTGCCTTGGAAACTGCCGTTTATTTCCCCATTCCCAAAGTACCGACAATAATAATAATAATAAGAAGAAGAAGTGGTAGTGGTGGTAGTGGTAGTGGTGGTGGTGGTGGTGGTAGTAGTAGTAGTAGTAGTAGTAGTAGTAGTAGTAGTAGTAGTAGTAGTAGTAGTAGTAGTAGTAGTGGTAGTGGTAGTGGTAGTGGTAGTGGTAGTGGTAGTAGTAGTAGTAGTAGTAGTAGTAGTAGTAGTAGTAGTAGTAGTAGTAGTAGTAGTAGTAGTAGTAGTAGTAGTAATGCACCGGTCATTCATATTTGTTCCAAGTTATCAGATATCTAACTTAAGACTTCCGGTTTGAAATATCGGGAATAAATCGATTGAGCAGAAAGTGTGTGGTTTTAAAGACAAAAAAAAAAAAACAACAGTTGGCATTGCAAAGGTTAAGAAAATGTAGAAACGGTTCGGTGTCCATAAAAGGACAAAAGAACAAAAAATATTGACCACAAAATACAGTCTCGAACTTCCATCTTCAATTTAAAAATCTATTTCCAATTACAAAGGGTAAAATGGGATGCCTTTACACTTTCAATTACTCGGCCCTTTGTTCAATTATAGACCTGAAACACAAGAGTGGTTGTTACAGATTAAAAGAGCTGAAAAGTAAAAAAAAACAAAAAAACAAAAAACAACAACAAACAAACAAAAAATCATAGTTATTAGTACTGTAAGTAAATGATCGAAATAATACTTTTTTTTTGTTTTGTCTTGGACAATGCCACTGCCGCTTATCACCCATTCCCAAAGTAATGACAATAATATAATTGTATTTTCAATTGCTCGATCCTTAAGAAAATTGAACAGTATGCCGCAGACGTTTTCAAAAAGCTTGACAGCACAATGCTATGGGACATACGCCTGTCACCGCGGTCCAAATGAATGTGTTGAGGGATACACCCATAGGCCCTGGTGCCGATCGCACGTCCCCTGCTACCCATCCAGAAAATCAAACACTTCAAACTTTCATTCGCTGTCGGCTCGTTTCCAGTTTCCTTTAGAAGTTGCCGCACCCGTGGGATAATTTTCAGAGAGTTAAAAATGAAATGTTGTGATCAAGATTCACTCCCCCCCCCCCCCCAAAAAAAAAAAAACAATCGCATTTAAAAAAAATCAGCCTATGATAACATAAATAAACAGCACCCAGGCGTACATAATTATTTTCATCGCCTTGGTTCTTTTTATAAATTTTTAAAAATAATTAAAATAAAAAATAAAAATAACACATGCGCAATAGAGCATTGGCCTTGTTAAAGTTTAGCACTTTTGCACTCCCTCTTATTTCTTTTATTCAACATGAATTACAGTGCAGTTATATTATATTGCATTTGAAGATCTAGCTTTCAGAAGTTTATCTTTCTGTTTCATGAACTGGGTCTGTATGCAACTACCATTTTCTTTATTATGTGAAAATCGATAAGTACAGTCAAATTATACATGCTAGAAAATCCATCCTGCTTCTGCGTTTTATTAAAGACAATAGTAATTAATTTTATTAAAGACAATAGTAATTATCAGTTCGTGCAACATTTAGTCAGAAGTAAAATGCCATAAGTTTGCTTTTCAACGTACTACTGCCAGTTGTGTGACACTAAAAAACAATAACAATAATCATCATCATCAGTTATTTTATTTTGCTAGAGAAAAGTGTTAGTACTATTTTACATTGTGCTTATTTTGGAAAGCATGTTGAAAATTGCAAATTTTGGTATTTACTCCTGTGGCCAAGAAGAGTCTTTCACGTGGACTGATTGATTCTCGCATCACTGCAGTATGTTTTTAATTAGAGGACCGCTAATAATCAGGAGCTGAATATGGGTTGACTAATTCATTTCTAAATATTTTCATAAGTCGTTAGGATTTTAAACGATGTTCATTCAAATGATTAAAGTGTGTGTATATAAATTATATAAATAAACCATTTCTTTGCGAAAATCGTTCCGTTTCTAGTTGGTTGTTTTTTTCTTCCTGAAAAGCAGTTACGCATAGAGGTAACTCGTCGTTTAAAACTCAACCTGCTATTTAAAATAAAAGAAAACGATACACACAGAGGGGATTCTAAGCGTTGCACAAGATATGTGTCCAAGGCATTCTGAGCTGTGTTTTTACATACCACACACGCAGTGTGAAGACATGAGTTCACGGGGTCAATACACTGAGCTAAGGCTGGGACAAATCCTGTAATCACGGATCTTCCTGATGAAACGGTTCCACGGATCCTCTAGTGAGATCATAATTCTTGGTCCTCAGTAAGATGTCAGCGGAAATCAACGTGAGACTGAGAACCGTCGATGAAATCATGGCCTTTTGACCTCGTCTCAAAGGGAGAATGCGTCAGCACTCCACACTTCACGGGATATGATTACTTTTTTTTTATTCCGGGACCGAGCTGATCTTAGCCTACCGTCAGCCCCGTAACCTCCTGTAGCCTCTCCTCATATCACCGGAAATAATTTACTTTTTTTTTTATTCCAGGACCCCCCTTCATCATCACTCCTCACTTCACCGGAAGTGATTACTCTTCTGATTACCGGGACCCCGCGGATCTCCTGCAACGGGACCCCGGTAATCGTGATTTCTTAAAAATTGGGATCCGTCACAGCCTTGCACTGAACGACATATCGCGACACATTGAATCAGCCAGTTGAAACAGTCGCGCTTATTCGTGCCAAAAGAAGTATAGGGTGAAAGCAGGACACTAGGAGGAAACGGGGAAAACACAATGACAGTAACACGCTCACATGAGCCTGTAGCGATATCACTTTAAACTCTTACAATCTTATCATGTTCCATATCCTCCATACTCAGACTGTAGTTTTTATTTTATTATTTTCCATGTTTTGTAAATTAGTTCGTTCTGTTATGATGTTGACAAAAAGAGAAAGCGAAAGTAAAAGAAATCTCTCATGCTTGTTTTGATTTTGGACTAGAAGGTTGAAAATAAAAAAAAGCTCTTACAACTCAACAACAAACTCCAAGATTGATTTATTGTAAGGACGCTTTAAGCCAATGACCCAGATAGGGCTTTTTTAATTTTACTTTCAAAATCTCCTGTTCTATGTAATATTTAAGTATTATTTGGTAAAAATCTGCACTAAAATTCGATGAAGAATACGATACTGAAACTTTTTTTTGTCAAAATCCGAAATTTTTATGTCATTTTTTTTAAAGCCCGGCTGAGCCTGTCAGGCGCCGCACCAGAAAGTATCAGGCTTGATACTCTGCCCCCTCGCTAGATCGTACGCGACACGTCGTCCTAAACCCGGGGATTTCATGTGTTTTTCCTACACACGTAGTGGCTCAACGCTAGACTCGTAAAATCTGACCATGCGCCTCGCGGAACCATGCTGTGTATGGTTGACTATTATAGGTATATTGTAGGTGTTGAGCAGAACAAGGAGGATTTTGGACTATGATGATGAAGTGGAGCCTGCTGTTTCGGGTCGGTAGATTGCTATAGAAAGTTCTGAAGCTTGGAGCTTTGCTACAAGACGTGGGATCAGGGAGACAGCCCTGCCAACCACGGCATTCTTCAGTTCAGAGATCTAGATCAATCTTGCTAGTTTCAGTTTGAAGAACGCCGAAGTGCGTGCGCTACGTGAGCCTGAGTCCTGGACGTTTGATCAACGGAGCTCTGTATGTGTGTGTGTGCGCGTGTGCTTTACGTGAGCCTGAGTCCTGGGCGGTTGATTAATGGAGCTCTGTACTGTGTGTGTATATGCCCTACGTGAGCCAGAATCTTGGGCGGTTGATTTAATGGAGCTCTGTACTGTGTGTATGTGTGTGTGTGTGTGCTCTACTTAAGCCTGAGTCCTGGGCGGTTGATTAATAGAGCTCTGTACTGTGTGTGTGCTCTGTGTGAGCCTGAGTCCTGGACGGTTGGTCAACGGAACTGTGTGTGTTACTGTTTGTGAGCTCTGCGTAAGCCTGGAGTCCTGGTTACTTTCAACGAAGTCACTGCTCAGTGAATGGGCGGTAGTCTTACGAACCTCTTACGAGCCACTCTAGGGGCACAAAATCTGCCCATAGACACCTCGGGGTTAGGCCCAAAACTCTGACTAGCTTGATTAAAAACTAAATCCAGCCCTAAGACCTTTCATGGGAATTTCTTAGTACCAAAGTTTGACGTAAAGATACACCTGACTCGAGGCTGGACTAAGTATGTACTTAATTTTAGGCGCTAGCCTATTTGCTCACTTCAAAAAATAAATAATGCTTACTTCTGTCTTCTCATAATAGTTGGATGGTTTCTAATCTAATCTTTTCAATAAGAGAAATGATGTTTTCAAGCACTTTTATATGTTTTTATAATTTAGATCTACAATCTTAATTCGAGTGCCAATGAAACGTTTTACCCATCAATTTATAGGAATAAAGAAAAAAATATTGGAACTTGAACATGTTTTTTTAATTTTCAACATTTTAAAGTCATTTCCTTAACATTTTAACATGGCTTCCTGAGGTTACAAACTTTTCATTGTCAAAATCAGTGATGTTGCTGGTAAAACTGTCTCGGATAATGTGATCTTTATGTAATGTCAGTGTGACCATGCAGTGGATACACACTCTACACTGCGTGCTGACACCAGGCTAATACTCAGTTACATTAGAGATTCGCTGGCAGTCATAATGTAACACTAGCATAACAGTTACGTTCTCTGCAGGAAGGCTAGCATGTTTACGAAAAGCGATAATGCTACGTACTGCTAAGTGGGAGGAATTTATGCAAATGATGTCCGTCAGTCTAAAAATAGTCATGTTTCGCACACAGTTACGTACCGTAAGCTTGAGTCATAACGTAACTAACACGTGGTTTCCCTAGTTATTTGCGCAAATCGGCTTGTGTTGTTTACATAGGAAACCCGCAAGCGAGCGTTAGGGCCAGTACCATCTGCCTAGACAGTGAAATCTGCTGCTGCTGGTAAAAACTCTCGGATCATGTGATCGTTATGTAATGTAAGTATGAGCATGCAGTGAAAACATACTCTACACAGCGCGCATGCACCTTGTCCAGGCTAGTACTCAGTACGCGTAGTATTGAAGCATCGCTGTCAGTCATCATATAACCCTTACAACTGATACGTTCTCGGTGAGAGAGCTGGCATGTTTGCAAAAAGCGATTATGCTACGTACCGCTAGGTGGAAGGAGGTTATGCACATGATGTCGGTCAGTCTAAAAATATAACGTCGTAGTCTAGCTAAGGGCCCGTTAGCGTTTCCTGCAAAACATCAGAATTATTAGCTTCAGAACTCTCGGCCGTCCTGATTGCAGTAAATTTAGTTATTTAACTTCCTTAGAATTTGTAAGTTTGTATTGTATGCTAAATTTCCGTGTTGTCCCAGTACAGTTGTATCTAAAAATTCTTATCTTCTGCATATTGTACTTTCCACTACTACTCAAAAACCGTCTCGCGTTTAATTAGTTTAGTTGTGTTTTTAGGACTAGTCTTCATATCATTTTCCTAATAGCCATCAATTAAAAAGACGGGTACGTTATTCTGTTACTTTGGTCTACGAGGGTGCGGGGCGTGCAAATGAAACCTAAAGGATGGATCCAATGGGACCCCCCCCCCCCCCCGCACAAAAAAACAAAACAAAAAACAAACCAACCCTGAGTTGTGCATTTTTACCAGGCTCAATATACTTCATTACCACGACCTGTAGCTATTCCACTTTGTGATGTTTAATGTGCAGTTCTTCATTATTCTTTTTACACAGACATGCAATGTCTTATTTTATGAACTAGGGTTTCTCAAACCCTTACTTAAACAATGTTACTTAAAGGTAGTTCAAGACTATTACTATGCGTTAAATTAAATAATTTGTTCGATCTAAAACAGCGATACAAATGGGGCGTTCAAGTTACATAACTATCAAAATTAATGCGATGCTTTTTTAATTATCCGGTACCAGCTGTCCACACTGACAACGGGAGAGTTTCAATTATCAAGAAGAGATAGAATGCGATTAAATAAAATGCAACCTGATCATAGCTGTTTCGTTTTGAATTACAAAACTAAAATATAACGTAACAGTCTGAGTACAGACACGCGCAAAGATAAGATGTCATCAAAACATTAATTGTTTTAATTTTTGCGTATAAAGCGAAGGGGACCCAGCTAAAAAAGGCACTTCAGGAAGGACTTGGAAGACGAACTGTACATGTGGGATGACCTCACCCAGTTCTTCACACAAGGAGCGCTTTTAACTAAAAAAAAACAATAATGAAAAAAATCTAATCAGTTTATTCAGGTCACGCACTTAGTATGCGTACAAATACTATGCTAACTCATTCATTTTTGGGGGATGATTCGTGTTTATCTACATCTAGATAAACAGTTCTTAAAGAGTTGCAACACATTGATATTCTTTAGTGTAAGAAAAGCAAACACTTTATACTCAATGCAAACATATATAAAATTATATATTAGCAACGTGCCGTTCCGACAGTTATATGTGAATCATAACACACATACACATACATTATAAGCTGAAAACCCCGTGCCCGCGGCAGGGGTGCGTGTGTGATTTTAAACAGGCTTATAAATGGTCTTGATATCTCTCCTTTTGCTTACATGATCCAGATAAAATTATATGCCTCAACCTATCTATTTTTACCTGGAATCTAGATATCTCGATAATTCTAATTCTAAAGACAAAATTTAGATGTATAACTTAATTCCTTTTGGAATAAATGAAATCGAATTAATATTCTTTCTTCCCAATCTGATTTTTAGATCCTTTTCAATGTTTCATAAATTAGAAAGCTGTGAATTTTCGCGTTAAATGCATAATTTAAAAGTGCACTGCCTTGCGAGAATTCTTAGCCACGAAGTTATCTCTTCTTCTTCTCCATTGCGTTCCCGGTATGTCAGAATTCTAGCTTCCTCAAGAAAGCTGCTGGTCTGTACAAGGGTGGCTAGTGAGCCCCAAAGTTCGTCATCTACTGTGCTGGGTGTTGGCCATGCGTGACCTCTAGCAATTTCAAAAACAGGACAGCTTAAGTCGATAAAGACTTCCGTAGTTAAAGAATGAAAAAATGGTGCGCGAAATTGGTGATCGTAAGTTAGAATATGTGGACGAAACAAAGCATTTTGGGGGAATCGAGTAAAGCAGTTTGCATTGATTTTTTATGGAACAGAACTTAGCCAGATGGATGCTATATGCTTGCAAGGTTTCAAAGGTATGGGTTGGGTAATAACGGAGGAGTTCGCGGTCAAAGCCTCCCAAGTCCGCTTTTAAATCAAGCTAAAATCCCCTTTCTACAACGAGACCCTGGTGTCAATTTTCCGGGACTATGATGCGTGTGTAAATTTAAAGAGGCTTATAAATGGTCTTGATATCTCTCCTTGAATTTACATGATACAGATATATGCCTCCATATATCCATCTTTACCTAGTATCTAGATAATTCTAATTCTAAACACAAAATAAATTGGCAAAAGCAATAAAAAAAACCTATACAT
Source organism: Elysia crispata (assembly GCA_033675545.1). Lineage (NCBI taxonomy): Eukaryota > Metazoa > Mollusca > Gastropoda > Plakobranchidae > Elysia > Elysia crispata. The sequence goes on from JAWDGP010006562.1 coordinate 561,795, forward strand.
AACTCAGAATAGAAAAATTTGGTGGAAGACGACAGAACACAAGAAAAAACAATTGGTATAGACGGGGTTAATCCGCACTGCTACAGAGCACTCACACTTCTCACAGCCTTGCCGAAACGAGAGCAAGTGACAGAGCAACCTTCACTTTGCCTGCCTCGTCTTGGCAAGACAGTGGATGCTGTTACGCGGATAGGGTACGATTGGCGACCATACTTGTCTTATGTTCTTATCATACCCTAGGCACTTTTGCAACAAGTCCGAAACTAGTAGCATGCTCTAAAGCATGTGTAGCCTACTTCAAAAAGCTGAAAAGGCGCCAATCCTAATCTATCTGCGTAATTTTGAAACGAGACAAGAAAGCATTTGCTTCTAAAAATAATATTTTTTCCCATCATAAAATTAATGTTAATTATGCTTGGACATCTTACCTCATGTTCATTTCAACTTGGCCCAACTGGTATATGCGCATATTTTCCTTCTAACCCCCCTCCCTCCAGAAAAAAAGCACAAACACTAACATAGGAAATTATATCAAGGCAAGGATCTACACCAACTCGAACAATTTTCACCCCACATCCTACCACTGCTGTGCTATGATATGACATACGCTCAACATGAGTTCTAAATTGGAAATATGACCAGGCAAAACTGATATATATATATATATATGTGCATATATGACCAGGCAAAACTGATATATATATATATATATATGTATATATGACCAGGCAAAACTGATATATATATGTATATATATCTCAGAGAGAGAGAGAATATGAGTGTAGGTCTCTGGCAGCAAAGCAAATAAACAAGAAATACACAGAGACAATGGATAGATTTACAGACAATATCAATTGTCTGGACGTTCAGTAAAACCAGCTATTGTGAGGACTGGATAATGAAAATAAATAAGATTACTGACATATGAAAATACCAAATCCTGATTCTGTTTTCAAATTAAAGAGAAACAACTAAGATCCAGGGCATAGCTGATAAAATGTAATTTATAAAAAGCATCAACGATTAAGATTCCTTTGAAGCATCTGCAATCTAAACTTAAAGTATATTGCGATTATCTGACATTAAATAAACCACAAGAAATCAATACCAACAGCCTCACTATGATAAGAGAGATTATTTTTCAGGAAAACATCATAGACAAAGTTTTCTTGGACTATAGAACAGTGAAAAGAAAACCTACCTCTGAAAATGAAGATCTACTGCACAAGATCAATAAAATGACTCACAATGTGCTCCATTCCATAGTCGGCTTGAGCTATGCTTGTTCCACTGAATGTGTTGGTCCCAACAAAGTCTGCCCCAGCTTCCAGGTAAGCCTACATGTTTAAGAAAAAATAAGATAAAGAATGTCTAAAAATATGGACATCGAACATGCAATCAACTTAATTGAGGTCCTTCGGATTCCAAAATGTGGATCCTCTCAATAAGAAAACTACCCTTAGCCATCAATGTGAAGAAAAAAAAAGGATCCGCTCTTTACTCTGTTTCTGCTACTAGACCTGGATTAAGGCACAATATAATTGCCTGAAAATTAAGAACGCATTTCGTCCAGGGCTCTGCCCTGGTAGGGGGTCAGAGGGACAACCCCTGAAGCTGAAAAATTTTCATCACAAGCAATGCCCAAAATCTTATATCCCGGCATATCTTCCTCGGATTATATCAATTAACATTGATAACAATAAACAATAACACTTTGCCAGCTTTTTTCAGGCCCATCTTTTCCTGACACATTTTCCTTGAATTATTCTAATTTATATGAATAAACATTTACATTTTGTCATATGACATTTGCTTTTCTTACTACAATCTGGTCTATGATTGCAAAAAAAAAAAAAAAAAAAGGACAAAATGCCAAGCCTGGTTTTGACAATTTTATTTCATAATTTGAGAGGTAATCCCCATTCCAATCCTTTTCTTCTACAGTTCTAGCCACTGCAATCGAAACTTTTTTCTAATTCCATAAGAACTGGACACACATTTTTTTACTGAACTTTTTGAAATCGGTAAATGCGAACGGCGTAAGCAGGAGCATTCTCTTCTCCTTCCCCAAACTAAAAACAAAATTTGATACTATTCAGAACCATGATTGTGGGGCATTTTTTCCGAAACAATTTAGCTCATCTTTTCCTGTTCTCAGACTAAGTAAGAGGTTGAATGGCCTGTAGCCCATCTACAGCTGTTGTTCCACCCTCCTCCCCCCAAATACTATTGCTTTCTGTGTTTTACTAGTTCAACTGAGCACCATAAAGGTTTACTCATCTGGATGTATAAAGGCCTATATTCTAGCGTACATATTGAGCACTGCTCCGCTTATCTTTGTCTTTTCTTAAGGCATTTGAGTTGAATATAATATCGATAGCTCCCATTCTCGCCGTGTTAAAAGAAATACGTGTATAACAATCTAACATTTAGATCTAGATAAAATTTATATTTATTTGCTTTAAAATGAAAATCACCTACTCATGTCATGTTGTGCCGTTTCGATTATATAAAATATATAAGATTTAGATTTAGATCCATTCTAGATCTAGATCTTGCTCTGGCTCAACTTAGGATTTTCTTTCGATCTTAATAATCGACTAGATTTAGATAATGTATCTCGACCCCCCCCCAAAAAAAAAAAAATAAAAAATAAAAAAAAAACTTTAAATGTTTACCCGTAATACCTACATTTGTATTTATTAATCGAAATTCAAATGAAGAGATAAGAATAATCCTTTGCAGGAGCTGACGGCTAAGTTGGGTGTGAAAATGGAGAGAACAAAATTTTTCGGGCGAATGTACAATATAGTAACAACTCTAAAGCACCAAAATCTTGGACGGTTCCGACTACAGTATAAATCTCGATATAAAAAAATAATGGAAAATACTTGATATCGATATGCTGTATCGCCCAGTTTTATACTTTTACACAGGTTGACGGAAAAATATTGTACTCGTCTTAGAATTATATTTTCATTACTTCTTTTTCCGTAAAATTTTGCGTAAGTTCAACTGTATGCCGTTTCGGATAAAAGTTTCCGTTAAGCAGGGGGCAGGATTTACCGAGGATCATAATTATGACTGTTTAAAATATACGGAAAATTATCTTGTGTAAATTTGAGAAATAGGTTGGCCGTCTCTTCATCGGACTGTTCAGTCATCATGAAATCAGTCTAACATCTAGATATAGATACCTATCTTCTAATGATATCTTTATTGTCACAAATCTTGATGTATTTTTCAACCTTGTAGAAACTGGAACTGCACCTAGATGATTAGAAAGAAGAATCTTGGCCTCGCTTGGCCTATGCCGAGAAGGCGTCGTCACAATTTATTTTCGCAAATCCTCATAAATTCAGGCAATCATTGCTGTGTAACGTCGGCTTTGGCTGCCGGCATTCACAAATCGAAAATTGGGCGGAATTCAGGCTCGGCGATAATCCAGCAATTGATTCACACCCAATTTGAGTACATTATTAGACTTTAAAAGGAACATTTCTCCATTTTACGATTGCATGAAATCAGGCAATCGCCTGAAAACATCCAGGACAAGAAAATTTTGTGATAGAGCAGATAAGTTATTTTCTTCTGGAGCAAACTTAAACCCTGCCTTAAGTTATCAACTTATTTAGTTTCCAAAATATGGATCCTCCCATTAAAAAAAAATTGAGAACATTGGTAAACTGCCCTTAGTGATCAATGTGAATAGTAAAGCCAGGATCCGCTCTTTATTCTGTTTCTGATATTCTCTGGGTTAATATGGACAGGTTAGCCCTTTTTTTCTGCAACAAATTAAAAGACAGACTTAAGTTGTTTTTTTTTTTTTCTTTAAATCATTAACAAAAATTATAAACGACATTTCAGATGTCTTCGTGAAGGCAATGTCCAAGTAAAAGGAGAAAACAGCAAGTATGTATCCCCTTTTGTTTGACCAAGAAATAATTCTAAACAATTCGACACAGTGAGATTTTTTATAAAGAACAAAGCGTCTGAAATCACAATTGGCAGGATGTTTACTTACTGAAACTCTGTGAATTGAAGGTCAGTCTATCTTTAGGCTAATGCATGGAGAGTTTAATAAGAAACATTCATATCTTCTTTTTTTTTAAATTTTGTTTGTTACCTCACCAAAACCTAATATAAAATGAAATTTGACTATCCCCTAAGACTTACCTTGTGAATTTTGTAGATGACTTCTGGTTTGCTCAAGCAAAGAATGTCATTATTCCCTTTAAGAGGGTGGGAGTGGTCCTTGAATATGTCACCTCTGAAGTCACTTTCCTCAAGTCTTTCTAACTGTATCATAGTACCCATACCTCCGTCAAAGATCATGATTCTCTGCTTCATTGTCTCCTCAATACTCTTACGGGTGTCTTAAGAAAAGAAGGATATTTATTAAACAAATAAATTAATAACCAATTAAATTAATTATGAATTTGAAGTACATGTATCACTAAAACAAACCTGCAATATGGCAAAACAACTTTGATATTAAATGACCTCTAGGAGTTGAATAAACTAAAATTAAGGAAGATAAATAATCAGAGACAGATACCTCCACGTAAGGCTGAGTGACACAGATCAATTCTCTTCATACCTCACCCCCTTAAAAAAAAATTAGGAAAGGCTCAGTCTCCAGCATATTAATCAAGGTTCAGGGCATTTTTTAAAATTCATCCACTACCATAAAAGGTTAAGTTTTGGAATACTCCATCCAACACTTAAATCTTATCTTGATTATTCAGTAGCACAGCTTTATATCACACTTTTCTTCCTTATCAGTATAGTGAACTTTGGAAAACTCAAAACCTGTATTTATCGTTGGTTTTGAATATATTCTCAAAATTTTGTTTACTCATACCAGGTCTGGTTTGACAAATTCCTAAAGATAATGTCACACTGATGGCTCAAAATTATACTTGAAGTTGAAGAATTCCTTTACAAAACTGAGGTTTTATTTTTTCATGCTTTCGAAATCTATCTTTACCCATACACAGATGCGAGCTAGTTCAAAATGACTCATCAACTGTTTAAATCTTTATATATGTACCACTAAAAATATTTATGGCATGGACATTTATAAATTTTGCACCCTTGTCAAATAAAAATTTTCAGTAAGTACTTCTTAGATTTAAATACGAAGCCCTCTCTATTTTCAAGTTCTAAATAAAGAGAGTTGTTGTTACAGCACAATTCTTCCGGAAAGGTAAAGATGGTAGCTTGTTAACAAGGCCTGACAATGTCACTATTGAGACCACTAGCATTTCTTTTGTGTGGTGATATCTTATCTCGACAACCAGAAAAAAAGCATTCCTTACTTCAGTGATAATGATTTTCGTGAGATTATTTTTTTCACCTCATACATAAATAATGGCCTCAGCTTCCTTTGGTTACACAGTCTGAGGAATTTCATGTATTCAGTTCCATATGAAACGTTTCCTCCCGAAACCATTTAATCTATATCCTCCATTCATAAATGATTTAATTACTGAGGCATAGTTTCGCATCTGGATTTGGATTGTTCATGAATTAATATTTAGCACTGCTGACTACAAATACTGCATCAAGCAGCTCTATCTCGCATAAGGCATTTTTTTTTTAAAACTGTTGAAAACAGTCGGCTGATAGAATTGGAACTGCATCTTCTATGAGAGGAGCGAGAACACTTTGTGTAATATCATGATTGTAATGTGTGCAGCTTCTATCATTACAATGAACTGTCTTTAGTATAGGTTTAATGTATTAAAAGAAAACAACTTTAAAACCCTGTATATGATTGTACTATTGGAAGAGATGATACCAACTTATCTGTGAAATCAAGCTTTATCTGAAATCTAGTAAAGGTACCGGTACTTTAATATCTTACACCACTAATGTAGCTTTATGTAAAGACTACGTTTTGGTCACCCAGAAACCATGTCACTATTAGCATTAGGGGCTTGTTTTTGTTCATTTTTCCACAAGTTTTTAATAGACTACAGATTTTTACTGTAAAATGCTAAATCAATGAGTGAAAAGATGTGATAATAACTCATTACTCGGAACCTTTTATCTCTGAAAAGAGTACGATGAAAACAATGTTCAGATGGCTTATAAAAGTTATATATAGTCCTACAATTTTCAAATTTGAGAGTTTCGAAATTTATAATATTCTGTGTATCATAATTTTTTACTCTTCAAGCCACAATCTGTTTGCTGGGTCTTACACTTAATTTTAATTTTATTCTTAACTTACTTGCGGCGTATCCCGTTACTGTGACAGGATAGGCCTCCTGTTAGCTGGGGTGTTTCCCGTCGCTCCTAGTCCTAGTCCTACGGGATGGACTTTGATTTTCGATAAGTCCTATACTAATCGCGCTAAAGCCACGGCAAAAGTCCGAAAGGGTTGTATAACCATTTCCTCTCATCCATGCAGTTTTGTACCGATAAGCTTTCATATTTTTTGTTTAAGACGGAAAGTTACACCACTGCCCCAGAGGTCGAAAAGAGAAATTAGATCTAAAACTATTTTTTAAGCGGAGTTGAATGTCAGAAAAACAGACATTTTTTTAAGTATTGGTGCAATCAAACGAAAGTGAGTGAAGGTGATTACAATCCAGAAATTGATGAAAGTAATGATTCAGACTACATTGTATCTGAGGATAATTCCGAATCTACATTTAGGTCTAATTTTTAACAAAATGAAAATTTGCGGAGTTTTAGAAAAATTAAATAAATATCATCTCTCAAGATATCATTTTGTTGTTAATTTTATTCAAACTAGCATGTGTTGTTGTTACGTCTCAAATTTTGATTAAGAATGAGAGGGATTAGATATTTTTTTCTTTACAAATTTTTAAAAATACCCCAAAAAGCTCAGTCATGGGCACTCAAATTAATTCCAGACCCTCGGCCACAAGTGAGTTAAAAATGCTACTATTTGCTAGTCTAAGTCTCTTTATCGGTCTAAATTGTAACTTCAACGTTACAAAGATATGACCCATTGCCAAATACAGGTGGCTTAGATCTATCAATCATGATTTTACGCCCATATGGCATGCCTGTATCTTGAAAGTTATAGACATTTCTATAACCCAAAGAAGCAAAGTTGTAGTATAGACCTTTGTTGAAGATATCATATAATTTCTTATAAGCACTTCAGTATTGACAGAGTTATTGCCCGTGATTGATTATACTAGCCAGAAATTGCCCTTGATACGTAAAATAACACCAAAAAACGCTTTTTTCAAGCACTCATAGTCAAAACATTCTTTATTGAACAAATATTTTTTTTTCTTTAAAGGGTAAGAGTATATGAACAAAATCAGACCCCGCACAATTTGGAAGTACTCCACAGACTCGTAAATTTATCATTAAATACTACATGCAATGTTTCTTTAGTCTAAAATTGCCTATCCATCAGGGTTATTGTTTGGGAATATGTTCAAAATTATTTGTATCCTTCTATTCATTATACTGTACCATTATGAAAACTACATTAACACAAAAAAATACATGTAAAAAAAAACAACAAAATGTAAAGAAGTCACGCCATTCTCTGCTAATAAGTTCAACTACTCAAGAAAGAGACTTGTGAATGAATTAAAAAAAAAAAAATTAATGTAACAGGTGCTGTTTTCTTGTCAATATCTTTGCTAAGTTTTAATTTTCATGAAAAATTATCAAGTCCATAATGAAAAAAGGAAAGAACTGATAGAAAAACAATGAACTTTAACTCTTTAACAAATTTCATAACACTGATCATGTCAAAGATTTAAAAAAATAAACAACTATGCATAGAAAGTTTATTGAAATTATGTTGCATCATGAAAATCAAAATAACTTATTGGTATACTTTATTGTAGACAATATTGCTCTTTTGTCTAAAAACAAGCATTTTGCACACAATAGTACATTCCAAGCAGTGGACAAAGAATTCAAACAAGAGGAGATGTATGTCATACAGAAATAAAAAGCTAAAAATCATAAATGATGATCATTTCATCCAATTTGATATTTCCCCTTCATTTAAAAAAAATTGCAAAGAATGAGCATTTTTGTAAATACATACATTTGCTAGGATTATAGCATGAAAATTTACAACTTCTACTTAAAATATGATCTTATGAAGTACATATTTATTTAAATTAACGGAGATTGAACTATGCATACACCAAACTGGTCACTTAAGTATTTTTTCATACAATTTGCATCCACCAAGAATAAAATTTCATTCATGATATATGGCATCAGATGCACTTCAACTGACCTTTCATCATTCTAATTTGCATTGAGAAATGTTCTTGATAATTTGTGTTTAGATTGGGCTTTTCATTGACACCTAAGTATGTAATACATGTATGTCTTGCATCACACATGGAATGAGAAGCCTGGTAGCAACTACTATTTGATAAGTCAACTTTAAAATCTTCAAATCATATGCAATAAAAGTCAAAAGTGGTAACAGAACTGAAAATGAATTTTTCTTCAGGTATCAGGGCACCACCTTAAATTTAAATTTAAATCATATACTATGCATTTCTGTAAACAGTATCAACAAACGTATTTTGTAGATTCAACTAAAGAAAAATCGAACAAATAAAATTAAAATTTCTGCTTCACAACTAAATGATTGGTAATATCCAAGATGAATATTTTTAGCTTCAGCCACATACATGTACTTTAGTAGAGTCATTGACTTTTTCAATTTGTATCTCATACTGCTTTTTATCTTTTGCTCCTCCTCCTGCTTTAACAAGTTGTACCAACAATTCTTTACCAGTAATTTCTGCTTCAAGCAATAGGCTGCCCATTTTTCGTCACCCGTCTTTAGCCTGGCATGGTATTCTGCCTGATGCTTGGCTTTTGGATGTTTTCTTTGGAGGAACATGCTTTTTTTTCTTAGGCCTTCATGAAAAACTGTTCACTGAAAAAGGACAAAAATAAAAAGATTTAAGGACAAAAGGGCACTATTGTTTGACTCAGATCTTTTTATCTCTATTGAATGCAACTACTATAAATTAAACATTTATCATAAAGCGTCAAGGATCAGTGACAAGCAAGTCATTTTGAAAAAAACAAACAGGTATGGTGACAAATCACCAGGTATACTGTTCTGTTTGGGTCCATCATACATACTATTACTACTTTTATCAGCTCTATTTAAAACAATGATACTTGTGAGCCTAAGAATGTAAAAGATAACATGGAAATGAAAAATAAGATTAAGAGATTATTGAAGGGCACCATTCTAAATGGCTTAAATTGTATTCTAAAGACAAATCTAAATCGATGCAATAGCAATTGTAGAGACGAAAATTAGGATTAGATTCTTTTTAGCCTGTTGACTCATAACACTTGAGCAGGAGCTGAAACAACAACAAAAAAAGGAGGAGTCAAGTCTACACAATTTCTCCTTCGAGTGATGTTTTTTTTTTCTTCGTTTTTTTTTTTTTAATAAAAAAGAAATGGAAGATTGTGTGTATGAAGGGATTTTATAGGAATTAAATTGACCTTTTAATTTTCTGTAGTGCTTTTTCTATAGGTGGAGTAGAGCTGTTTTGATTATGAAACTTCTCAAATGGATAATCATGCATGATGCTAACAAATACCAGTAATAATTGCTACACTTAACAAGAATAGATGGAAGCGAAATAATCCTTGACCTCTTGATTACTTGTGCTAAAGACAAAAAATTTTGTTTGTCAAAAAGGTAAATGTAATAGTCTTCATAATATCTAGACAAAAAATAATACTGAATGATTATTCAAGAGGAAAATTTCAATAAAATTCCTACCAGCACTGGTAAGCGCTTTAAAGGGTTTGTATTATTGTCGGCTGCATGATTGATGTATCTGCCACCTGGACAACAAAAATTTTTTAAAAATTGTTCAAATTCTCCTTCTACTTTGGTACAAGTTGTCCTGAGTGATAAACCATTATTATTAAGCATATTGCCCAATTAAGTGGTAGCTGCATATATTTCATCCTCTGAAAGAGTGTGAATGGCTTAAGGTTAACAACAAACAGTACCCGCTGTGTGAATTTTATGAAATTTAAAAAAAGCATTTCATTCTATCCACAGAAATCAAAACTAGACTGTGTAATAAGCATTGCAACTGGACCACTACTCCCAAACATTTTTATTTCGTTACAGAAACTTAAGTAAATAAATCCCAGTACTGTTTAATTCCAACTACTAATTTAATAAACTTTAAGAAATAATATTTCAAAATAATACCTAAATTTCCAGAAATTGGAACTTGCACTACTTTCAGGAATGATGGCTATCAGCCATGATGAAAACAGTGCTCTATAACTTAAATCCTTTGAAAGTTTGCACCTAAATCTAGATCAAGGTTGTTGAAAACCTTTTTTAGTTATCAATATTTAAACATTAAAATTAAGTTGCTGTTTTGGCACACTTTATAAAAATGAAGCATGAGAGAAAATATAATAAAATAAAAAAAATGCAGGTTTCCTGTACTTCCCCAAAAACTAGATCTTGATCTAGATCTATCAAACTTACACAAATTGACAAAGAAGATATTCCTGTTCAACTTTGCAAAAGTTATCTCACACTCTAATAAATGCACAAAACATATTGGCTCTAAAACTAAATATAAATTTCAAAAGATTAGGAGAACTGTTCTAGTTTTATTGTCTACACTTCTTAACTCATTGTGTGCCAATCGACGATGTATCGTCAATATAGTGAGCCGCAGCTGTGCCAAGCGACGATGTATCGTCGATATAAGAACCAATGTTTGGTTCGCCATTAGTAGCCCGGTCATGAAACTTCCTAGTTTCCTATGAGAGATAACTCTAAATATATAATAAGTCATATTTACACAAAAATAAGCCAAACTGAAACCGAATTTTCAATGCATCCTCTAAAGACAATATGCACAGTAAAAATGGCCTGGCACAACCGTGGAAAACGCTCTGGCACACAACGAGTTAAAAAAGACATGACTTTTCTTTAAATCTGAACCTTTTCATAACTTTTCCGAAAAATGTGATTTGACATAAAAAGTCATGTCAAGGGCTTTTTAGAAAGTGAAAGTAAATCAATTACCTGAAAATTACACAAAACAACGTTTAAAAACTTTTCTTATCACTTGGATAGTGGTAGTACACTAATATTTTATGAAAACATAAAACTAACACGAAAATTTTAACTTGAGACAGCACTGGGAAGTTTCCATTTTGATTTCAAACTTGTCAAATTGTTTTAAGTGAGAGAAGATCCTAATATTTGTGAGAACAATAAGAAAAACCGAAAACATATATTAATACTTTCCAAGTTATAAAGAATATGACTATGCAGAACTTGATGGATGCCTTTTCTTGAGATGAATTATCTAGATCTACATCTTCTCAGTGAATTACACAAAAATGATGAGTAAGACACTTTATTGACAGTTTAGTCAATTCCTTGACCCTTTAGTAAGTTAACCAAAAACAAGTCAATGTTATCAAAATAGAAAAAAAGTCATAGCGAAATTAAAAAAAAATATTGTTTAATATAACTCACCTTTGAAGATAGATTTGAGAGACTTTGAATGCGATGTTATGCAGGGTAGATCTACCAGTTGGACTAACTCTCAAGAGCCGCTCTTAGTTTGACGCGAAAAATGCGAAAGGTCATCGTGTCTCATGAGATCTTTTTCGAAAGTAATATCCGACAACTTTTCTCTTTTTTAAATGACCTTGAAATCTTAGAATTAGGAAATGTCCAGAGAATTTATAATTATAAAAATGAGGTTGTTAATATTTTGTCCGCTTTGGGTTTTTTTCGTGTAACTTTCCTCACAGTTTTTGACACGAAAATGAATTGTGGCGATATTAAGACTAGACTCAACCTCCGACCACTTATTTTTGGGGGCCTCACCTTTTAAACCATTTTTCAACCCAATTAAATAACTTGCCATAGTTTAAAAAAAAAAAAGAGAGCTACTTTCTTAGACATGTATTAGATTTTGATAAATTCAAACACCTAGGTGTATTTGACAAGAAAATCTTATGTTGAGTTAGGTATTTTTAAAACACCCGGAAGACCAAATCAACGATTTTTTCCAGTAAAAAAGCATTTGAACCCATGGCTGCACTCCTTCCAATGTAGAAAAGTAACTGTTGAAGCTTTCTTAAAATGGTTTTACAGTGCAGTTTCCTGTTAGGTTTATTTTTCGATTTTTGTATCGATTTCATAGTTTGGAAGTCTGTAAAATAAAAACCAATTGATCAATCAAAACAAAATTTTGCATGTCTGTTGATTATTTGCATTTAAATAAGTGTGCCAAATTATAAATAGAACCGTTGTTTACACACAAAGTTATGGCTCAAGTACTGCGGCGACGCATACAGATTTTATGCTTTATTTGGTAATGGGTCATATACAGAATGTATTATATTTATAGTACTCATAGTCATAGAAAGCAAAGCTCTTGAATATATGAGCATTCACTTCACTTGTTGTTCCTCAAATACATACCACCAATCACCTTAGATTTTACAAATTTCAAGCATCACAGCCATGAACTTAATTTTTTTTTACTGTTTATCATTTCCGAAAATTTTTAAATGTTATAAGTGGCCCTGCACGCACCATCTATTATCACATATTTATACAATTAAATGAATTATAAACAATGTTTTAAACTAACTTTATTCATAAGTTACTAAAAATATACATAAAAGGATAAATCAAATTTTGTATTTAATTGTAATATTTCGGTAATAAAATCCTCTACTTGAACAGCATATACCAAAGCTACCTTAATCAAAAAAAAAGCTACCAATACATTTAAGAGCAATTTGTCTTCCAAGGACTAAGCTGTGCCCATTTTTGCGATAACGTAACCAAGCTATTTACCTACTGTAAAAGAATGGGTTTGTAAGTGATGGCATTTTGAACAAAGATGTGTATGTGGAAAAAAATTAAAATAACTTTGTAAATTGAACCTCACAAAGCTCTTTTCTTTTTCATATTTTCTTTAGGAACAAGAAAAAAAGTCCAACCGGACTTGACTCTCTTCTATAACATTATACTGTTTTCAGATTCTAGATCTAGATCTAGATCTAATTCTCTTCTTTCACTTTCGTTTTTCACAATTAAACCTTATACAACTGTTTAAGGCCTACCTTGACTAGAAGGATTATCATGAAGGCTTGTTTGAATAGTCGGAGCCATTTCAATCTTTCAGTTTATCTTGCAGTACACAAGTTTATTCAAAATAAATTTTAGAATCGCTATAGGCAAAGTAATCCTCTGAAGATGTCGTAGTATAGAGATGACGATTTCGTTCCGGAGGTGGCAGACCAAACAGCGCTCGTAAGAAAATTTTGTCGTTTTATAGCCTAGGCTGACCAAATTGTGCGCATGCTCATTAAATGGTTCCGGTTACGTGTAGGCTTGGATTAGGGCTGTATCTAAATTTGTAGCAGAACCCTTCGGCGACAATGCCACAACCTTTGCCTACATCAGAAATATATCCAAATATTGAATAGATCTATCTAGCGAAAATCCAAATCTAGATTAGATCTATTAGGTAGCCTAAACCTCATCTGGTCTCTATCGAAGGTAACAAATGTTTATTACTTTGTTAGATCTAGAATCTAGAATCTATATCTTTTGCGATAGGCTATAGCAAAAAAAAAAACTCCAAAACCCTTCGGTCAACCCTTCAATACAGTTTCAGCTTTAGGCTATCTAACCCCAGATAAATTGGCTTTTAGCAGGACATTTTGGTATTATTATAGTTATCGGCCCAACTTACTTTAAGCAAATAAATTCTATATCTCTTAATGAATTTGATATGCTGAACACGAATATAAAGGTTTTATTCGTCACAAAATTAGAAATACTTTTCAAGATATTTATGCTTTTTTGTGTTGCTCTATGTAAAATCCGGTAAACTACACGTTCCCAATTCGTCGAGAAACATTTTATTGGGAAACCTAAAGTGAGTTGGGCAGATATCTGCAAATTTACCTAAATCTTAAATTGGCAATGCACTAGAGATCTTAGTGTCTCTTTAGTTTGGCTATAATCTGAAAATGCTCAGTAACTGAGTAAAATTACTCTAGGCAATACTGCTTTTAAACTGATTTCCAGCCTTGTTTTTCTTTGGTTTCATCAGGATTAGCTTACCTTGATCTTTTTAGGTTGACACTCTACACATTTCATCAAAAATTTCAAGAGAACCTTGCTGCAAATAATATTACCGTATTCGCTCCAATAGTAGCGCCGGGCGCGTGAAAATGAAGAGGGGGGGGTGCGTCTAATGGAATGTTTTGGATGACTTTCTTCAAAGACAAAGTGCCGCCGTTTCCGCCATCGCCGCCCCCCCCCCCCTCCCCTCTCTAGTTAGTTGTTTTAGAGTGCCATGGTTGGGTGTCATTCCAGTCCGATGACTACGAGGACTGCAATAGTCCAGGACATTAAACCTCAGATGCCTTTGACAACCCCAATTTGAGATGACAATTGCAGTATCATAGGCATTCATTGTTTACATGTGTTGTCTGTTGTTAACATCAGATCTATCGCTTAATAAATGTTTTGAGTTTGAGTTTAATAAGAATCTTTTGCTTGGATGGGAAAGGGGGGGGGCGTTTATTAGAGATGGCGCTACTAATGGAGGGAATACGGTATATATATATCAAACTGCTCAGAAATAAACTGCCCATTACATTATTTTGACTTTGAAGCAATAAATAAGAAAAATATCAATTTTGCCATTCAGAGCTATGTAAAGAAAAAAAATTGTCCAAAACTTCTGTAAAAATTCAACTTACCCCTTCACCTGAGCAACCAGCAATCCAATGAGTGAAAAGAGCTTATAATGTTAATTAATTGTTATTGCCACAATTCACATTGTATGAGAAAATTCAAAGTTCTGAATAAAAGTTCTGGAATTTATTCTCAATTAGTATCCATGTTTTGAGTTTGACATTGAATTTGTGTAGAAAAAGTAGAGAAAAAATTTACCACTTGAATGAAAAAAAAAATCTTTTACATAAAGTGAAATGAAACTGTACAGTGCTATTTACAAAGTCCTTGGAACATTTAGAGTTGGATGTTTGCTTCCAAATAAAACTGTTCAAAGCAGTTCTTTGGATGGAGGTGACTTGAATAATTGGTATTCATCACTAGAACCATCCGAGTCTTGATCAACTTAGTTAGATAAGGTCTAAAAGGCTGGTTGGCACTATAATCGGAATCATCAAATTCACTAGATATACGGTTGGAATATTTTGTGATCCTTTGTTAATCCTATCCTTGTGCCAGACCAAAATGTTTATCCGTAAGGTTGGATGTCGCTCAAATTTTACAGAAAAAGAAACAGTGAAAATACAATTCTATGTCGAGTACGATTTAATTTATTCTGTCATCTTGTATTAGCCTGTGCGAAAGAATAAAACTGGGCGCATCATTGATGGTAAAAAGAGGAGACTTACATGTATTTCAATCTGACATTAGACTGGGGTCTTGTTCAGGAAATCTAGGTCAGAATAATGGACAAACCCTTATCACTGACATTATTCAGTCTACATTGAACTCAGGTCTAGAGATAGCGCATGCATTAGCCATGAGGCACTTTCTGAAGTCTGATCAAAGAGAATTGAGTAGATGAATCAATCGTTCTGAATCATAAATCTCATTCTGACCCAGCTCACAGTGTGGGTGATTCAGTCTAATCTAGATTAAGATAAGCCTAGATTTAGAAGAATGTGGGGCTAAGCCACTGCTCATTCAGTTGTGCTCAGATTAAGGTTACCATCTTATCTGGGTTCTAGATTTGAGAGTAAAACAAATACAACCTCTTGGATAGATAATTATTCAATCAAGTGCTGTGCTCTTTAGTGTAGGCAATTATGACCTTCCATGCATCTCTATCCCTCATTGCTTTCAGTGCTTCTGTCACTCTTCGGACTTTTAACCACTTTGTTAGTCCATCCAATATCATATTTTCAAGCTGTTTTCCCTTGCTGCGATTTCCTTCAATCCTACCTATTATCACAAGTGCCCATATTCAAAAGAATTTAACGTTATCGTTAGGTTGCTGTTAACTGGCTAACACATGCGTTAATTTAACAACGTATTCAAAAGGCAAATTTTCGCTAACGACAAGTCGTTAGGTTATCGTTAGGGGGGGACTTTTTAAAGAGAGTTAACGATCACGTTAACGATAGGTTCAGGCCTACCCTAAAATTTTTACTATCGCTTTAATGGACTTAGGTGACGAACACTTTACAATTGTTTTGGTAACCAAGGAATTGTTTTTCTCTCCCAATATGGTGGCTTTGGGAGCGTTTGCAAGACAGACTTAATGCACTTTTTTGTATTCTTTAAATATTCTTTGTAATAAATCTAGATCTAGATTAGAAAAGAGTTGAATAAAACCTGATGCCTTTTTATTACTCGGCTATAATTAACGGAAAATAATCAATTGTGAGTGAATGGTTAAATAAAGAAAAGGATGGAAAGGAAAAAAATCTATCGACAATACTATGAGTTCAGTTACTGAAGTCTTAGATCTACAGAAGTGATCTGAAATGTAGACTAGCCTAGACTTAGATCTAGATTGAAAATTCGATCTTGTCAAGTGTAGTAACAAAAAAAAAAAGATTGCAAGTTTAATGTTTTGCGAACATGATCTGCAAACACTACAGAATTTAGGAATTTGGAAGTGGTGAATGATGAACAGACTAAACCTACATGTACGGTAGTTTAAGTTTAATCGTCGTCACATATACCAGTAAGCCACGAAATAGAATTTCGTTACAAGATGGTATAAACCTATACACAGAGAGAGAGAGAGAGAGAGAAAGAAATGATAGCTTTATTTATTTATCAAGGCTGAGCAATTGCAATCAAACTCAAACTACTTGAAATAAAGTTGAATGCCTTTGTCGATTCTGTACAGTTGCAGTCTCGTGCAGACTATAAGTACAGTATTAATTTAATGAAATTCCTAGCTTTTCACCAACTCTCTCTCTCTCTCTCTCTCTCTCTCTCTCTCTCTCTCTCTCTCTCTCTCTCTCTCTCTCTCTCTCTCTCTCTCTCTCTCTCTCTCTCTCTCTCTCTCTCTCTTTGTTACTCTCGTTTTTCTCTCTAAATGTATCTACATATCACCAAAGTAAAGAAAAAAGAAAGTAAGAGAGACAGGAAGACAGAAAAAGAGAGAGAGGCAGGCAGACAAACATACTGACAGAGGGCAAGATACTTAGATAGTAAGGTTTTTTTTTTTACAAATTCTCATTTTCCAGTAGCAATTAGCATACATGTGAGACTGATCTATGTATTAAAAAATTGTCTCAAAATTCAACGCTGGCATTTTCCTAATTCAAATGGAAGTAGGCATATACATCCATGATTGAAATTGTGAAAAGAGAAGTACATGGTTTCTTTAGTGGTGATTCCACAAACCAGTTTTCAAAATGCATGAGTTCCACAGTTCTTGAGATTATATTCTTTTGATTTTCTCTGTTTGTTGTTTCTTTTTTAAATCATTATTATTATTATTTGCTCTTACTTTAAAAAAATGTTTTTACATTTCAGCCCTGATAAGTCCAGCTTCATAGAAAATAAAAATATTATCTTCAAAAACCCATAACTTCTAAATTCATGCATCATAACAAAAAGTGAGCACAAAGAATTGAATTAAAAAAAAAATGAAAGATTCAAAAAATAATTATAGTCAGATGTAATATATATTGCTCTCTTATACTTTGGTAAACTGATTTTTTAAATGAGCTTAATCATCAGTCATTATTGAACTCATGAGATTTTGCCTTAGGCTTGCTTTTAGAATTAGGACATTTTTTTAAATCAAGCCCAATGCAAGCCATTATTTAAAAAAAATATTTCATTCTTTATTCACTAGGGTATTTAAGATTATTGCTTATTCAGGAAAAAAAAAAACCCAAATGATTTTAGAAAATGAAATCTCTCGAAACAAAGCAATTTCAATATTGGACTTTGCAAATGGTACATAGAGTCAATCTCTTTTTTCTTGGTGAAATTTAGGTAACCATAATGTTTTATTTACCAAGAAATACAATAGTATTACTTTTCTTATGAAATGCATCACTTTGTTATGTTATTCAACTTTTTCAATCTGCAGTTTTCAATAAATAAAGAGTGGATATCTTATTGTTTTCCTCCAGTACCTTCAACAAGTTACAGAGACTGAAAAGAGGCAGCTCAACAAACTTATCAATAAATTTCCTGCAGTAAAAATGAACTTTTTCATTCCAATATTCTAAATGGAAAAGTAATTTACAAGATTTACCCACTACATGTAGACCATATATGTAATATAAGCAAATATCATTTTGCAGAAGTGCAAAAATTTGTTTTCTTGAATTCTTTTAATGATTAATTGTCCTCAAAAAAAAAAAAAAAAGGAATAAAAAATAAGAATAAGAACAATTGAAGACCTAAAATAAGCCAGTCAATTGGAGTGCACCATTTAGAAAAGTCTTTCTTTTTAGAAAAGATGTTAAAAATACCAACTACATAATCAAATTTGCTGAAGTGAGCAGTGATATTTTAAAAAGACATTGAATTAAGCAAATCACAACTGTGATAGAAACTGAATATTGCTGAAATTGGACATGCTGATCTCAAATCATATGTTGCTCATTTTTTTATTCAGATTATAACAAAAAATATATATAAAAACTAACAAAACATGTAAGAGGTAGAGAAGTCATTTAGTATTGGCTAAAAGTTTCAGTCATTATTGAGCTCATGAGATTTTGTCTTAGGCTTTCTTTTAGAATTAGGACATTTTCTTTAACCATGACCAATGGAAGTCATTATTTAAAAAAAAAATTATTTCATTCTTTTTTCACAAAAAAAAAACCCCTAAATGATTTTAGAAAATCAAATCTCGCGGAACAAAGCAATTTCAATATTGGACTTTACAAATGGTACATAGAGTGCAATCTCTTTTTTCTTGGTAAATTTTAGGTAGCCATAATGTTTTATTTACCAAGAAATATTTAAGTACTACTTTTCTTATGGAATGCATCACTTTGTTATGTTATTCAACTTTTTCAATCAGCAGTTTTCAATAAATAAAGAGTGGAGATCTTATTGTTTTCCTCCAATACCTTTAACAAGTTACAGAGACTTAAAACAGGCAGCTCAAAAAAATTTATCAATAAATTCCCTGCAGTAAAAATGAACTTTTTCATTCCAACATTCTAAATTGAAAAGTAATTTACAAGATTTACCCACTACATGTTGATTATATGTATATTATAAGCAAATATCATTTTGCAGAAGTGCAAAATGTATTGTCTTGAATTATTTAAATGATTAATTATCCTCAAAAAAAAAATTTACTGAAGTGTGCAGTGATATTTTAAAAAGACATTGAATTAAGCAAATCACAACAGAAATAGAAACTGAATATTGCTGAAATTGCACATGCTGATCTCAAAGGATATGTTGCTGATTTTTTTTATTCAGATTATAAAAAACAAATATATATAAAAACTAACAATACATGTAAGAGATAGAGAAGTCATTTAGTAATGGCTAAAAGTTTCAGTTCAAAGACTTGCTTATAAATAACTTCTTTCTATCCAGTTTTAAAAAAGATTTTGCTTATTGTTCCTTCAACGTAACAAGCTGGCCACTAAACATTTCAAATAATATACTCCTCAACAAAAGGGAACAAAAAGATTTATATATTTTTAAATGCACAGAGATTAAAAATCTGTGAATAATGTTGCACTTTTTGAAAAATTTATCAAGTTTTAAAATTGATTTCTCAAAGTATTGGTATAAGGAAGGGGGGGGGGGGGGAATCACACACCTAAAAAAATGTATTTATACCTAGTTGCTGTTAAAAAAGTTGGATTGAATTAAAGGAGATCCATCGCAAGCTCATTTATGTAGTGCCTAAGATACTGTATTATTTCAGTATTATTTAATTTCATCTCAATTGAGCTATTTTATTTTTTTAATACAAACCTGACGTAGAACACACATTTTACATCATTATTTTTTGTGAATAGTTATTAAAAAGAGTAAATGTAAATATTTCAAATAAAATAATAATGAGTATGTTATGTCCATCAGAGAGGGTATTTTATACCTAGAAATAGTAGAATGTTTTCACCTATGCTTTTCATTTATAATTATAATCTGTAAAGACTTTTCTAAATAAATTGGAAAATGAGAGTAACCAGGAAAAGAGCTATAATATACATAAGAAGGTAGTCAAACCAAGGGATGTTTACGCTTTAAATTTATCCTAATGTTAGCTGCATTAAGAGAAAGTATTGCTACAAGTCCAATTCTTATTTTTTTTTTAAACTTTTGTAAGTAATAGATATATATATAACCATTTGCAGTAGCATTACTACCAATGGACATTAATGAAGGGCCTTTCCCATCTAAATCTTGAAGAAAAACTTAGCGTGGGCTATAATGATTGGAAACATTTTACCCATATGAAATTGAACAAATAACATAGTCTAGGTGATCTTTTAGGTTGTTTAGACTCAGTCAAAGAGTAAATTATGCATAGACCTCTTACTTTACCTTAATCAATTATAATTTAGATCTAGATCTAGGTACAGATGCAGGTTTAAGGCCTGAATCTAGATCTAGGCATAACCCTTATATAAATCGAATGAGAGATAACATGCTGGGAATTTAGTTAACTAAACTTTTACTCTTGAACTCGATTCTGAACAGCAATTATTGTTCCACAACATCTTACAATGCATTGCATTGAGTTTCCAAAGTCTAGATTAACTGTAGGCATTGTTGTGATTGTAGCTCTAAATAAGCTTAGATTTAAATCTAGCTCAATGTTAGATCAGATGAGGGACACTATGTTAAAGCAAAGACTATATTTTTTTTAGACAACAGTTTCATCCTTGGGTTGCAGCTACAACAACTTGAACAAGAACCATTAATAATGTTCCAACCAGTTTTTTCTATACATTAAATATAGTTGTCAAGCCCGATATGAAATGTAAACAAGGCAACAGCCTTAACTTCCGGGTGAAAAGTGACAATTTTTTGCAAAACACGCCAAAAGTAAATGATAAATTAATTATCCCCGACATTATTTTTAACGCTATTGTTAGAAAATGTTTTGAATGCGACTTAATTAACGATGTCGTTAGAAATCTTTTGAATACGTCGTAGATAACGATATCGTTATAAAGACAGGTCGCTAATTTTCCGTGTGCGTTAACTCCAAAGTGTTTTGAATCTGGCCAAAGATGTTCAAGTTTCTCTCTTCTCATCACATGACCCAAAAAGGTTTGCTTTGTGTTTACCTATTCTACTTACGAATGCTCTTGTTGTGCTGGCTTCTCGTAACACTCATAGCCGCAAACCAATACGTATAATAAATGTTTAGTCTGTATTTGGGCTTCCAACTATGTCTGTCCGTATCAGTGCTAAAAAGTTCGTATTTTTCAGCATCCCAATAATTAGAATTGAAAATACTTGCTTGGTGAACGGCTCATAGCTTGTAGCCTTGGTGTAGCGCTTATTTGTTTGTTATAATAA
Source organism: Elysia crispata (assembly GCA_033675545.1). Taxonomy (NCBI): domain Eukaryota; kingdom Metazoa; phylum Mollusca; class Gastropoda; family Plakobranchidae; genus Elysia; species Elysia crispata. Next base: position 583,324 of record JAWDGP010006562.1, read on the forward strand.
GAGAAAATTATATGAAGTTTACAATAACTAATAAGTATTAGATATGCTTGTAAGCATTAAATTAACCTTGTGTCAAAGTTGATATTGATAACTGTGCTTAATGAGCTACATCATCCACTAGGTTTACAGCGACCAATTTTATTTATCTTGCTAAAAATCTGCGTTTGCCTTTTCAAAAGTTGGCAGCCATGAACACTGTTTCGTTTGATTTCTTTGCTGTCCATGAAATTTGTAGCATTCTCCTAAGGAACCACATTTCTGTTGTCTCCAGTTTCTGTTGTACCTGATTGGAAATTATCCAGGCCTCACATCCATGCATCACAATAGGTTCAATATAGCCTTCCAGAGCTCTTTTTCCTCTTTGAATCAAGATGTGTTTATTCTTTAGTATTGATTTCATTCTCTGAAAACTCTTGTTTTGCTTGCGTTATTCTTGGTGCAATTTTTTTTTTAATTATCTTATCATGTCATACTCTGTCAAATGCTTTGATGTAGTCAGTGAAGCGCAGATATACTTCCAGAGCTCATTCAATAGCTCGAAGGGTGTAGATTGCATTTGTTGTACCTTTTCCTTCCAAAAAGCCATACTGTTCATCTGCTATTTCTGGGTTGATTTTATTTCCCACTCTCATCATGATGATTCTAAAAAAATATTTTGGTGTTATGACTCATAAAACTGATTGTTCTATGCAATTTGCACTCTATTGCCCCTGTTTTATTTATCAGTGCTATAAATATACGTTTGGAAATGTTTGGCGGAATCTGTCCTGTGCGATAGATTTCGTTGATTAATGTTGCGATCTTATGAATTTCATAGTCTTCAAGTGCTCCTACTAGTTCCACTGATATACTGTCTGGGCCTGTTGCTTTGCCTAATTTCATCTTTCTTGTTGTAAACAAAATTCTTTGTGATCATAACGTTCCTCTGAAATTACTGTACTAATTTTGTTTCACAGTAAAGAAATAAGCTGGATGATATGCGGTCTTAAGAGGGGTTGACTTTACATTGGTTGTCCATCTTTACTTACAAAAGTTATATTTCTTTCCTTTAGTATCACATTTGAATTTTGCGTAAGGAAAAAGAGTACAACTTACATGCTCTTTTCCTTGTTAATATAGTTCAAAATAATAAAAGACACTGAACAAAGGAAACAAAAGTTCTTTTAAGCAAGTCTGGCACCTCCGATTGGTCTATATCATTATAGTGGCATGTCTATCTACATGCTGACCACCATTTTTTTTCTCCCAATTTGAAGGATAGCAAAATTTAGTGACTTTGCCTCCCAATTGAAATATAAAGAATTGTTTTCTCAGAAAAATTAGGCGTAAGCACATATTTCCATGAGTAGAATGTCATTCTTTTTCCTATCTAAATGAATTGCTACTTACAGAACTAACTGCGTTATGGGGAGAGGGTGGAAATGATTTTGTTAAGATCTTTTTTTATAATTTCCTTAAAAAAAAAAACAACCTCAAACAATGAAAAAAATCAACTTTGTTTTCACCTGTTTCAACAAAAAAGAAAGAGTTAAACTAATAAAACTACTGACTCATATGAGCCATTCTCAGAAGGTCAACACTAAAACGTCACATTAGACTTAGTGTTTTATTTTGTATTTTTTTTTTTGTCTAAAACTTGTTCTTTATCAAAGAGAAAGGTTTGAGATAAGGAAAATGGTTTTGGAAATATATTTTTAGACCACATAAATCATTTTAAATGAAATGTTTGGTTTTTATCACCATAGATGGATCTTCCTGATGTTGCTGTTATCTCCTCTACATGTGTTTGGAAGAATACTCTATCATTTTTATAAGAAAATGTATTTTTTTAAATCAAAAGAAAAATGTGCATGAAATCATCCTAACAGGCTACAAACGACCTTTTGAGAATTGCTCATAGTTGGGTATCTGGAGGTAAATCCATGTCAATAATTCACAGTGCACTGTGCCTACTTATTAGCCAAGGATGGGGAATCTTCAGGGACACAAAATAATAGGATGAAAATGATAGAACTTGATGCCTATTTGTACCTCACGCTACAAGGTACGAGAGAAAATCTTGTAAATTAATAATGTTTATGAGATTTAAATTTAATAAAGAAAATATTATGCGTATTATAATTATGCCCCCAAAATTTAAAAGGAGTTAAATTTTTGTTAATCTTAGCATAATTAAAAAATAAATCACGTTTTTGGTAGACAAAGAATACAAAGAAATTGTTAAGATGGGTACATGTATCAATTATGGGCTTATGGGTGTTTTATTAATGCTTTTTTTTTTTTAAATAGCTTCATAGGTGCAATACTCGCTGAGTGTTGTCACAGAGAAGAAAAGTATTCTGAGGTTAAGAGTTTTGGCTGTACTCAAAACCTCTTACCATGGGCTTTCTCAAATGCCCACTTAAAATACTTACGATAAAAAAAATCAACTAAAGAATATATTGCAAGACAAAAGAAATAAAATTTTAATATGGTATAAGTTTTGTCAGTAATTTGTGAGCAATGTACTTGTGAGGAGGAGAGAAAGCCTGTGAAAATGTGCTGCAAATCACAGCTTGTAACAATGAAACCAAGGACTTTGGAACTTTGATGAGAGTGGGTTGTGAAAGAAAAAATATAGAATTTTGTGACATGGATTTAAACATAATTTGCTCTGGAGAAAAGCATTTTGCTTCCAAGTGCACACTTAATTTTCTCAATTAGTGTGAGCTTGCCTACCCATTTTGGAAGTGGTAGTCACTTCCAATTGTAAAAATGTGCTGAACTGGTCTTAATTGCTCCAGGAAGCTTGCAGACAATGCCATAGAAATTGACCTGTTCATTCTAAGAACTTGTTCTTCACCTTTGAATAATAAAGGGTGAAAGATGCTGTTGAAAATTGAATGATTTTGCTCTTAAAAGTTTAAGCGTGTGATATTATTTTAATTTAAGATAAATTTCCCTTTTAAATTTTAAAAGTAGAATTAAGGGGAAAGTGGAAATTCAGACTTAAAAAATACATCATTTTAAATCTCTTTTGTTTTCGTTCAAAAATATATTTGGGTGAAATAAAATCAATGCATCACATTTATGTTGGAGTTAGTAACAGCATTTATATTATGCTTGTTACATCAATTTTTTTCATATAGTTTGTTTTAGATATGCACTGATAAAGATATTGTTATCAAATGTCGTGTTCTTTTTTTTTATCAATTCTTTTTAGGTATTTGAAAGAGTTAACAAAGAGTCTACTTCAATTAAGTGATGTGCTATTCCTAATCACATCAATGCTAGCCCGCAGGAGAAGAAACAACTCCGGCTCAGACAGACTTCAGCAGCAAGTTCTACACTCTAGTCTGGAGCAACAGTGGCAAAGTAATAGCACCATCTCCAATCCTCCTACTGAAGTTTCACTTTCGAGACAAGATTGTCTTTCGCCACAAAGACAGGAACATCTTTTGATTCATCCGGATATGACTTGTCGTGATAGATCCAATGAATTTTTGTCTGTTGTCAAATCACTTCAATCCCGTCAAGTGAGTAGAGGTAGTTAGACGTAAGTAGATCCATGGTTTACTTGATTCAGGGCAACATGATTGTGTACTACATTTTTACAGCCCTTTTTTCAAAACAACTATTTTCATGTTAATTTTGTACTTATTATGGCTCCTTTTTGAAAATCCCACTCAAATAGATTTTAAAGCACTTCCAAAAATCTAAGTGGTGAAAGGGAAAACACTAGCCAGCTGATAGTGGATACATGAAGTTTAATTAAAACACTTCTGAAAGGTATGAATTAGTGCTCACTAGCTACATCTGATTAGGATTGTTTTGTTTCAAGGACTTCCTTAACTCATTGTGTGCCAATTGACAATGTATCGTCGATATAGTGAGCCGCAGCTGTGCCAATCGACGATGTATCGTCGATATAAGAACCAATGTTTGTTTCGCCATTGGTAGCCAGGTCATGAAACTTCCTAGTTTCCTATGAGAGATAACTCTAAATATATAATAAGTCATAGTTACACAAAAATAAGCCAAACTGGAACCCAATTTCCAATGCATCCTCTAAAGACAATATGCACAGTAAAAATGGCCTGGCACAACCGTGGAAAACGCTCTGGCACACAATGAGTTAATTGATAAGAGTGCTCAACTGTGGGAGCTTTTCATAGATATAGATCTTACCTAAAAATCTCTTCATACGACACTGGTGTTTCAAGCGGAGGACGAAGTTGTTGCTTGTCCTTCGCTTATCATGGGATATATTCGAAAGAGTGCAGCCATATTCAGCAGCAACAAACAGATGCAACCTATGCATATCAGAGAAATATTTCATTGTAAAAACAAAACGAAGCCTCAACAAAAGAAGGGAAATCTTTTCATCATGCCCCCACAGAAAGAAGCATTTGCTACAAAACTTCCAGTGGCTCGGAGATGAAAAACAACAGCACAAGGTCGGAACGGCAACCGAACACACTTCAGTCATACCCAAAGAGAGCGGAGGACAAGTAACAACTTTGTCCTCCGCTTGAAACACCAGTGTTGTATGAAGAGAATTTAAGGTAAGATCTTCTATATCTATATACATGTATATATATATATATATATATATATACACACACACACACACACATAAAAAAAACTCATGAGAGAAAAAAATTGCCATCATCATTCTTGAGACTGACAGACAGAGTAGCAATCCATCTATAATTCAGTACAGTACACCTCAGACTCAACAAATTTGTTCGGTCATTTTTAAAAGTTTGTTGAATGCAAGGTTTGTTGGAGCCATAACATAAGGCACCGCAAGGGAAGTAACCAACAAAGTAAAATTATCTCCCTTGTTTTTATCAACAAACCACCTGTCTATTAGTATCGGCATGGATTGGTACCCTACCCGCAGCAGTCACAGCACATTGAGTAGATGCGCAGTACTGTGCCGTGCTGTGGGATCCGTGCTTGCATCTCAACAGCACATGCGAAACGTCGACTTCAAACTGATTCTGAGGGAGAAAATACAATTGTGCATGGTGTGCAGACAAGTAGGCGACAATTTTTTTGTTTGTTATAGAACTTCCCGCCAGATATCACTCAGCAGTCAGCACAAATCTCTGGTGGCGAGAGTCAGCCCTGCGCAAGAGAAATTTAGGGAAGGTGGAGAGGAAGAGGAAGGAGTATGAAGCAGTAATGAAATGATAACAAAAAACATCAACAGGTGAAAATAGACAGTCCTCACAGAATTAGACCGTAATAATTGCCAGGTTTGTTTTATGCACACTACACCGGTCTTTTCATTCTTATCTGCTCTGGCGGATTAGAATTATCCTCTCCTTTTCCTTTGTATTTTAGGACTGTCTATTTTCACTTGTTGGTGTTTTTTTTGGGAAAAATGTTATTGCAATTCAATGTGTAGATCTTTCTAGATAAAGTTTGCATGGACACAAAAACAGTTGATGAAATCTTACAATCAATATTAAATCTCAGAGCTCTGAAAACATTGTTTTACAGGCAAGCTATTGAGAGAAAGAGAGCGCGGAAGTAACCAATGGTATTGAGGAAGCTTTTGTCAATTCTATAGAACTTGAAGAAATTTGTCTCAAAAAAAGTTTTTGAAAAAAAAAAGGTCTTAGAAAATTTTGTCTGGATCTACATAAAATTCGTCAAAATAATAAAATGTGAGTAGATTTCCAAATAGTATTAAAAATCAACTGCGTTATAAAAAATCCTGTCTGGATTTTTAAAATTTTTTACACGATGAAAAAATCTCAAAAGATTTACATAAAATTTGTAGTAAGGAGTAATAATAACTTATTGCATCCAAAAATGTTACAAAATGATTCCAGAAAAATAACAAAAACTTTCACAATCAAGCAGCTCTAGACCTAGTAACCGCAATAAAAATTTTGCTTTTCGAAACATTTGTTGCGATGGAGTGTAAAAAATGTAGCATCTTATCAAGATCTAGATCTATATTTTGATTGAGGACTACTTTAAATCCAAATTTGATTCTAGGCTATTTAGATTTTAGGTCTAGGTCTAGATTCTGACTACACTTCATTGATTGGAAAGTCCTCAAGATTACCCTGATTTTGATACTGTTTAAATCTTGATCTTAGACTATATTTTTATACCTATAATTTTAAACTGGTAAATCTAGATCTAGATTCTGACTACGCTTAGATCTATGTCTAGATCTAGACGTTTATTTAAAAGTTCTCAGATTAAGGCGATTTAGATGTAAATTCTATCTTTAAATCCAGTCCCTGATTTCTCTTTTTTATCCTACTATACTAAACTTACTTTCCTTTTCTGATTGATCGAAGAATATACGTATATAATTTAGATCCAAGAAAATTCAATGTGTAGATCTTTTACATAAAGATAGCATTTGAAAAAAAAAACAATTGATGAAATCTTGCAATCAATATTAATTAATCTCAGGGCAATGAAAATTTTCTGGCAAGCCATTGAAAGAAAAAGTCAAATCGAGTGCCATTACTGAAAATAACCACATAATATGACGCTGTTATCTCAACCTGCAAGAGGCCAATTTCATTTAAACTTAATTTTCTTTTAATTTTTCACTCCTTTGAAAATAAAAACATGTTTTTACAACATATTTATGTTTAGAAAATAATGATAGATTGTTTTAAAAGAGTTATCTAAATCAGCAATTCAAAAACACTGAAAACATTGTTTTACATTTTAGTTGGTTCTTTATAGCGAATTTGGCAAATAAAATTGAGGAATTGATTACAATAAAAATATAATAAACTTTCAAAGGAATTTTTTTAGCCTAAATCCAAAACTTTTTAAAACTTTTTTTTTTCCCCACTGCGACACACACTGAACTTGGCAGGTCATAAATCAGTTAACTTCATCACTGTACGTTGAGTGGTTTAGGAGAAGATAGGGAACAAAGAAATCAAAATTGCCTTTTATAATATATAGATAACACTGAACTTATTTAATGATATCTTTAATAATCTTTTTGATATGTGTTGAGGCTTTCAAAATCTGCACCACCACAACCGCGGTTCAGGAAATATTGCTTATTGATTTTGGTTGCCAGCCAAACTAGACGTAGCAACTGGATTTATGAGTTTACAGCTTTCAATTTGGTTCAATTATCATGCAGCATCATAGATTATGTCAAATCAATTTGTTCTCTCCTGTGACATGGTGATCCATTTACTTTCACAATATCTTTTTAAATAAGAACTACAAAAAGTGCTGCTTTTGGCCCTATAAAGTTTCAAATGAAAAAAAAACTTTGTGGAAAGAAACAAATAAAGTAATTGTTAAATGTATTTGTAATATGGCTTAAGGGGCTGAAAATTTTAAATAGTAAGTAATATCTATAGAATATTATTAATCTTATAAAATTTAAAATGTTGAAATTTTAAGTAGGTGAAGGGTGTGCAGAAATCTTTTTCTACAAATGCAAAGATTCTTACATGGCCAGTATATTGAAAGAGTATAGAGCTTGACCTGAGAATGATGTAAGTGAATTTTTGTAATTTTTTTTAACTGTTGTCTTTGTCACAATTATGAAATACACCCCTAAGCCATTTTGTTTTATTGTTTTTCTTTCCTTTTAGTTTCCAGTGTCTTATATGGGAACCAGTCCAGTCATGTGATGTCTGGGAATCTCATTTCTTTTCTTTTTTTAATATCTTCAAACTGGCTTAGTTTGATTTTTATGTTTCCAAGGACTTAATTATTTTTATTTTGTGTTGTGTTGTTTTATTCATAATCATAAATATGTAAGTTTTCTATTTTTTTTTTTCTCACTTATAAGAGTAATGGAGTGGTGGCAAATCATAAGAACAGAGCACTGCACATACGGAGTGAATTCACACAAATTGCAAAGTAAGTAGACTCTTCTATGAAGCAATTATTTTTTTAGATAATTAAGATTTTTATGAAGTCTTTCGTTAGACCCTATTTAATCTCTGTAAACCATAAAAATGGAATTGTCAAACTAGAAACAAAAGAACTCTGCTTGTTTTAAAACATCTTTTTCTATAAAAAAAAAAAATTATGCTTTGTGAAAACTACATCAATAATTTAAATTGATTTAATTAATAAAAACCTGAAGAGTTACATGGGCATTTTCCAAACTTTAAAAGACCTGATGCATGAGGACAGAAATTTTAAAAGAATTGAACAACAGAATATACAAGGCAGTAGTTTGGTCTATACGTATAAAGCTCAATTTGTCTCCATTCTGACAAACTTTTTGCTGTATAATTTATAAGCCCCTTAAGTTTGTTGATAGCTTGTGGTGCCCTTGAAGTTTACTTGTAGCAATCAGAACTGTAGAGTTGTAGCTCAGCTTAAGTTTCCTCTCACAATGATCTGCAAAAAGCATTAAAAAAGGTGAACAAAAATCTTCATGAGGGCAAGGCTAATCTTTGAGCTTGATTAATCTGCCTATGATCTACCCTGAGAAAGGGTAGAATTTTATTGAACGTTTTGACAGTATTTTCTCTTTCTTGGGAGGAAAATCTACTGGTATAGCATATCTATATCTGCAGACATGCCATTTTAAAGCAAAATTAAATGGGCCACAAATAGCCATTTGATACTTAACCTGGCTTTTAACTCAAAACATGCCAAATTGACATGTGTGCCTAGATCATCACAGAAAGCCTCATATCTTGTTTCTTAGCTAGGATTGAAGATGTGAATATTTTTTTTCTTTGCTTGGGGTCTTAATTGCATAAACATGTTAATGGCTATTCTCTCTGATTCAGGTGCAGGTTTTTTAGTTGTTTTTTTTTTTTTAGTTGTTTTTTTTTTTTAATGCTTGAGAGCATCTTCAAGCTCTTCAATAGTTTTTTTTTTTATTCTGTAGAAAAGGAGTTTACTCATTCTGTCAGTTGCCTTTGGTCCTCTCCAATTTCTCTCATCACTGAAAATTTTTTCCAGTTGGAGCTTCAACAAAGTTATGATTCAGGACTTCTTTGTTAGTCTAGTAATTGGTGCTATTCAGTGGTTAGAGGTAATCCTGTTGAGTCAAATTCATGATACTAATTTTTGTCAAAACTCCTGGCCATCAGACTGTTTTTATAGCTGAAGTTCTCTATCTTTCCATATTATCTTTTTCTTGAGACCACATTACCAATATGGGTGGGATGCTTATGCTTTTTTGCACAACCATGATCCTCCGTTCATTCCCTCTGCCTCAACCATTCGCAACTGGTGAGCAACCAGCTGCAATGATTTTCACCTTCAAAAACAAGGCTCAAATAATCTCTTTATTTTCAGTTAAATGACTTAAGAGATGTACATTTAATGTGATTTGTAAACTGTATCAACCATACCAACTTGCAAATGATTGGGCTTGGCTGACCTTTCATCTTCAGCTTGGAAGATACCGTACTTCTAACTGCATAAACCATTGCAATTGGTGTGATTGATACCTCTCTCTGTCTCTCCCCCCCCCCCCCCTTTTTTTTTCTCTGCTTGATAAAGCATCCCTTTTTAACTGCAGTAAAAGGCAGCGCTTCTTGTACAGCTTGCCCATTTATTGAGACAGTGCATCACTGCTGCTTGGATAATATTAGTACTGTTTTTCTGAGGTTGCTAGATCTAGTGTGTGGCCGGTCCAACCAACTTCACATAGTTTAGTCATTGATCACAGCTCAACTGCCAGCAGTGTCAACCATTCAGATTATTGCAACCAGCTCAACTGTATTGTTAGCGCCTCAGCTACAACTGCTCCTACTGTTGTGTAGTGTGGTTGACCCCATTCTTGATTGTCAGCCTCTCTGAAATCTGCAACTGCTATTTTCATGTATTTGTTCCACCTTTTTTGAGATGGTTGAGCTCCAGTCATCTTTTGTGTGTCAGTTGTGCCTTGGGGTTGTTTTCCTTATTATTTTGAATAGTTTGGAATGTAATCTCATCTTGCTTGTCTTAATGTATTTCTTTTGCAGCTTTAAGCTTAGTTTAATTTTAATGATTGTTTTTTTCCTAAGAGATGGTAATTGAATTTTCTACTTATATTTCAGCCAGCCCTTTTTTTCATTCCATAGTGGCAAGGTGGACTTCTTATAAGTGCATTTTTTTCGCACTTTGTTAGCAATCGGTTTTTTATACAATCGAGTCCGCTTATTTTGAAGTCATTCGGATAAAAAAGGACCTTGAATTATCAGAATACATAGAGAAAGAGAGTTTAAAAAAATGTGGATGATAGATCAGGAATGTCGTTCAAGTGTGCACGGGGGTGGAGGTGGGCCTAACCCTTTCTCTCTTGCAGCCTTATTGCAGATTTTTGCCTGTAACGTAGGTGGACAAACACACACACACACACACCAGAATCATTTGCTGCACGGAGCAAAGCACTGCATGTTCTTTGTTATACAAACCTGGAAAAGTGCTTTCACTGTGTCAGAATAAAAAAAGCATGCCAAAATCGCTTCGAATTAACCGGATCCTTATTTCAAAATCCTAAGTAACCGAAATTTTTTAATCAAGCTTAAATAGAGAAATATTCGGTAAAATTAAACAACTTCAAAATATCCAAGAATTCGAATTATCCAGATTCGAATTATTTGGACTCAACTGAACTTGTAGTGTGAGGGAAAAAGAAATCGGTATGTTTCTCTATAAATGTCATTAGTAGCACAAACTAAATGTCTCTTTGGCTTTCTTAACTATAAAGAAGTATGTTGATCATTATATAAATACTCGTAATGATGGCCTTTCTTGCTTTTTAACTTTTTTTGACTTAATCAGTAGAGCTCTAGCTTGGGAGTGGCTGTCGAAATCTTTCACTATAATGCAGTCACATTTAATATCGCAAGGAGCTGAGGACCAGTGTTAGCTATTCTTGCTTTAATTTTTTGGACTTAATCAGCAGAGATCTGGCTGTCAAAATCTTTTACAATAATACAAATCACATTTGAAATTCTCAATAGGAGTAGTTTCAGCTCCTTTTCTGGATGAGCATGATGACTGTACATATATCTGCATAGTGTGATACTTACTGTCTTGAAGTCAAAATTTGGTGTCTCTTTTAGCTTCAGATTCTTTGTCTTCAATCACGTCTTCTTTGGTTTGTATATTGTTGCATACAAGGATAGGTATGCCAAAAAAAAAAAGCGCCTTAATTGTACATATTGGATCGAAAGTCTTGCCTACATCTACTTCTAGGGCAGCTCCATAAACATAATATCTAAAAATGAGCAGGTTTTTCCATAACACTGATACACATATGAGCAATTCTCAGGAGGTCAACCCTAAAACGTTACATTAGATCTGGAATTTATTTTGTCTCTCTTTGTCTCAAAATTGTTCAACATCATTAGAGAAAGTAAGGGAGTTTATTGGAAAAAAAGATTTGGAGATACTTTTTTAAAAATATTCTTGTGTATTGCTTGGTTTTCATCACCACAGAATGATCCTCCGGACGTTGCTGATGACACAAAAAGATTCAAATTTAGCCACCTTTGAAGCAAAAAAATCATACCATTAATACATAGAGTGAAAAAATAGATGTTATTTCAAATTAAAAAAATGGTAGTTCAATAAAACAACTCATAATTTATGTCAGTAAATGGATTCAATTTGTGTCATTGTAACATCGAGAAAAACTTCATCCAGAATTTTTTTGTTTGCAACTCACGGCGACTAACTACCCAACTTTTAGTTCACTGGGCAAAAAGCCATTAAGATGACCGCCCACGCGCCCACCAGGGTCAAATTACAATTATTACTGTCACGGGTCATAAAATTTTACCTGTGCAAGCCTGGTGCACCAGTCAATTTTCCTGACTGATATTTTACATTTTCTTATAACTATAAGACCAATGGAACTTAAATTAAATGATATCCAATTATTTTTTAACTTTAGGAACATGCAGATAAAATATAGCTGTTTTATTTGATACATTTTTGTATGAAATATGCACAATTGTCACTTACTTACAAATAGTCAAAAACTACCTATTTTTCAAATGGACTGTGAAAAAGCAAGATTGGTTTAAATTTAAATAAATTTAATTGCAACCAACATTTTTCTTCAAAGTAATATGGAAAATGAAGTAAAAATTGAGTTTACAGTGGCATGGTCAGTAGGGGATGTTTATTAGATGGTGGCTGCTTGAGAGGCGCTGCCGGTTGGCATATAACAGGCTGATCATCTGGGCTAGGGTGTTAGTTTATCTTTAGCTTGTTGGTGCGTTGATGATAAGGTTTGTTTTTATGAATTAGTAATAAAGTGACTGACTGAAGGAGGTGTGTTGAGTAACAAAGAAGTTTAGAATGCTAGAAGAAGTAAGTACACTTGCCCCAATGTACACATGAATCAATTCAAAGGTCTGTCAACATTAATGTTAGCACTTGTGAGATTTTGGTTGTGTCACAATCTTATTCTTAGTAAATTTTGGGTGGTTTACAAAATTGATGTCTCCATAGTGAAAGCTGTCTTTGTTCTCTCACGTCTCATACCTCTTGCCCTATGCTCTGTTTTGGCTATCATAGAATGTAACATTTTACCTCCCTGTTCCCCATTAAATCCTATAGCAAACCTATGGGCCCTTATCCAGCTCACACAATGTTTCTCTAAAATATGATGCTTAGGGGTTATTTTGTTTGGAAATGCATTTCTGTAGTGCCTCATTTATAATCCAATAACTTCATATGTCTTATCTATGTCTTTTGAGAAACTGGTTGCGAGTGCGAGGCTGCTACATGTACATCTCTGAAGCTGTAGTTGATCTTGTTATACTTAAATTCTAACTGGGTTTGCTACCACTGTGTCTATTGCTGTCTTTGTTAGTTGCTTGCAGATTTTTTGGCTTAAGTATCGGTGGCATAAATTTCCTCTAAAGATTCTGCCATGAAAAGCTAGTCTAACTTGATCCTTAGCATCTCTAGCTAGGCTTTTTTTCATTGTCTTATTTGCACTAAATTCAAGCATCTTCTGCCCCACAGTATGCACAAATTTTCAATCTTCAGTATGGTTCTTTTGCGAATGTTCTAGTATGCCTGCTAAGCTACAAAAACAAATGAAGAGAGGTTTTAACTCATGCCCACATGAAGCAAAAAGGTAGGACAAAATAGTTTATCTTACTGAAAAAAAACAAACTATCCATCACTGTATAGCTATGTTTACTTCAAATGTGGAACATTTAGACCCTATGAAAATATCACATATTTTTCATAACATATGACTGGCAAAAATTTTCTATGACAACCCATGATATGGAAAGCCTCAGTTCAAAGCTGCACAATGCTTTTATTTTTTACATTTTAGGATACGGTTTTCGATGTTAAAATCTTCAAAGAAAAACGAATTGAAAGCAATAAAAAAAAATAAAAATTGTTGGTTGCAAAATTAAGTTATTATGAATTCAAATTTGCACTCACTTTTTTTTCACTTCATGAAACACACTGTGCGCAATCGTTAATAAAACTCTCACTTCTTAACGGATTTGAAAGAAAAAAACATTAAATGAGAGTAGAAAAATTAAAGAACAAGGCTGTAGTAAACATTTGAGCATCGTAGATCACGCATAAGGACTAGATGATATTGCTTCAAAAATCATCACTTTTAATTGGACCAGTTATCACCTCTTGCATCACGCGCTGGAAGGGCCTTAAAACAACTCTTATCAGTGGCACTACGGGTGGTTAGCGCATATCAGGGGTCAGCTAGTGGTCAATCTCACACCTTTGCGCCAGTAAAAGCAACAAAGAAGGAAAAACTAAAGATCCACTTTTGCAGCTGTTTTAGTCACCGTGAACTTTAAAAACTATTTAGATTTAATTTTAAGCTGACTGCATTTGATCACTAGCCAAGAGTTACAGTCTAGTACATCTACAGAGCTGGTTAGGGTTCTAAAAATTAAACAATTAGCATTTTGTTTTTCTGGATGTTACGGTAACACAATTTTCTGTGATCAAAACATCCAGAAGATTGCGAAGAACTTGTTAGTTCACAAATTATTGCAAATAATTATCAAACTTAAAGGCATGCACTGATCAATTTATCTATTTTAGGATTGAAGAACAGTTGAAGATGGACATAGAAATAGTCTTATATACTGGTCTTCATCAGTGCAGATTGATCTTCCCAACTTTACTGATGACATAAAAAGATTGAAGTTAAGCTACCTCATAAGCAAAAAAAACCCATACCATTATTACTTTGAGGGAGAAAATAGATGTTATCTGTCAACAAAATATAATAATTGAATAGCAGGACTCATAATTAATGATTGCAATGGACTTCAACTTTTGTCATTGTAACATCGGTATGAACTTGTGTTAGAGTTTTGTGTTTGGAGCTTTTAAACTTGTTTAAAGTTCTGTGTAAGTTGGCTGCATTTGGATTCCTCACCAACAGCTACTTATGGATCTAGATCTACAGTATTGATAAGGAGTTTACAGATAATTACATGTTTTGTTCTTCCCAATGTTACAGTGACATAATGCCTGTCATTGTAAGGTTGGGAAGAACTTGTTCCAGAATTTTGTGATTGCAGCTTTTAAATGAATTTAAACCTCTATGTAAATTTCCTCCACGTTGGTTCTTCATCAAGAGCTAGAGTCTAGAATGTCTATAATGTTGATAAAGATTCAACAAACTAATCTATGAACATTTTGTTCTTCCAGATGTTACAGTGAATAATTTTTTGTCATTGTAACACCAGGAAGCTTGTGAGAACATAGATCTACATCAGTTCACATAGTGTTGTAAATAATAATCAACCTGAAACAAAGTCAACAAATTTTCCCACCCTAGAATTAAGAAACAGTTGAAATTAGGCTTTTAAAGCCCATAACAATTGGTAGCAATGGACCTATTTGCGCCATCATAATGTCAGAAGAACCATGTTAATGCAGTCTTTAGAATTCATTGCCCTACATGCTTAGATTTATCTAAAAAAATAAGATGATTAAATCTTTTGAAGCAAATTCTTCAAACAAAAGCGTCCAAAACGGCCCTTATGATTTATATGGGGCCTTAAATGCTTCTGGATGTTAACCTCCAGGGCAATGACAGAAATGAAAATGAATGGCCCCTTTAACTAATTAGACTAGCAATAGAATAAAGAAGGTTTTACGGGAAGAAAGAGATGATTTCCGGTGAACTTGTCAACAATGGTTTGGTCCAGAAAGTGAAAGTAAACAAGGAATGAAGTACATTCTGGATGTTATAGTACAACATGAAACAACCTAGTTTGTTTTCAGAGGCCCAATCAGATTTAAGAGTTTTAATCACTCTGATTATTGCAGGGAAGTGAATTCTGTTTCTAGCATCCTGCTCTGTACAAGCATGTAGCAAGCTAGCTAGGCTTTTATAACAACTGATCTCCTCTGCTTAAAATAGGCCTCTCAGAAGCGCATATTAAAGATTAGATTTAAAAGGAACTGTGTTCTCTGTTAGTTCCGTTATTTAGGTGAAAATCTACTATTAGATGAAAAAAAAATTAAAAAAAAATATGTGGGTGTTACTAATATAGTTGGCCACTTTGTAAAAACAACCAGTGAAAAATAGTAGTATTTTATGTGAAGTTTTTTATTTAAAAAATAGTCACTGATTCAATACAAAACTAATCAGAATTAAATTATGTGGTTTTGAAGGTACACCAAACTATACCTGCTATCTCCTCAACATGTGCTTGGAAGAATATATTATCATTTTTATTAGAAAATCTTTTTGAAATCGGAAAAAAAAACATGCATGAAATCCTGCTACTAGGCTACTAGTTTTGAGAATAGCTCATATAGAAGATCTTACGTTAAATTCTCTTCATACGACACTGGTGTGTGTGTGTGTGTGTATATATATATATATATATATCATGCATATGTATTGGGGTAATTGAGTTGATCTTAAATACTTTATGAAATAGATGATTTAAGGGATATTGACTCTTTGAATTATTATACTCCAAAAAAAAAAAAAGGAAGGAAATATAAAGTGTGAGAGCGTAATTATTTGTAAATTTAAGTCATTAATGACCCCAAGGGGATAAAAATAATTCCAATTCTAAAGTCTAATGGACTGGAGTTTCAGCAAGGAAATTGGTGCTAAAAACTGATGTATACATAGTTCATTTGAAAGCCTCTCAATTAACCTTTCAGATTTTTTAATCCTTTTGTTTTCAGACGCATTGGAAAAGATCTTGCCAATACTTTTGCCAAATTAGAGAAGCTCACAATATGTAAGTGAACCTAGTAATATAACTCATGTAGAAACTTTATATTTTTCAAGCTTTCGTAAGCCTTATAAGTCAGCTTTTTATTGAGAACTGTCATATACATCAGCTGCAGAGACAATAACCTCTTTTTTTTTTTTTTTAATTGTTTTCAGGTTGCTTGTTTTGTCAACAAATATTTGAAAAAAAAAAACCCATGGTGATGGGGTCATTATCTAAGGAAAATAGTCTGTAGCCTAGGTGCCCTGCAGAACTCTTCAAATCCCCAAAAATATAATGTGCCTCGTATGTTGGTCTATACATGTTCAGAAACTAATGTTTTTGAATTTTAATGTCATAGATGTGGGACCCATATAAAAGAAAATACCGTTTTGGATTAGAGTTTGTGTTAGGGCTGTCCAAGAACTTAGGCTGATCTTTTGAGGACCAAAACATGGAAATTTTTTAAGAGCCTAGTGGTCTCATTTAATCTATGTCTAGAATATAGTCTTAGGTTAGGGTTGGGTTCGAAAACCTTTCCCCTTGTGGATCCATTTTGTGATTTAAACTCCTGTATATTTATAAGTTTGGGGGCTACCTTGCCTCTTCCAGACTAATGAAAAAAAAAAGCTTTATAGTTACTGTCAAAGCTAAATTTGGTTTTATTTTCATGAACATGATTTTTTTTAAGTCTATCTTGTAATACTAATCTGCCTAAATCATTGAGCTGATACCAGAAACTATGTTTTTTGACCATCATAAGAAAAGTGTACTCAATTTATGTATATTACATGCAATTCATGCAGAGCTAATTTTTCACTAGCTACTAACCAGGGCTAGATACATTGTGTACTTATGATTAAACAGTGTTTAGGCAGCAGAGTCTTTGCAGCCTGTCGCTCAACCATTCTCTCACTTTTTTTTGGTGTTGCTATCATAAATGTCCACTGAAAAAGGGTCAGAAAAGATATTTCTGATCATCAAAGCTACAGGCAAAAAGAAAGAATTGTGTGTGTGTGTGTGTGTGTGTAGAAGGAGGAGAAGAGTATGTTGCTTTTGAAAACTATATAAATAAAAGGAGTGAGATATAATTTAGCAAATCATTGAAAACCCCTTGAAAGTAATCAGAATTTTAAAAGGTTAAATGATAAGTAAATCAAGCAGCGCTGTGAATTCTGTTTGGTAATTGATGTAAAGGTTACGCAGAGTTGCCAAACCTCAAGATTTTTTGTGAGACTAGCGAAAATTAGCTAAATCTCACGCTCTCCCGAAAGTTCAGCAAATCTCACGAATTTTTTTTTATTTTCTACATGGACATAAAGTGTATTTTAATATATTCTATGCAAGTTTCAACAAAGGAGTTTATGAAGAAAGAAACCTTCTAAAGTTGATTAGTGATAACTAAAGCAAATCAGTAACATATGCAAGTATGTAATCTCTTAATACACACAAAATACATAAAAAAATGTCGCTTGGCTTCATTGGCATGTGGCGCATCATCTCATTAAAAAAGTGAAATCACACCCAAAAAAAAAAAACTTTTGGGGGTTGGCAACTCTTGTTACGGCTGTAAGATCTAATTAACTTGCCTCTAAGAATCTTTCTGAAGTTAATAGTACATTTTACATGCTATTGCCTTCGTCTGCAAATTTTGAGACACAGAAAATGTTGAGTGTCCACAATGTCCAATTCATTTTCATTTGACTATGAGGGGGAAGGGTGTGTGTGCTCATACATGATAACTCTAAAATGTTTCCATGTATGAACTTGAAATTCCACACTAATATTCTCAAACCAGATGTTTTCACTCAGCTACAATATTTCTGTGACGTCATTTGTGCTCACAATTCAGTAACATAGCACAATTTGTGATACTACTCAGTATGTGAGGAAAAAAAATGGCAACATCAGGCAGCACTCTATAATAGAATGCCTCACAGTTGAAGGTTTCTTTGTTGCAAACATCCATGACAGAAAGAATTCTCTTTATTGAAATATATGTATTTCTGATGGTTCTGTTCAAACATGGATTTAGAAGAGAGGATCATAACCTTCCATGTAGACCACTTTATGGATCCAACCTAGCCTGTCAAATGGTCAAGAAGTAGTAGACTGTATGATAAAAGCCAATCAAAGGGTAAATCAGAAGGAAATAACATGCTTTGGGAAGGCTGAAAAGTGGTGCACATCATGATATCACTCCTGTGATACTACAATATCTCTGCACCATGGATCAGAAGACATTTAATTTCATAAAGAAAGGAAATGTGTTGAAAGGGTATGATAATGAAAGAGGACTTTTCAGCATGAGATTGTGATTGGACAGGAACCATGAGTCCATTATTGCAAGCCTCAAAAGATAGTGCAGTCAGTTGAACATAGCCACAAAACCTCTCCTAGTCCAAGGAAGTTCAAAGTTATAGTCTAAGGTCCTGTTAACCATTTTTTGAGACATGGAAGGTGAAGTTCGCATGGAATTTCTTAATGAAGAGCAAAAGACGAACTCTGAATTATATGTTTCAACTCTATGAGCTCTCAAAGCTATACTGAGACAAGATTGGTTTGGCAGACTCAATACTGCAGAATGACAAAGCAGGCCCACATACTAGTCACCAAACTCAAGTGTTATCAACGAACTGGTGCAATGGAAACTTCCAGCCTTACTGCACATTGCATACTGTCCAGATCTTGCAACATCTATTTCTTTTTCC
This sequence comes from Elysia crispata, assembly GCA_033675545.1. NCBI lineage: Eukaryota > Metazoa > Mollusca > Gastropoda > Plakobranchidae > Elysia > Elysia crispata. The sequence continues at coordinate 602,174 of JAWDGP010006562.1, forward strand.
TCCAGCTCAAGAAGTACCTTAAAGGAAATCATAACAAAAGTGATAAAGAAGTGGTGGCATCTAATCTCCAAAGGTATTGGGAAAAAATCATCAGAATTCTTCACAGACTGTGTGTGCTAACTGCTTCAACATTCTGTGTAGATTCCAATAGTGGCTATCCTAAATATTAAAAAGTGAGATTATAGCTGACATTTCAAACTTCTTTTAGTGCTTAATTTATGTATGTGCTATGAAAAACAGAAAAGTTCTGCCCTAATGGAACTTTTTTGGCCTGTATAGGACTGACTCTCACTTTAATTGGGACAGCATGTATGAAATAAATGGCGCCAGAGTTGAAACACTGGATTTTTTTCTCATATATATTTGCACAAAGTTGTTATGCTATATGTATTAGCTATTTCTGGATACTTTAAAGTCTGAAAAATTCTTGCTTGTGTGGTAAGAGTGTTCTTTGAAAGTAAAAAAAAAAACGCCCTTAACTTTGAGATACGACAATTCATCAAACCCTAAGTTCCTGTGTTGTAAATTCACTGCACATTGTTTTTTTAATATCCTGCAGCTTTAATGCTTTGTCCATTTTAGGGTGATGCTGCATAAGATTACAATACACTGACACAATTGCCTACATACTTGTGCCAAGGATCAGAACTTCTGCCACTCAAAAGAAGTTTATCTTGTTTAAAAGTCAGAATTCTGAAATGTGAAATACTACACAATTTTTTTCGAGCTTCGAATGTTCTAAAGTCTCGGTGAGACCATGGAATTCATTGTAAGCTGCACAGAAGCAAGGAATTCTGATCAGATGACAACGGAAAGATTGCAGCAAATATCACACCACGGGATTAATGTCACAAATTTTCTTTATCTAATCACTTACACATCATAAAATCATTAATGTAGCTCTTGTATTTACTGTTTGATTGATTGAGAAGTTTTACAGGCACAGTCTGCCATGAGCTGTGATATCAGGGTTAGCAGTAGTATTTGCTGTAAGAGCTGCTAAATGCTTGGATCAGTGGAGACAAATGGCTGCATATACAATGGATTTCTATGATTTTCCTTGAAGAACTTAAATTACACTGATAACTTTTACAGCATTAAAACTGATTAGAAAATCTTGTACATTAATAAACGTTATTTTTTTTTACATATTTTGTCACATACTGTTTTCGATGTCAAGTTTATGCCCAACAGCACAATTGAGCTTTAGTGTTTACATAACCAAACTCCTAAAGTCTTCAACTTTGCACCTTTCTTTATTTTGATGCAACTGAACGTAAATTATTTCAGCTGTCTCATCTTGAGAACTGCTCATAATATGATGCTTATATTATGGAACCCATGATATTTTTGATACATATCTATTATTTTATTTTATGTTATTCTGCATTATAGTGGCAAAACGAAGAGCTTTGTTTGATGACAAACCTGTAGAGATTCAGGAGCTGACCTACATTATCAAGCAGGACATAAATAGTCTCAATGAACAGATTGCACAACTACAACAGGTATATGTTTTTAGACTCTTGATCTTGACAAAGTTTGACTTAGCACCATTTTGCCTGTGTTATACTTTAATCTTGTACTATTGTCTCTCTCACTACTCCGGACCCCTATCGACCTAAGACCCTCTACCCTTCTATATTTTTCCTGTTCTTTAACACTATTTCAAGCGTTGTCTATTATTTTCACATATTTGCAGAGCTGCTAAACTTTTCTGATTTTGCTACTTTCCGAGGTGGCCATTTACAACTTTATTCTAAAAAACGACTTGCCTAGGTGATATAGAAATGCTGGGTTAGATGATCCATATTTTTTTGCCTAGCCCCATTTCTGAGAGATGTGAGCTTAGGCTGAGCAAGATCTAGATCTTTTAGTGGATTGTGTAAAGAATGGAGTTTCATACTTCATGTTCATACAGAAATGAAGATGAGGCAACTTTCCCACACAATTTTTAAGATTGTTTACCTAGAAATGCAAGTTGAACTTAGAAGGCAAGGAAGGTATAAAGTATTAGACAGTGTTTGGCCAAATTTTCAGTTTACATTAATTTCCACAGTCCTGATAGATGTATTAAATGCTTAGAGAAGATAGAATTGAAGAAAAAAAAGTGAAAATTGCAAATAAGAAATCCAAGATAGCCGTCGAAAGGGTTAAAATAAGGCAAACTTTCATGCAGCATAGCTTGAAAATGAATGGTGATAAAAGGATAATATTTATCACATTTGTTTTTCAAAATGTGCTCTTGAGGATATACCTGTTAGTTTTTATATTTATAACATAAGTAAAAAATTTAAAAAATTTGAAAAAAAAAAATATGTATAAAAAGTGCGATTTTCTGACCTCAAGGAAATACTTTAAATTTATGAAATAATACAATTTTCAGAGAAAACTCATGAAGAGCAAGTATAAGCTCTAGATATTTATCTTGACAACAAGTGTGCAAACTTCAGCTCTTATTGGATTAGTAGTTTTTACAATGGAATGTTTGAAAATGATTGGAGGGAAAAAAATGCGTTTTGAGAAAACGACAAAAAACTGAAAAAATTACACTAGCCTAGCATTCTCAGGACTTTCATGGGCTCCTGGATCATAATCCTTGTTAATTTGGGGCAGACCATCCAGACTCGCCCAAAACTTATTCTAGATCTAATCTGAGCTCTTTTGCAGAAGCGCATACTGTGGCAGGTGCATTCATAAGTCTAGATTTATTACTATCAACATTAGGTGCCACATGTTGTTCAGTACCAGAGGAACATGATTGGTTGTTTGCAGCATTAAATCTAGGTGTTTTGTGACTCTTATTGTATTGATTTCCTTGATTTCCTTCGAATATTCTTGAAATTACCCATGTTGTAGATCTAGATCTAAAACTTAAGTTTGGATGAGCTCAGCTGATTTTACAAACTGGTGTTGTTTGAAATTTTTACAAAGTTACTGCATACAGACCTTCAATATGTTGCAGCAGCAGCATTTTCAACTATATTTCTTTTCCTGTGTTTGGGAAGTCCTTGTGCTAATTGTATGGTGCTCTGGTATTACTTGTTTTACCTTTTATACTCTATAGGTCCTTGGGTAATATTTGTTTATACTTGTTGCTATACAGATTTGGTGCCAGATTTTAAGTACTTGAAGGTCAAATATTGATAAAGAAATGACTGATATTAAGCAGAAATGGACGAGGATTCATAAAATATAAAAAAGTATGATACCCTTTATTTGCCAAATTTCACTATTATAATACTCTGTACCTGCTTTAACATTTGAAGTTGCAATTTGGCATCATGCCCTGCTTTTTTAACACAAAATCTATCTAGCTCTAATCTTTTGGATGACTTTGGATACCACAAGTGATAGTGATCGACTACCAGTACCATTGAGATAAAGAGGGCATCAGCAATGCAAAAGTTCCAACTGAATCAAATCCTTTCCTTCATTTTAGTTGTTAAGCAAGCATATATATGCTGCAAAAGGGAGTAACCTTCAAAATCACCCACATCAAAGTGACACTGACTGACATTCTCATGTATCAAGCACTGTGTTGTACATATAATAATCCCTAGCAACTTCAATAATCTTCCATTGCAAAAATCAGGCAAAAATGGGATCATGTTGGACAGTCAGGCCTGTAACTGGGACTGCCTCCTTCCAGAAAAAAAGAAAAATTAGTTTGAATAAGACAAAAACCAATAGTCTTATTTGCAGCAAGATGGAAATAAAGGCTCTGGGTTATTAAAAGATACTTAAAAGCTTTTCTGATATTATGTCTCTCATGGAGACAGTTTACACACAGTAATGTAAAATGGGCTGTGGAGCACTATGGAACTGTTAGACAGTACTTTAAAAGAATAACTTGGACCCGGATGCTGGAAAGAGACTAGAAGGCATGTTGTCATTCTGCTCATGGATTGTCAGGCCTATAACTGGGACTGCCTTCTTCCAAAAAAAAAAAAAAAAAAGAAAAATTAGTTTGAATAAGACCAAAACCAATACTCTAATTTGCAGCAAGATGGAAATACAGTGGAAACCTCAAAAACTGAAGTCTTATTCTTCGAATTTCTCATAAACCGAATTTTGTAAGATGATAGGTTATTTTTTTCTCTTAGGCTTTGTTAAGAATTGGGCTCGTAATTCGAAGTACTTCTGATTCGATTCTCTTAATTCGAAGCCAATACCACCTAAGGCATCACAAAAGTGCTACATGCATCTCTCAAGCAGCAAGCAATGCTAAACACTGCCCAAGAAAGTCTGATCAGTTCGCTAACAAATCAGGAAGGGAGTGGATGCATTAACAATTAAGTGCCAGTAGCGAATCTGTACTGATGCTTATACTAGCAACGTGGGATGGGGAAAGGGGAGGGTTGCTCGTTGCAGGCTCAGTACACATTCACTCAATGAGTCTTAGACTCTGTTATACTCATTTTTGTAATTTGAATACTCTTAATTTGAAGATTTAATCCATTCCCACACAATTCGAATTATGAGGTTTCCACTGTAACAGCTCTGGGTTCTTAAAAGATACTTTAAGGCTTTTTCTGACATAACGTCTCTCATGGAGACAGTTTACACACAGTAATGTAAAATGGGCTGTGGAGCACTATGGAACTGTTTGTTAGACAGTACTTTAAAAGAATAACTTGGGCCCCGATGCTGGAAGGAGACTAGAAGGCATGTTGTCATTCTGCTTATGGATTGCAGGGGGGGGGGGGGGGGAGAGAACCAGTGTGTCACAGACCACTCCACCCAGTCTAGACCTGCCTACCTATCCTCGTAACAGTATCAGTGCAGATGCCTATTCAGTTCACATTTTGATATCTGTGTCAAGTGACTAGAATTTTATGCAGGATAACATAATAGAATGTTATGATGTGTGGAGCAACACAACTTCTGATCCGTGGTTATATGATCATATCACATGAAACTCAACTTTATTCACCGACTTGTTTTGCAATGGAGATAAAGGGAATTTATTTTTGTTAATTGCCATCTGCTGAGCACTGCACAATTTTAAAGCAGCTAAATCTCTATGTTGCTTATTAAACAGCTGTTTGGTAAAGCAAATTGCTTCTTTGGCAATACCAATTTTAGCATCCCAATGCAACTAGAATATCGGATATATTTCAAAATTTCTTTTAAGACAATTTTACGAATTCGTGCCTGCCCAGGGAATTCCTGATTCTCCTAGAATCTATACAAGACAATCTTCTGTCCAGTTTTACTTTTATTTCCCTTTCTTGCTTTGTTTTACTTCTGTGTCTGTCTGGAAGTAACATATTCGATTCCGACTGGGTCCTTGCATTCAAAGAATTCTGAAATAGACAAATAGATTTTTTTAAACCTCAAATGATGCCTTTACTAGATTGGAATTTCAATAGCTGTCTTTTTAGGATTGGTTGTAAGACAAACCTTCAATTTTATTTATTTCCAACAATCAATATGAAGGAGTTCAAACTTTTTATTCTCTCGTTTTTTTGTGATTATGAACTAAATAATTGAATTGATGACATAATTTTGCTGATAATAATTACGTCAATTTTACCCCTAAGTTCCATAAAATCATCTTGAAAGCACCTTAAAATCATTTGCATAAAAGAGTGGGAGCCTAGTTCTGATACCATGATTGCAATTTTCCATACCAATCTAATGGCCTTAGAATTTTTGGACAATGCAAATAACCATTAATCTTAGCTAAAAAATGATCAGTTTCTTGTTGCAACTGGAGAATTTATTTTTAACAGGTGAAAACAAATTTTCTGTTGCTTGTCCTCTAATTTCACAGTTTCCTGCAACACTTTTTTTTCTATTTTCTCTTGAATCCTTCCAGCTTGCAAAATCTCAGCGAGCACATTATGGTAAACATCAACAAACACATTCCAACACAGTTGTTGTTGCATTACAGGTGAGTGTAGTCTCAATATGTAATACGTTTTCTCTTCTTTTCTTTTCTTTTTTTTTTTTTTTTTTTTTGTTTTTTTGTTTTTTTTTTGAGTACACCTAAAATTTCTTTGAAATATGAAACAGAATGTAATACTAGACATTTTTATTAATATTTTGTGCTAGAGATCCATTGCTTGTGTGTGTGCATCTATATTATAAAAGGCAACTTCGATTTCTTTCTCTGCTATCTCCTCCAAAACGACTCAATGTATAGTGATGAAGTTAACTGAATTTTAATCTGTCAAGATCAGTGTCCTACACCTTTAAAAAAAAATTTAAAGAAATGTTGTGGATCTAGGCTAAAGATGACTTTTTGAAAGTTCATAATATATTTATTGTAATTAATTCACCTAAACTTTTTGTTGAATTTGTCAGGATAAACCAAATAACATTTAAAAGACTGTTCTCAGCAGTTTGCAATTTTTAAAGCAGATGGCGCTTTTAAAACAATTTATTGTTATTTTGTAAATAGAAATGTATATTAAAAAATAGGCTGTATTACTTGAATGGAGTGAAAAAGTGGAAAAATTGCAAATCAAATGAAATTTGACCTACTTCAGCGTAAAGGTAAAAGGGTCAGGAAAAACATGCCGCTCTGTGCAGGAAGTTAGTTGTGATTCGATTAGTATTTTAAGAACAACTCTCATTGTTGGCTTTTCTTTCAGAGTGGCGTTGCAATTGTAAACACCTTAAATGCTTCTTTTGCATGCCTATCATACTTCTACATTGTTTGATCCACTAAATGTCAACAAGAAACCGTCGAAACTTTTAAGTTAAGCCACTCTTAATTTGTTCGGTATGAGTTACACAGATTGTGACTAGATCAAGAATAATTATAAGCTTTAGCAATCCATGGTAGTCATTTATATAAATCTGGAGCCTTTTCTTTTTTTTCCTCTGTTGTATAGTCTGAGCAGTTGCACGTTTTTACTTACTATTAGAGAGCACTTTTTTGCCACATTTTTTTGTAATTAGACATCAAAAATACTCTATGTTCTCGGTGGCGAGATAATCTGACAAGAAGACTGATTAAAAGATGGAACCCAAATTTTAGTTTACTTTTTTTGCCCGAGATCTCTCCCTCATTTATGAGAATTCCAATGTCTCCAGGTTCTTTTCCTTTTAAAACTGTTCTATGAATGGCTTTGGGGGATGTACATTTTTATTTGTTATTATTGTAAAATTTGCTTTTCTTTATTCCATTAGTCTTCCCCACCTATTCAGTGTTGTAAAGTTTGCTTTTCTTCAGTGCAGTTGTATGTCCCTGGAGGATAATAGTCAGTTATTCTTATGAAGTTTTCATTTATTCAATGTATTGTCTTTCTGACCTGTTCATTTTAACAGGCAATCATGCTTGTATATTATAAAAGGCAACTTTGATTTCTTTCTCTGCTATCTACTCCAAAACCACTCGGTGTACAGTGAGGAAGTTATCTGAATTTTAATCTGTCGAGATCAGTGTCCCAAGCAGTAAAAAAAAGAAAAGTTGTTGATTTAGGCTAAAAATGCTTTTGAAAGTTTATTATATATATCTGTTGTGATTAATTCATTAAATGTTTTGGATGAACCAAATAACATTTAAAAGACTAATTCTCAGCAGTTTACAATTTTCAAAGAATCAAATTGTTTTTAAATGTTTTTTTTGTTTTACATCGCATCGCAAACAGTCACCAGTCAATAGATAGTATTAAGTTTTTCAGCAAATGCGAAAATGTAGATCTGTCATGAATCATAAGGGAGTCTTTATTCTCTTTATGTCATAATACTAAACCTGACACGCCATCATTTACTGATTCACAATTGGGAAATCTAATAAAACTAAATTTTACATTGAAAGAATTTGAAGAAACAAGTCACAATCCCTCTCTAGATGGTTTTTTTACCTTAAGTGTGAAATGCTAATGAAAAACAAACCTCTTAGTCTGGGAAATTGACATGATCTGCCTGTAGCATTGGCATGATTAAACCCAAAGCCAGAACTTACTGATGAAAATTTTTTTTTGTTTTTTTTAAGTTAGAAGCTTTTTTGAGTGTGAGAAAAGTGGATAAATGGATTTAAAAGAGAAAATTCCTATTTATTTATGTCTGTGAGTGAAAGAGGTTTTGTTACAGTAAAAAAATCTCATACTTGATGGAACCTCTATAGGCCTAAAACTGGACATAGACGTGGTGACAAATTGCCTTCCATTTGCTCACACATGCGTCAACAAAATCATTCGATCTACAAGCTAACCTTGTGTCAAAATTTTTGGTTCGTTTCAACTTGTAAAAAAGTAATTTCCTCACAACTGAGGATAATCAGTTTCCAATAAAGGCCTAAAGTCTGCTGAGTCTGCTCAGTCTAGATCTTGGTTACATTTTAGTGCAAATGCAGCTCTGGACAGTCGGTAAACGGTAAATACGGTACGGTCACTAGACCAGTAGGTGTCAGAAGGTCTAGTCGAATTGTCTCCTTTGATTTTGTTTATGTTTTTTATACATGTGTGGGTGTCGTCTAGGGCACTTTAGCGCGTGAAAAATCACATTGGCTCAATTCAAGACTGAAAAAAAATCAGCAGGCAGGAAAGAAAGAAACACGATTTGAAATTATATCAATGAGAAAAAAATGTTCAACTTTGTTAAGTGCCTCTCATTGATTTCTTACAAAATCTTTTTTGGATCTTTATAAATCTAGGCAACACGATTTGTGGAGTGTAATATGGAGCTATATCGTATATGATGATTAATAATAGAGAGACAAAAAACACATGGGCAGGAGTAGGGAGACAAGAATGTTATATTTATAAAGGCAGACTACAAAATAAAATTAAATTCTCTAAAATGTGTTCAAAAAAGTTTCTTTACGTGTAGACCTTGCTAATTTTGGGTCAAGAAAGCCGATCCTGTTTCAAATTCAAAATCCAATGCCTCATAAATGAACATTTGACCTGCAAGAGTAGTTCATTGCACCGGCGTTGGCTTGTCTATCTTAAAAAAAAAAAAAAAAAAACAACAAAGGGCCTCCTGCAGATCAACAGCGTTGCGCGGCATGTGCAATTTATTTTCAGGTTGTCCCAGTCAATGAGCAATCAGCTTTCGATGTCGATAAATTTCTGCGATATTTCCACACACTAGGCAAGATATTGCCAAAATGATCGCAAAGCAATAATTTACAGCAATTATTGCAACGTCTATGGCCGGCTTAAATGTTTTGTGTTGCTTATATGGATTATAACTAATATAAAGTTTGCAGTATTCAAATTTCTGAATTCATTTTTTAAAACTATGTCAGTCAAATTTCTCAAAATATGTTACATGATTTAAACTGATTGTTAGTAGAACAAGCTACTTATTATTGTATATTACTGTCAAGATAGTTGTTAGTTCCAACAATGAGCACAGATTATTTGTATAGTGTTAGGAGATGCATAGAGAAATTTTTGGCAATTGTTGATAACTAAAAGAAATGGCAATTAAAACTGCATAACAGTTCTTGTGATGTCTCAAAGCAGACAGGAGTGACAGAATCTAAGTCAAAGCCTTGAAAATGAACAATCAAGTATTTAACAGGAAAGGCTTTGAATTTCAGACAACAGACAAGCATGTTTCAAGAGGACAGATACAAAGGATGATTGTAAACCAGATAGCATAAAGATGAGCAGTCAAATGAATCCACTGTTTTCTGTGTCATCATAGTAGATTTGTCTTTTCAAATTTAACAGTAAAAAAGCTTAGCAATGATCAGTCTGTGGGTTTTCCTGCTTGTAGTATTATGTTGGGTAGAATACAATCATTAAACCTGATGACAATGAGATAGTCTTCAGTATGCAAGGTGTGTTCCAGATACTAATTAAAGTCCATATCTTATCTCTTAACCCATAGCAGATGTTAAATTTTTATATTGTTTTTTTTTTCTGTTTCTCAGTCCAAATTGGCTACTATGTCCAACAATTTCAGACAAGTTCTAGAAGTAAGAACAGAGGTGAGTAATTTTTGCATATTCTCTTTTTTTTTGTTTTGGGAAAGGGGGGGTGGCTTTTATGTGCTAAGAACCATTTTATTTTAATCATATGAAGTCTTTATGCCTCTCAACAGTGTTTTCATCACTATATGCTTCTTGTACATCTATACTCTTTAGCGCAGGCGATCACAATCTTCCATGCATCTCTATCCCTCATCGCATACACTATTTTTTTTTTTATTTCTTTGCAGTCCATGAAATTAGCAGCATTCTCCTAAAGAACTGCATTTTTGTTGCTTCCAGTTTTTTTTGTACCTGTTTTGAAAATGTTCGGGCCTTGCATCTATATATCAGAATGGGTTCAATATTGCACTCTAGGGCTCATCTTCTTGTCTGAATCGAGATGTGGTTATTCTTTAGTATTGATTTCATTCTCTGAAAACTTTTTTGTTTGCGCTGTTATTAATGCAATTTTAGTGCTATCACAACCATCACTTGATATTTAAGTCCTAAGTATTCAAATTGATCCCTTTGCTTGAGTTGATTCCGGTTGATAAAGGTGTTGATCTGTAGACACTCATTATATTATTTAGACTGACGACCATTACTTCTGCCTTATTGCTTTTCAATTCCAATCCTTTCTTACTACTTTCTTCTCTAACGATGTCTAATAATTGTTGCAAGTCTTCTTCATTTTTTGTAATTAATACAGTGTCATCAGCGTATCTCAAGTTGTTTATGTTGTGCCTCTCTACTTAATTCCGTGATATCCTTCTAGGTTTCACAAAATTTCATTGTAGAGAGAGAAAAGGTCTGGGAAAGGCACACATCCTTGTCTGACACCATGCTTTATTTTTTTACATGAGCTGATTTCCCCTTCAACTCGCATTGCTGCTGTCTGTTCCTATTACATGTTTTTGATTACTCATTTGTCTTTTCCTTCTATCTTCAACTGTATTAGTTGTGTGGTTATCTCATCATGTTGAACTCTTCATGCAGTAAAGGAAGCCCAGATATGCCACCGCCTGAAGGGTGTAGATTGCATTTGTTGTATCTGATCAGTACTTCTGCTATATAGTTTGATGTTTCTGCACTTGTCATTAGAAAACAGAAATAAAAAAGATGAAAATTAATACAGTGGAAACCTCATAAAATCAAAGTTTGATTATTCGAATTTCTCGATTAACTCAATTTTGTGAGAGGATGGGTGCTCCCATGATCCACCAAAAGGGGGAGAGAATGATGGATGAATCGGTGACAAATGGATCTCAATTGAAAACGCCCAAAGGACTACAAGATCAGAACAACGGAGTAACTTGGAAATGGGCTACCAATGTGTATGTGGCCGAAGATTTACCACCGAAAGAGGGATAAAGATCCACAGGACTAAAATGGGCCACTTGAATGCTTCGACGAATGAAGAGCAGTGCACTGCTCAGGCAGGTAAGACGTTGGAAAACCAAAGCCAGGTTCAAAACCACAGTGCTGAGAAAATCCACACTGAGGAGTCTGATGAAGAATTCCGACAGCTCATCAACACTAAACGCCAGAAGATCAATTTCCCACCAGCAAGAGCAAAAGAATGATAGTAAGCTCTGGATAACAAAATAGTCCTACTACTGGACAAGCTCATTGGGAAGAGCACTTTGGAGCACAAACTTACCACTTTCGTTGACATTACCTACCAGTCATGTCTAACACCTTCGGGGCTAAACAATATCAAGCCACAAGAGAACCTAAGAAAAGTAGAAGGCAACGTGGGATGGAAACCCTGCGAAAGCAGAAGAAAAAATTAAGGAAACAAATTAAATCAGTGACTGAATAAGAGAAAAATGGGATGCAGGAACTGTGGCGAGGTTTGAAGGCGAGGCACTCAGCACTGAGCAGACCAGAATCCGCAAGGAAGAGATGAAGAACACTTCTACAAAGACCCATTTCACTTTGCAAGACAACTCTTCCAGCAACCAAGATTAGTTTCTCTTTCAGTGCAGAAAGAACAGCTGGGGACCCACCCGAGGAAAACATATTCAGACCCAAATAGAAAAATATTGGTGTGGCCAATTGCTCCCGGAGAAGAATTAAATAGCAAACCACCAAGCTTGAAAGAAATCAATGCAGTAATGCAAAAAGCAAGAGCCAAGTCAGCTCCATGCCTCAATGGCGTGTCTTATCTACTGTATAAAAGATGTCCAAACGTTCTAAAGCAGTTACACAAAATTCTCCGAAGAGCATGGAACAACCTTAAGATCAGTGAGCAGTGGATGTCTGCTGATGGAGTTTATATACCCAAGGAGCAAAACTCGACTGAAATAAATCAGTTTCGACCAATTTCACTGTTGAATGTAGAAGGAAAGATATTCTTCTCGGTCAAGGCATCCCGCTTAACAAAATATCTCACCGAAAATGGGTACGTAAATACCTCGGGCCAGAAAGGAGGCATCCCTGGAGTTTTTGGATGCTTAGAGCATGCAACGATGATCTGGGAAACTATTCAAAGGGCAAAATCGGAGAAACTTAACCTCGACATCATTTGGTTGGACCTGGCAAATGCTTACGGGTCGGTACCTCATCAAATGATTCAGCTGGCCCTGAGGATATACCATGTTCCGGAGGATATACAAGTCATGCTAGATGACTATTTCAGTGGTTTCTGGATGAGATTCTCCACCAATAGCTACACCACAGACTGGGTCAACTTGGAAATTTGAATCGCCATGGGCTGTACCATATCCCCAATTCTGTTCGTCATGGCTATGGAAGTCATCTTGAAAGCAGCAAAAGATAGCGCAGGCCCGGCTAATCTAGGTGGTGGTTGCTACATGCCTCCTTTGAAGGCATTCGTGGATGATACAACCATAATCTGCTCAAAGGAAGACGAAACACGCCGAATGCTAGAGCGTCTCCACATCTTAATGGCATGGTGCAGGATGAAATTCAAACTAAAGAAGTCTCGCAGTCTGTCAGTGAGGAAAGGTAAGATAGATGCGATGACGATATTCACAGTGGCCAATCAGCAGATACCAACGGCCAGTCAAAAACCAGTTAAGAGCCTTGGGAGATGGTACGATTTGTCCATAAAAGATACCAAAAGAGGACTAGAAACAGTAGAACTTGCTACCGAGGGCCTGCTAGCCATCAACAGATGTGGCCTTCAGGGTAAGCTGAAAGTGTGGTGCCTACAGTTCATGCTAATTCCGAAGCTCCTCTGGCCACTTCTGGTCTATGAAATCTGCTCAACTACAGTTGAGGCAATAGAAGCTAAGATCAATAAGTTCACAAGGAGTTGGTAAGGGATACCTCCGGGTCTCACAGATGTGGCAATGTACTGCCGTAAAGCAAAGTTGAGACTCCCACTAAAATCCATCTTGGAAGAGTATAAATGTAGCAAAGCCAGGCTACTCTCTATGTTAGAGGACTCCGAGAACCCGGTTGTGAAGACAGTGCAACAGACCATAAATACGGGTAGGAAATGGAAAGTTGTCAAAGCAGTAGACGAAGCCAAAGAGTGCCTTAAGATTAAAGAAGTGATTGGGCAAACTCAAATTGCCCACAGCGGACTAATTAGGATAATGCCCTGCAGAAATCCCTCACATGGAATGAGATCTGGCACATGGCGCCACATCAGATCAGTGTACGATCTCCCGCCCTCAAACGCAAATTTGGTGCGTTGGGGAAAGAAAGAGGACTCCACTTGTCCGCTCTGCCAAGGCAGGCAGACCACAGAGCAAGTCTTGAGCTCTTGCAAAATCGCCCTCTCACAGGGGCAATACTCATAGAGGCATAATAGAGTCCTTCAGGAACTTGCTGCAATCATAAGCACCGCTAAAGGAGAGACTACCCTCCCTAAAAGCAATGTGTTGATATTCACAACAGAGGGAGGCGCTAAGTCATGGCACGGAAGGCCGGTGAGGACAACAAACCAGATAAAATGCCTTCTAGACGGTTGTGATGGCTGGGATGTTTCAGCTGACCTTCCAGAATGGGACAGTCACCCCAGTATAATCAAAGAAACAAGATTAAGACCTGATATCGTGATTCATTCAGCTTCCAAACAACAATTGATCATGGTGGAGCTAATAGTTCCATACGAAAACAAAATGGAAGAGGCCCACATCTACAAAAGAGAGAAATACATGAACCTGACCAAAGAGTTAGAAAATGCCGGCTACAAATCTGTGGTGATGCCCGTTGAGACTGTTGCCAGAGGATTCGTTGGTCATTAGTCTAAACTGACTTAACTTTCAATATGTGGCAATAAAAGAACAAAAGCCTTAAAGTAAGTTGCGAAAATAGCCAAAAACAGTTTCAGGTGGATCTGGAGCAGGAGAAATGAGAGGTTCCTTCATAAGGATTACAAATGCTCTAACCATCACAGGACCAGTTGGCGAAGTGGTATAGCGCCAGGATCAGCAATCCATCAAGAGATGAGGGTGTGGATTCGAAACCTGGTGCTTGCAAAAAAAAAAAAAAGAAAGAAATAAAGAAAACAGGGAGACACCTGAGAGTCATGACCTGGATGTGGCCCAGCCCCCTTAGAGTGTCAGAAGTTCAGGGCCGAAACGCTTGCTACAAGGGGGGTTTCTTCTCTGACGACTCCATGTTATCTAGCTCCCCAATGAGTTTCTACCTATTTTTTTCTCTTTGGCTTTGTAAAAATCTGACTTGTACTTTGAAGTCTTTCCGGTTTGATTCTCTTATTTTGAAGTCAATATCTCTCCATAAGGCATCACAAAAGGACTGCAGGGATATCTCAAGCAGTAAGCAAAGCTAATCACTGCCCTGGAAAGGCTTATCAGTGTGCTGACAAGGCGAGGAGGGCACTGATGCACAAAGGAGTGCCAGTAGTAACACTGATACTGTAGCAACAAGGGACCTGGGAAGAGGAGTGTTGCTCATTGCAGGCACAGTACTCAATCAATGAGTCATAGTTTCAGTTTCTCAGTTTATAATTCGAAGTTTTAATACATTCCCATACAATTCAAATTATGAGATTTCCACTCTATTTTAGGCATCAGCGAAGTCAGATGGCAAGGCGTAGGAAAGATAACACCAGGAACTTTTGAAATATTTTACTCAGGAGGTGCAGAGCATGAGAGAGGAGTGGCTATTTTACTGGACTAAGATATGTCAAAAACAATCAAAGGATATCGGACACTATCAGATAGAGTTTTACTTTTAAAGATAGCAAGAAAACCAATGTACCTTAACATCATTCAAATATACACATCAACATCAACTAGTAGCAATGAGGACATAAATTTTTTTATGAAGGTCTAGAACAAGCAAAAGCGTAATGCAGACAGCAGGGCCCTCTTATCATCATGGGTGATTTTAATGTTTCTGTGGGATTAAATATGAACAGCTCTACTATAGATCAGCAGATCATTTTAAAATTTAAAGTGGTATATGAGTTTGGAAGAACAGTATGATTGCCAAAGGTGACTCTCTCTCTCTCTCTCTCTCTCTCTCTCTCTCTCTCTCTCTCTCTCTCTCTCTCTCTCTCTCTCTCTCTCTCTCTCTCTCTCTCTCTCTCTCTCTCTCTCTCTCTCTCTCTCTCTCTCTCTCTATATATATATATATATATATATATATATATATATATATATATATATGTATGTGTGTGTATGTGTATTGCATACAGCTTTGATTGCCAAACAGTTTATATGCAAAGCTCCATAGACATACTATTTTTTTTCTTCTACAGAATTTGAAACACCAAAAAACAAGAAGAGAGCAGTTTTCTGCATCAGCAGTGACATCAACAATGCCACCATCTGCTTACCAAGGACATATGAGTAGGCAATTTGTTTTTGTGATTTGTTTTTATTCCCCCTTCCTTATTCACCAAAAGATAGAAAAATATCACTTCTACTATTATTGTCAAGTTAAGGGATGATGGTGTGCATGAACATCCTGAGCACAGTATTAAGAGTGAATGTTGCATTGGTTAAAATGACACTTGAAATTTGTTTTTCCTCTTTTACATTCTTCACATGTATTGATGGTCATAGGCATTATGTCCTGCCAGCTAAGATAGCTTTAATGTAGTTGAAAGAGTGAATGAAATGCCTCTGATGATGTGAGTCACCTTTTGGCTGTGAATAAAGCGTTGTATTTTAAGTCTGAACATGATAGTTTTTTTTCTGTTGGACAGGGTTATCAGTTAAATGCAGGAGAAACATCAATGTTTAACTTTCGATGGCACTAAGGCTGATTTGATTAATAATGGACTAAACCACTCTGAAGGAAAACTTCGGTCTTGAAATAACAAAAAACAACAGATCAAATACACACAAAAAAGCAAGAGACTGGTAATCATGTTTTGATATAATTTTTTAAAAACTGATGGGTTGAAGAAAAATGGTACTCACCTAGACTTAAGTCATTTTTTAAGGCAGGTAGTTCTTTACAGACTTAGCTTTCCTTTTAAGAGTTGTTAAATGATTACTTTCTGAAAATGCTTATGAATATGGGGATAGGACAGTAGATCATTCCAAGGTAAAATTGTATAAGAAGTGTAGTCCTGTATCTTCAAATTTGGTACTTAGTTATTGAAGTTTAATGATATTACAAAAATTAGTTTTTGTTTTATATTGGGGACATGAGAGATATTCTGGGATTTACGCCAGTGCAAATTGCTCCTTAAAAATTGGATTTAGCTGTTGCAAGTAGACAATTAATTGCCAAGAAAATAAATGTCTCTCTGTGGCTATTATACCGTATAGAAAAACTTATAGCAATTCTCAGGCTTTTCAATTTCAAAATGTTCTGAACTGTCTTCGAATTGGTGCGGTGATGACATA
This sequence comes from Elysia crispata, assembly GCA_033675545.1. Classification (NCBI taxonomy): domain Eukaryota; kingdom Metazoa; phylum Mollusca; class Gastropoda; family Plakobranchidae; genus Elysia; species Elysia crispata. Next base: position 618,854 of record JAWDGP010006562.1, read on the forward strand.
TATAGTAAGTTAGACCATGAAATATCCTTTGACTTATGAGTATTTACTTATGGGTGCAATAAATTTATAACTGTAGACAGCTATTAAGATAAAATTTAATCAGGGTGTCCAGCAAGTCGGATAAAAGTTGGAAATTTGATAATCATGTCGGAAGAGTCGGAAATGGTAGGAAATCGACCATCAAGGTCCGAAAAAGGGAGGAAACGAAGGGTTCAATAGCTAGGCCAACAGCTTTTGCTGATAGCAAAGCCAGTGGCTAGTCACCAGGCTTGATTCAGGAAGGTCCTGTGGCGGGGATTACCCGAACATAGTTTTTTGCGTAGTTTCAAATTTCTAGGTAGGAAATTTTTGGAGGAGGTAGGAAATTTAGGTTGCTGGATACACTGTTAATGTTATGTTGCCTTTTAACTCTAGATGCTTGATTGCAGTATAAATACGGTGCGCCACAGCCGTTTATCTTGCTCTGATTTTGGAACTTTAGTTTGAGCCTATCCCTGTAACCTGATACCCATGCTTTCACTGCCTCTATGCTCAGCGAAGTGAGATAATTGCTCCTGGCTGGCCCGATGGCCCTGTAGTTGTATTTAGGTGATTTTCCTTGTTAATCCTAAACTTTCACCTGGATTTTCTCCATGTGTAAACATTCCACATCCTCCGTGTTTGGTGTTAAACTGTTCATGGACATCTGATCTTTACAACGCTGATAATTTCATCACTTTAAAAGGTAAGCTTGCTTATTATTTGCATAGATTTTAGAGATGTAGGAAAAAAAGGCAAATTTTGTTACATTAATTAAACCACTATGTAACTTTTCCAGAACCCAAAAATGGTTTTGTTGGAACATACATACTAATATTGTAATAGTGTGAAAAAATCTTCTTCGGTTTTTGCTTAGTTTCTTTACAAGGAAGGTTTAAACATATGCACTTTAAACCAATCTTTTTACTTTCTTTATATTCCCACTCTTAATATGACTATATTTCCGTTATTAATGTAGTGGTATTGTATAGTAAGAAATTTTGTGTAATGAATACTTTTATTATTGTGTTGTTCCTGTCTAGTATGTGTTTTGAAAGTTGAAACTTGAAATAATTTTATTTTTATTTTTTTTTATTGCCTTGAACAGAGTGGTTTAAGCCGCGGAATGGATCAAACAGATCATATAAAATCTGTCCATGAAGCCTATATCAAAGAGCTTTGCCGTATTTGTGGGATGAGAATACGTACTGTAAAAGACAAGAGACTTAATGCAACAACTCGGCAGTGTGCACATCACATGAAAACTATCTTAAATCTTTTTCACATTGACTTATCTAAAGATGAAGCTACACATTCTCCTTTGATATGCAACACATGCTACTCAAAGATAAGACATTTTGAACGAAATGCTGTAATTGAGAGATCACTTCAGTCTGCATTGTTATGCGCTTCAAAAAACAGTCATATTTGGTGCGAGTTCGATGCCTGCATATCTTCCTCTCAGTGTCCTCTGTGTGCCCATTATCTTTCCTTTGGGAAAGGAGGAAGAAAGAGAAGGGCTGCAAATACACCACAAACTGTATCAATAAAAAATGATAACGTTATAAACATAGAGGAGACAGTGCCATTAACAGAACATTCACAAACAGGCAATTCCTTTCTGTCGTTTGATGATGCTCCAGAAACACTATCTCCTGACAATTCAGCGCTGTCAAATGTGGACTGTGAATCTTCAGCAGAACCAGTTTTTAAAAATTGTCGTCGAAAGCTCCTCCTTGAAAAAAATCCTGGACCGTCAACATCAGGGCTTTTTGATACAGCCATATCCCGTCTCAAAACTATCCACTCTAGCATGGCAGTAACAGCAAATAGTTCAACATCGCCAATAAAAGACTTAGTTAGAGCAATCTATTGAAAGTTTTCACATAAAAAAATACATGAACACTCCACTTACAGAAGAGGAAGAGAGGGCTGCAAGCTTTTTGGTCAGAAAAATATTAGCCCATTCAGAAAACAAGGATATTTTAAAATTGAAAACTAGAAATCAACCACTTTACTTCCAAAGAATAAACAAACCTAGGAAAAGCTCAGATAAGGCAGGTTCTCCAGAAAACGTTCTAAAAAAAATTCTGAAATTACGTTCTATTGTATCTGGCGAAACTAAGGAAGCATCTCTTACACAAGAAGAGAGTGATTTGAGAAGAATATCTACTGATAGGGCTAGAAATATTTTAAGAATATCTAAAAAAATGGAAGAATAAACAGCAAATTCCTAAAGCATATGCCATAGCTGTGAAAGCAAAATTGGGGATTTCCAGAGATAAATTTAGAGACTTAACTAGAATGCTCAAAGCACAACAAGTACACATAGTAAACGAAACATCCCAAAGAGAACATCAGAAAAAGACTATTCCTCAAGACATAGATGTAGAATGTAATGAATTTTTATATAAAAATGAGTACAAACAAAGTTTACAGCTTAGAGCTCCAGCAGTTTTCATCAAAGATTTAAAGACCTACCTATTTCAAATACTTGACAGTATAAATTTCATAACCTACTAACATGGCATGAAAACAGTATACCTAATGAAGAAATTTGGGTAAAAATAGGCGAAGATCATGGTCCAGGATCCCTTAAAGCCACATTACAAGTTCTAAACATTGAGAAACCAAATTCAAAACTTCACACCTCAGTTTTTACAATGGCACAAGTTCCAGTTAATGTTCACAACCTCCAAACATTACTTGATAGATTTAAATTACAAATAGAAGACATGCAGCATAGCAATTGGAATGACAAAGCAATTCGAATCTTTCTATGCGGAGACTATCATTTTCTTGCAGACATGCACGGTATCTCTGGATCCTCTGATCTGAGGCCTTGCCTGTGGTGCTTCAAACAAAAAAAGAATTAGACTTTCCAAGAGATCGTACTAATCTTCCTATTAATAGAACAAAAGAAAGTATGGAAAAGGATTTGGCAGACTTCCTTACACAAGGAAATGCAAAACTATCTGAAGCAAAGCACTTTAACAATGTAATAAGATCTCCTATACTCTCAATTAGTCTCAATCAAATAGCTGTACCTTATTTGCATATTTTGTTAGGATTAGTTAAAAACCACCATCAATTGCTAGAACAGCAGTGTGACAGTATTAATAAATTAATTGCTGCAGAAAAAACTCAAGAACAACCACAACATAACATGTTCAACGAAAATTTTGAATTGTACATTAAAGATTTAAGAAAAATAGAGAATCTTGAAGAAAAAAAGATGCTTCAAGAAACAAAATTGGTTTTCTTAGATGAAACCCTCTCTGTTTTGCAATTTTATAAAAGAACACAACAGCTTGAGAAGAAGATTGAGAAACTTGAAGAAAGGATAGATGCTTTGAAGAAATCAGCAAAGCCTTACATGTCTAGATGTGGACCAGTGTGTAGTAATTTAGATAGTACATTAAAAACCCACAAAATTGCAGTACAGGCTTATCATGGTAGATCGTTTACAGGCAACCACAGCCAAAAATACATACAGCCTGCAGTCAGTGAAGCTATTTGCTCAAGTGTAGTAAACAAAACAAAAGAACTCACAAGTAAGAAAAAAATAATAGATGTTGCTGAAAATGTGCACTTAACATTTAATCGAGCTAACTTCCTCCTCTTCAAAATACATAAAACCATATCACACAGCAAACCCATTGACAAAACAGCTACAGAAGATTTTCAAGGCTTGATAGATGAGTACATGGCATTTTATAGAGAAAGCATCAGTAACAAAATCTTCCCAAAATTACATTTTTTAGAGCACCATTGTATAGTGGATAGACAGATGGGGTTTTGGAATGGGCCTGCATGGAGAACAAGGAGTAGAGCTTGTACATTGTTCGATAAAGAAACTGAAGAATCAAGTCCAAGCTTTAAGACGCCCAGAAGACAAACTGTGATGATGTCACACATGATACAAGTTTCTCCTGCAGTGCATTGTCTTCTTTCCCAAGCGGAAAGACAACAAGTGACAATCTGTATGTCTGTCTGAGTGTTCAGTACGTTTGTGTATGTGTGAGGGGTTAACATTCATTCACCTAGGATGGAAAGTTATTTTGAGACCTGTAAGAAACAGTTTCACATTCAGTTCAATGTAAGTGTTTGGTGGGTAGGTTCTGAGCTATTCAAGATTACATTAACATGCTCTCTTGAATGGCATGAGTAGGGAGATGTGAACAATGGAATATTTCCTGAATGTTATCTGATTTCCCCATCTAGGGGTTACTTGCTGTTTGTCCCTATAATTCAGTGTTCTTAAGTTTCCCCAGTTTAAAAGATTTATGAGGTTAGGCCCCTGCTTAGCTATTGTATGATATCTTGTGTTAAAATCAGTAACCTAAGTCTAAAGGCAAAGTTGATCTTGCCAGACCTAGGTTGCTAAACATACCAGATCCTGTCTCCTTTCCTGAACATAAACCGAGATACCTTTTAACATATTTTGAAACTACAGTGTTTGAGCTAAACATATATACCTAACTGTTGTTTGTAAAAACTTCCGATGGCTGATAATTAATTTATTTGTTAATTAAGAACCAGTTTCACGGGGACTGACTAGTGCCCTAGTTTATTGTTGATTTCTATAATTTTAAAAAGTTCTAAGAACTTAAGAATAAAACCGTTGTATAAAGCTTGAAACAACCTTTTCAATGATGTAAGTTTCATTAATGTACCATACATATAACAATTTTAGTTACCAGTCAAATATGACTGAAATTGTCAAAAAATTATTTTGTAGCCCTAGCAGAAAATTCACAGTGCAGACATGGTTGGTCGCACTTCAGTGCACAAGACCAGGCCAGGTCTTGGGGTATCAGTTACAGGTCTAGCTTGAAACTAAAAGTTCATAGATAGACAGCTGTGGCGCCATTGTCTACCTGAGACAGTGATGGTGATCGTCGTATATACACGACCAGCCTTTTCCTAATTCGGCTTACGCCAGCGCCGTATATGTACGACCTGTTATAGTGCACCCACTGTTTTATGAATGGTTTACAATCTCTAAATCATTGGTCATGGTCCAGAAATAGTAACCAATGAAATTCCTTTTTATTTTATATCTCGCGGACGACGCAGTGAGAAGTTATGACATGATATAGCAGGTGGTCCCGTGTACTGTGTTGACGGGCTTGCTTGGGACCAGGCTAGGCCTGCTTGAACAGTGGGGGGTCCCTCTTTATTACCGTTAGTATGACTATGAGATGAGAGGGAGGGTTAGGCTAGCATCTTAAAATTTCTACTGGTGTGGTTGTTGAAGTGTGTCAGTGGAAACCTCATAATTCGAATTGTATGGGAATGGATGAAATCGTTGAATTAAGAGTATTCGAATTACAAAAATGGGTATAACAGAGTCTAAGACTCATTGAGTAAGTGTGTACTGAGCCTGCAACGAACAATCCTCCCCTTTCCCCATTGCTAGACTTGCTACTGGCACTTAATTGTTTAATGCATCTGCTCCCTTCTTGATTTGTTAGTGCACTGACCAGCCTTTCTTGGGCAGTGATTGGCATTGCTTGCTGCTTGAGAGATGCATGTAGCATTTTTGTGATACCTTATGAGGTGGTATCGACTTCGAATTAAGAGAAGCAAATCAGAAGTACTTCGAAATATGAGTCCAATTCTAACAAAGCCAAAGAAAAAAAAACCTATCATCTTGCAAAATTCGGTTTATGAGAAATTCTAATAATCAGACTTCGGCTTTTGAGGTTTCCACTGCAGTTGAGTCGGCTTATTTCGAAGTCATTCGGATAAAAAAAGGACTTATCCGAAATTCGAATTATCAAGTACATAGAGAAAGACAGTAAAAAAAAAATGAGCATGATAGATCAGAAATGTCGTACCCGTGTGCAGGGGGGTGGGGGTAGGCCTGGCCCCATTCTCTCTTGTAGCCTTATTGCAGACTCTTGCCTGTAACGTAGGTTGGCACACCAGAATCACATGCCGCCACGCGGAGGATAGCACTACATGTACTTTGTTTTACAAGCCTGGAAAAGTGCTTTCACTTTGTAAGAAAAAAAATCACACCAATATTGCTTCGAATTAACCGGATCCTTATTTCAAAATTCGAACTAACCAATATTTTTTAATAAGGCTTAAAAAGAGAAATATTTGGTAAAATTAAACGACTTCGAAATATCCAAGAATTCGAACTATCCAGATTCGAATTATTTGGACTCAACTGTAAATCACTGTAACTTCTCAAAAAATATATTTTCTTTTTGGGCTGTTTAGCCTATCATAGGATCACTTCTGTATTTATTCAGTCAAAGGAGGAAGCTGTGACTGGTTTTATAAGATAATTAGGCCTAATGCAGTTTTCTATGCTTCAATTTAACATCTGGGGTTTTGAGTTAAGGAAGATGAAGAAAGGGTATTTTTTGTTATAATATTTATAAACAATGATTATATTATGAGTACAAATTTTGAAAAAAGTTAAAGGCTGATTGCAGGTAGTATTTTTCAATTTAAAAAAAAAGTTTTTGCCCTGCCTGATGGGGACGATTTGAGATTGTTTTGGGTGGTAAACAATTATTTCAACATCAATGATACCTTTTTTTTTTGTTATTGTTACTTAAGTTCCTTTTCACGCTTACACTTAAAGATAAATATCAAGGACGTGGCATGGTTGAGTTGATTGAACTTAAGTTCAAAGTTCTCAAATTTGATCTTTTAGTATAAAATCATCTTTGCTGTTTTCATACAATTTGCAATGTTATAATTTAGTTATTTAAGGGTTTTTTTTTGTTCACATCAAAGGACAATGTCACTTTGCTTTATTCACATTATTCTAAATAATTAAATAGCTAAATACATAATTTGATGATTGGAAACTTTTGTTCTGTTAAACAGATGGTTCAGTCTTGTTGCAAGATGAGGCCAGTCACATAGGCAATGGAGAGATTGCCATAGACATGTCTGGTTCAGGAAAGGGAAATTTGCAAAATCAGATGCAAATAATAGATGAACAGGTAAGACAAAAAAAAGAGCAGAGGTTGTTTCTAGTCGCTGGGTAAATTTGCTTGCTAGTACAAAGATATATAAACATACGTGTATATATATATATATTTGAACCATTCTCAGAAGGTCAACCCTAAAATATCACATTAGATCTGTTTTTTTGGTTTTTTTTTGACTAAAACTTTGGTTTAGTTTTCGTCACTACAGATTAATCTTCCCGACGTTACCAATGGTACATTATAAGCAAAAAAACCATACCATTATTACTTTGAGTGAGAAAACAGATGTTATGTTTAAAATATGAAAGTTGAATAAGAATACTATGTCATAATTAATGGTAGTAATGCACTTAAATATGTGTCATTGTAACTAAGGGAACAACTTGTTTCAGAATTTTGTGTTTGTGGCTTTTGAACTTATTCAAACTTCAGTGTAAGTTGACTGCATTTTGATTCCTCACCAAGATCTAGAGCCTAGTTCGTCTACAGTGTTGATTAGTAGTGTACAAATAATTCTGTGAACATTTTGCTCTTTCTGATGTTACAGTGACATAATTTTCTGACATTGTAACATCAGGGAGATGGTGAAGAACATAAATCTACATAAGTTCACTCCTTGTTGTAAGTAATTATCAACCTGAAACTAAGCGAAACATGTGCAGTTCCCACTTTTCCCACCCTAGGATTAAGAAATACTTGAAATTAGACTTAGAACAATACTTAAAAACCCATAAGAATTGGTAGTAATGAACATATAATTTGCATCATCATAACGTCGTAAGGACCATATAAAAAAAAAAAATTAGTCTTTTTTATTCATTGCTCTATGTTTTAAACATGTTTGGGTCAATCTCAAAAATAAAATGATTAAATCTTTTGAAACATGAACTGCAAATAAAACTATCAGAAACAGCTGTTCAGATTTATAAAAGTTTGAATTCTCTGGCAAGTACAGATAGGTCTTGATATCAAACTTATCAGTTGGGTTTTTTTTTTTCAGCACTAAAATAGTAAAATTACTGTTACTGGTTACATAGAATGCAATACTGTCTCTGACTGCCAAGCATTTTCAGTGTGTTCTGTAAGATAACTTTACAGACACAAGTCTGCAGTCAGAAGGAACAAGGGAAAGAGTAAGGGATCTGATAAGGTGAAACTGAGAATTTGAGAGTGAGGGCAGAGCATTAACTGAACCAATTACTGCTGGCTGGATTTAGCCTGATGGTAAGGCTCAGGCTTTGCCTTTTTTTTTTTAATTGTGGGGTGTATGCTGCCTGTCATTGCCATATATATGAAGTGTTGATTTTCAACTGACTAGTGTGGAGGGGAGAAAATGCTCATTATGAAAGATTTAGGTATTTTTTTCCCTCTTTCTCTTTGTATCCTGATATAATAAGATTTGCTTATTCAGATGTTATATATTGTATTCCAAAGACTAAACACTGAACTGGACTATATAAGGCATTGATCCCCCCACCATTTCATAGGGTCCTATCTCACTCACACCCAACATCCTGTGACTTAATATAATAATGAACTTCACATTACTTTTTTTTCCCCTTCACAGGATGCATATATTCAAAGTAGAGCAGACACAATGCAGAATATTGAGTCTACTATTGTTGAGCTGGGTTCAATATTTCAACAGCTTGCTCATATGGTCAAGGAACAGGAGGAGATTGTTGGAAGGTATGGCACTGATACACATTAGAGCCCCCCCACCTCTCTCTCTCTCTCTCTCTCTCTCTCTCTCTCTCTCTCTCTCTCTCTCTCTCTCCCTCCCTCCCTCCCTCTCTCTCTCTCTCTCTCTCTCTCTCTCTCTCTCTCTCTCTCTCTCTCTCTCTCTCTCTCTCTCTCTCTCTCTCTCTCTCTCTCTCTCTCTTTTTTTTTTTTTTTTTTAACTTTCTTTCTTTCTTATGGGCTAAATGATTCTACAAAACATCGTCTTTAATCTAGATAAAGATCTAAGAACAGCATTCTTGTCTCTATCAATATTTGGATCTGAATATTACTCTTTAAAGATGATTAATTTTCTATTACTTAGCTCCCCCCCCTCCCCATCCCCTCTCTCTCGCTCCCTCCCTCCCTCCCTCTCTTTTCCTTTTTTTTTCTTCTTTCTTTCTTTTCATGGGATAAATAATTGTACTGGCTAAGATGTTTGTAGAAGAGAATTTATTGTGCTTTGGAGATGCTTTATAGTTCATTGTATGTTGTTTTTTTTTCCTTTCAGGGGAGAAGGGGGGGGGCGTACTTTTCTTATTGATGAGTATAATAGTTCCCCACCTTGTTCTTCTTGTACACATTGACCAAATCTATGTCTGTGCATGAAAGATGTATGTAATGGGACCCTAAAATATATTTTGGAAGAATTTTGTACAGAGAGTGCCTGTGGTAAACTGCCATATAGATCTAATGATGAACTGCTTGCTCTAATTTCATTTTCACTTTTGTCACTATCAGGTAGTTAAAATGCTCCATATTGCTTAAATATGTCAATTTCTTTTGTCTATGTTGATATCGATTTCATTTTCAACATCCTCAAGCAAAATATGGTCTCTCTTTTTATAATCTGTTTCAGGCATAGTAGATATCAATGTGGGTTGAGAATGGAGGTGTTGTAGCTAGATTTTTTTGTTTTTTGTTTTTTTCTTTGTATCACCCTTGCTAACGTCCATGAAGCGTTTATGCTTATGTTCTCTTTGGTCATAGATCTTGTTTGTATTGCATTTCTGACTTTTTAGTTAGACACAAAAAGTCTTTCTCACCAGAGATCTAGCTAAAGTCATAATATCATTAGAATTTTTGTTCCCTTTGCTAAAAAGGGCGGTGGTAAATTTCAAATTGCCATGCCCATGATCTCTTCCAACTTTCATTCAGACATCACTCATGGAATGGTCAGTCTTGACTCTTTAAGTTTGTTTTTCCACCAGCTCATTGCCAGCAAATTACAGCAGCTTGGTGACAATGATATGATTCCCAATCAATTCTTTTACAACCTTTAGTTCTCTGTCCTCGTGGGCAGTCCTCTCTTACATGTCTTATCTATCTTTCTGCAAGCTTCACAGCTTCTTTCACGATAAGGGCATGGTGTTTGTTCATGCTGACAGAACAGGTTCCTTAAGTACTGCATTTGATAAACCATTGAGTTCATACATGTTATTTTTCTGTTGCTTGTTTCCATGTCCCAGTATTTGCTTCTTTGGTTGTCCCCATTTCTTGATTGCTGAAATCCTTTGTTTCCAGGGTTTGCATGTCATAATGTTGCTATTTGACTTTGCTGGCTTTCTCTCTATACAATTGGTGTGCCGTTCTTCTATATCTATGACCGGCTATTGTTTTTGTGTTTGGTTTTTATTGAACATTGGAGATGTGGCACATTCTTCAGTAATCTCCAGATAAAGGCACAGTCCTCTGGAGGCTTCAGTACCATGCAATTAGGAGAGGCATGTCTGTATTAAAAGTAATTAAAAAATTATCAGTAACCCCATTACATTACAAAAATACTAGGTTGCTTCCCTTGCTTGCCCAGACCTTGTGTATGGATGGAAGGTCTTATGATTACACATCTATTTATTGTTTCATATCTTGGAATCTTGAAAGTAGAGACTAGATTTAGATTTTGAGAAGACTGATCCAAAAACCCCAACGCTACTGATGAAATCGCCTTGAATTTGTCTCGACTGGACTAGGTCTACAGTTAGTTACACAGTGAGGCTTGCAACTGTGCAACTCAAGAGAAGCAGAGGGAAGGGGGAGAACAAATTATGCTAATCGCAGTATTGTATTGACCTGCATGTGACAAGCAGCTTTTTTAGTGGATTATCTCTACGGCAGTGAATTTACATCATCTTGCTTGTACCCTGCCTTAATTATACTGCCCTCCACATAGTGCCTACTTTCCTGCACCTTCAATACTCAAGGCCTACCACCCATCAGCCCCTGTCCTCCTTCCCTTCCCTTTCACTAATAATGCTTGCAAAGAGACATAATTCGTTGCCATGTGATCATTAAGAGCCATTCTAAGTGTAGCTATCTCTTCCTTTTTACTGATAATCACCACAGATCTCAAAGCATGCATTTTAGTCGTGAAGCATGTTTTTAGTGTACCGATATTCTGATTACAAAGTAATCACACCGCTACATCCTGCATTTAGCTGGAGTGTGCATATATCTGGAATTTTTATGAAGAGACTACTGTATTAGACTTTTGTCTTGGTTGAGTTGTGTTAGGAATTGACTAACATCGATCAATTGACACAGTTTTGGTCATGTGCCAATATTGTGTTCTTAGTTGCAATATCAAAGGGCGTTTGTAGTGTGAATTATCATCTGTTGGTGTTGTTTTTAAATCATTAATCGTCTTGTAAGCAGGAAAAGGTTCTCACTCGTCTGCAAAACTTAATTCTCTATCCAGAGTGTTAAAAAAAAATGAATAAAATTCTTAAATTTTTCTCAAGCATATGACAAGCTCAATCCACTATTCTCCGTGGTCAAAATGTGCAGGATAAACCGCCAGAGGCCTACATTATCATACAATACTCTGGATCAAGATGAACTGACGCCAACTTTGTTATAGAATCAACAGTTTCTCTGTGGCCTTTTTCGTTGACTTTTTCAATGGCTGCTACTCCTAGTGCAACAGTGACCTGATATGCTGTTTTAGACAGCAAAGTATTAAATTTCTTGACAGGGGCATTGAATAAGAAGCTCTTTTATTATTTTCCATTGTCATTGGCTGTACTATCTTTCTGAAGAGTTTGATCTTTGCCATGGAATAATTCAAATTCATCGTCTTGTTTTGGGTCAATAATTAAATAAACAGGAAGTGGTATTTCATGTGCCCCTCCACCCTCCTTTCCAGCATACTAGAGAAAAGGTTGTATTTCAAATTTCTGAGATCATTTTTTGTTGGGAAATGGAGGCAGGTTGTCTTTTTTCATTTTCATTCATTCATGTGGCTCATAGTCATAGTATTTCCAAAACCATATTGTTTTAGAAAATTAAGGTGTACCATTTTGTGATTGAAACATGCTTTTTATTTTATTCACAGGATCGACCATAATGTGGATGATGCAAGCCAAAACATTGAAGCTGCTCACACAGAGATCTTGAAATATTTTCAGTCAGTCACATCGAATCGCTGGTTGATGATTAAGATTTTTGGAGTACTCATGGTTTTTTTCATCATTTTTATAGTATTCATGGCATAAAATTAATTATATCAATATGATAATAGTGATAATACAAGGACAAATAAAGCACATTTTATTGGTTTTGGTTTTATATTGAAGAACTGAGGAGGGGAATGTAAACTTGAGTAATTTGATTTAAAAGGTAAATGAAACTTTGAAATTTACTCATTAATTTGCATTATTGATGCCATTTGAAGGGAACAGGGTTTTGTTTGTTTATTTTTGTTGCTTTTTCTTCTTTCAAACAATGACTCTACATGTATATGTAAGGTTTCAAAATGTTAATTTGCAACATGTATATATAATAAACCTTCGAAGCTATCTGAATACTGTATTGTTCAGCCTGAAGTTTGTTTAATATTCTTGTGATTTTGCGTGTGTTTATATATATATATGTACAGCAGTACACCTTTGTCCTCCGCTTGAAACACAAGTGTCGTATGAAGAGAATTTAAGGTAAGGACTTCTATATCAATGAAAAGCTCCCACAGTTGAGCACTCTTATCAATTGTTCCAACTTATCTTCAAACTACATATATATATATATATATATATATATATATATATATATATATATATATATATATATATATATATATATATTTGTGTTTCATAAGTCTTCTTGTAATTGTGATTTTACAACGCAAAGACCTCTAAAAAGTCTCATTGAATTTTAGTTGACATTCATGTAAACTGATTGTAAGCCAATAGACTTTGGAATCATAGATGTCCTGAGGAGCCCTATGTTTTTTTCTAGTTTTATTAGTTTTAAGTGGAAAAAACATACCTAGTAAAAGTAAGTATCATTTACAGAACAGAGCACACAGATTGCAAGCTCCTCTCCTCTTCCAGAAACTTGCAATTTTCCTATTTAACACGTTAATGAGGGGGCGGCCGCAATGCCTCAGAAGATATACTATTGATAGCATCAGTTACTCATCTCAAAGGAGTCTCTTATGACTATGAGTGCTAATTTTTTTGCCTTCCAAATGTGAAATATAGTATTCTGCATTATGGATAATTAGAAGTAGATTGTACAACACTCAATCTTTTTTTTTTAATTAATTTTGGTGTGGGTTGGTGCACTTTGTTCTAGTTTAATAAGCAGTGCCCCACCAACTTTAACGAAAAAAGAAAAAGCATCGAATTTCAAACCATTCTATCATTTGACCCCGTGAATTAAAATTGGTAAAATTTCTAACAATCTAAGTTTATTTACTTAAAATTTATTATAAACATTAGGTTTATAAAGCTAAGATTTGAGATGCTACCGGGTACAAACCACAGAGGCATACCACCTATCATGGAATATAATCGAAAGAGCGCAGCCATATTCAGCAGCAACAAACAGATGCAACCTATGCATAGAGGAGAAATATTTCATTCTAAAAACAAAACCAAGCCTCAACAAAAGAAGGAAAATCTTTTCATCATGCCCCCACAGGAAGAAGCATTTGCTACAAAGCTTCCAGTGGCCTGGAAACGAAAAACAACAGCACAAGGTGGGAACAGCAACCGAACACACCTCAGTCATACCTGAAGAGAGCTGATAACGCGACAACTTTGTCCTCTGCTTGAAACACCAGTGTCGTATGAAGAGAATTTAAAGTATGATCTTCTATATCTATGAAAAGCTCCCACAGTTGAGCGCTCTTATCAATTATTCCAACTTATCTTCAAACTATATGTATATATAAACAGGTGGGGAAGAACTACATTGAAGAAATGCATACTTCACAAAAATAGCATAACACTAACAGACTTAGATATCCTCCAGATCTTTATAACTGTGCTGAAAATAAATTTATGCAAACTTTACAACAATGAACAGGTAGGGATCAGGGAAGACTACTACAATGAAAAAAAAAGCAAATTTTACAACAATAACAGAGATATCTCCTCCAGTCATACAACTTCAATAAAAAAAAAAGTAGACACTCAAAGTACAATTTTAAAATATAGATATCCTTGAAACATTGGAATTCTCATGTTGGCATGTCGACGTTCTTTAATTGAGAGGGAAATCTCAATAAAAAAAAAATTGAATTTGGATGCAGTCTTTTATGCAAACCTCTCTCGACCAAGACCATAATGTGGTGCTGCTGACACATTACAGATCAATTAATGCTCGACCTAATGTAGTGAACAAGCGCTCTGCAATAATAATAATAATAATGAAGTTATTTCCTAGCGCCTCTTCCTACTTGTAGGCTCGAAGCTCTTTACAATAGTCTATTTACAAACGTTTAACATAGTGACACTAGTCTATAGTCTAAAACCTAGTCCATTAACAATTCAAACAAACAGAAGAGGAAAAAATAAATAAGTTACATGCACAAAGAAAATAAGAAAAGACATTGACAATAAGACAAATTTCTCAGACTAATTAAGGTCTTCATGTGCAGTAAACAAATGGGTTTTCAATACACAGTAAAAATGTGCAATTCCTCGGACAATATTACAGAAAAAAAATTGAAGGATATTTCAAAATGTATTGGGTTACCCTGATTGTTAAAGCTTATACAATCATGTAATTATTAGCTGTGTAACTCAGTCATGCAAGACAAATTGAGATTGGCAAGTTTATAAAATGGCTGAACGTGAATGTTTCAATGGTTCCATATTAACAATAAGTGAATCTGGTCAATATCCTAGATATGAAATGGTATAGGATAGACGTATAAAACTCGTGCGAAAGAAACAGAAGTGATGTTTACATTTGCAACCTCCGCTCGGAAGAACGTGCAACGATGACAATGTGCTGAAAATACTGACCAATAATCACTACTTTTCAGTACAGAACGGCGTGTTTCCATGACGCTTTTGTCTTTACGCTGGAGTAAGTCAAATTTAATTTAATTTTTTTACTCAGTTTTTCCAGTTTTCTCTCCATTGAAATAAAATAAAATGTGTTCATATACATGTATTTATATTTACAAAATACGGTATCAATAATTTGTTTTAAAAGTGTCAATGCTTTGAAAATTGTAAAACGCAGAGAACAGACTGATTGTTGTTATTACTATTAGGTTCATCATTTAGCAAAAAATCATGATGAATTAATTACAATAAATATATAATGAATTTTCAAGACCACTTTTATCCTAAATTTACAACTTCTCTTTAATTTTTTTTTTTTTTTTTTTTTTTTTTTTGTACCAAGAAGGACACTGATCTCGACAGATAAAATTCAGTTAAGTTCACCACTGTACATTGAGTGGTTGTGGAAGAGATAGGGAGAAAAAACATCAAAGTTGCATTTCATAGTATAGACGTGCACGATTGCCAGTTCAAATGAACAAGTGAGGGGAGACAACAGTTACTACATTGAAGAAATGCAAACTTCACAAAAATATGAGACCATTACCCTCAAAGCCATAGAAATGCACTGAAGAGAAGCAAACTACAAAAATGAACAAATGAGGAAGACTACTACGATAAAGGAAAGCAAATTTTACAACAATAACAGATATATCTCCTCCAGAGCCATACAACTACATTAAAGAAGAGCAAACTTTGTTTCTCCAGAGTCACTCATAGAATGATCGACAACAACAACTCATAGTACAGTTTTAAAATACATAATCATGTGTAACAGTAAAGAACCGTGAGACATTGGAATTCTTCTTGTAATGTGGACATTCTTTAAATGAAGAATAGATCTCATGCAGAAAAGTAAACTTAATTTGTGTGCTATCTTTTAAACAAACTTCTTATCTGTAATCCTCTCTACAGAGACCATAATGTGATGCGGATGATCAATTACAGATGGAAAAGTGCTTTCTGATACAGAGTAAAAACGTTCAACTGCCTAGACAATTTTACAGAGATAACAAATTCAAGGCACTGATTTTTTTTAATTTATTGGGTTACCCTGGATTGCTTAAATTTATAATTATTCTAGATCTAGTTACAATATGTATAACTCATGCAAGACAAATTAATAGTAGCATGTTAATAACATGGCGTAACATGAATGTTTCTATTGTTTCTCGTTGACAATTACTGATCTGGTCGATATCTTATTATTTATATTTGACAGTATATAAAATTTTGTCTTCACACTGGAGGAGGTAAAATTTCATTTGATTTTTTTTTATTTTTCTCATTTATTTTTTTTAATTTTTCGCTTCATGAAAGTAAAATAGTGTTTCATTTTTTTTTTATTGTTTTAAAAACGCCATCATCTTTAAAAATTGTAAACTGTTGAGAACGGTCTTTATCTGTTCTTTGATTCATCATAACAAAGTTGGCAAAAAATTTTGATCAATTAATTAGAATAAGACAGGTGACACTAGGAAAGACTAGATTCGAGGCCTCACGGGCTAGCAATCCCTTGGCCTCTTAACCTCTTAACTATTTAAATCGAAAGGGCCTCGGGGCAAAGCCGTAACCGTCTGATCCCGGAAGTCCAAATTATATTCATATAGGGTTACTTCCTATTATAAATGCCAGATCAGTAATATTAAAGTAAAATTTGGGATATTTTTAAAAAAAACCTATGTTACATTCTGGCATTATTTTTTTAGGTAGAAATGACATAATCATTTAATTAAAGTAAAATTTGGGATATTTAAAAAAAAACGTATGTTACATTCTGGCATTTTTTTTTTTTCAGGCAGAAATGACATAATCATTTCCTTTTACCAGAAGTTTCGATTAAGCGTGGATTCAAAATCTGAAGCTTAGTTTCAAAGGTCGTGATTTTTAATCTTTAATATTCGCGAAATCTCAAAGAATACCAGAATGGAGATGATGACCTATGGTAATTTAATGATTTCAATCTAGATTCAAATTCTTCTAGATTCTAGATATTCTAACTTTAGATTCGATCTAGATAACCAGATCACCAAGTCTTAAGCGGCGTCCACATTGTCACTCCGAACTATCGGGTACCTATTGGGCGCCGATGGGTCGACCCGTGAGGTGGAACTGACAGTGTGGACGAGAAAATCTCATAGTTTTTCGTCACTCCATAGGGCCACCGTCACGCCGCTCGACGAATCCAACAAGCTTGATATTTTGGCGCAGTTATTTGATAGCCGGGGCATAGCTGGCGGCGTTGGTGATTGATGGGCGCAGGAAAATTAAATTTGTATTTTAAAAAATTTTGAAATATTAACCAAAGCCCAAATCTATTAACAAATTCAGATTCAGCGTATAAAAATTAGTGTAAATGTTCGTGAGTAACAATTTTTAACCATTATTTAGAAAGATAGTTTTAATTTTTATTAACCACTACCTTATCTCTCTCTCTCTCTCTCTCTCTCTCTCTCTCTCTCTCTCTCTCTCTCTCTCTCTCTCTCTCTCTCTCTCTCTCTCTCTCTCTCTCTCTCTCTCTCCCTCTCTCTTGTCTCTTTCTTTTCAAGATAGAAAGATCAACTACATTTACTTTTCTCTCTTTGTTCCTCCCACATTTTTTTTTTCCGTTGAGTAATATTAAAGCCTGGATCTATATTCTAGCTAAATAAATTGGCCTATAATGCATGCAATGTGTTACACAACACTGTGACTTCTTGGTCTTTTCATCCATCTTCAGGTAATTGTTGAAATCGTCTGGGTATGGCCGAAGTTCTTTCAAAATATTTGTATGGGTGTACTGTGTCCTTTTCAACAGCCTTTTTGTTTTACCAAATAGCTCGTTTTTTATTTCGTCTTTTCCTAGCAGATATTAGTATATAAATGGCTAAAAATCATCAAGATCTTCTTAAAATGAATCCTCCATTTCAAAAATTCTTATTTTTCCTTCTCAAATAAAAGATGTGTTGTTATTTTTTCAACTTTAAAAAATTGAATTGAATCACCGAAACTAAAATAAGTTTTCAAGTCAGAGATACACAGAAGCCCTGCTACATCTTTTTTTCTTCGACTCAGATGCATGGAATAATCATTGTGATAATGTTTCACAAAACCCGCCAAAATCTAGGCTCAGAGCCAGCCAACCGTTCTATCTGCCTCTAACCTATCGGGTTTACCTTTCAGTGTGGACATGCGTTCGGAGTGATAGTTAACCAATGGGCGGAACTAACGGATACCTGATAGTTCGGAACGACAGTAAGGATGGCCCTTTAGGATTTTTTTAGATAAGACTAGTTGTAAATAGATGATTTAGATTGTTTACATTAGGGCTAGATGTCATTCTAAAAGCAACATGCATCAAATTGTACAGTCTCTTGTAGATTTGTAGATTTAAATATTGACCTCTTCTCATGATAAAAGTTTTCAGTTCATATAATGTACATCTTACATCTTATAGACTCTTTATAGAGGCTTTTATTTTATCTCTAACTATACAAAGTGAAGTGAAAGCGACTTACACCGACTGGGGACACTTACTCTTCGAAATTGGGCCTGGAAATAAATATAGATCTATAATTAATATCTATTCATAATAATTACACTGTAAGGAAATAACAACTCCTTTACTGTAAAGCGCTCCCTTTTAAGGCCTCCCTTCAAGTGTGAATTTGGGGCACGGACTCAAATAGTTAAGCAATTTAGAAAGCATCTTACAATAAGGTTTGTCAGAAAGTTTTTTCGGTGAATGCCCTTTTGCTGGAGAGACGCAAGCTTCATAAACCCTTTCTGTGAAGCATTATTTAAAAAAAATCATGTGCACATCCAGAAAAACTTCCTTAAGTGCTCGAATTGTCTCTTTAGTTCATTTACCCAGGCCTGACATTATGGGAATGGAACCCACCAAATATATATCATCCTTTATGTTATTACCCATCTAGACATTATTTGTGAACTAATAGTAGTTATTAAGAAAATGGGTGACTTTTGCCATTTACATTATGTCAAGTTACTACATGTACTATAACTGATTTTTTTTCCTTATTTGATTCACCTACTTCAAGATCAGTTGAAGATTACAAGCTGAAAACCCTGTTCTCTAAAACTAGTAAAAGGGACGCTGCTGTCAATTTGCCATAGGCTTATAAATGGTCTTGATATCTATCCTTTTACATAGGCCTATACTATTAACCCTCTAAGATTTAAACCGGCCTAACCCGGCCGAAAATAAAAGCAGCCCTAAGGTTTAAGCCGGCCCAGCTTAATGGTCACCGTTAATGCACAAGCCGGCCGTACCCAGCCGTGACTCAAAGACGAAACACCCCTCTTTATTTTTAGTTACAAAGGGTTCCCATCCATAAACCATAACGTCATCCTGAGATATTTTTGGAGGTTACTGACCCTTCATGTGGGGGCTTCCAGCACAGGAACAAAGGTGAAAGGTTTAGAATATTACGGGTCTTCAGCTAGATTCTTCCAGACAAAGCACTGACGCTTTCTCTGTCACTTCGATTCATTCCTTTGTTCGATGCGCATCAGCACATTCCAGTTTACATTCTTGACTCAGATTAGCGTTAACATTTTCATCATCATGGAAGAAGAAAGAGTTGGAGAAAGAAGCGACACGGAGCTTGACAACGAGTCAGATGTTGAAATGACTGGAATAGAAGACGATTCGGAGGTAAGTAGACTAAATCTAGAGATGAGGTAAAGATTTGTCCAAGAATGTAGCTTAGATCTAGATTCTACAATCCAGAGCTAGATAGACTATAAGGCTTAGATTACATTCTGGATCTAGATTCCAGATGAATGGTGATGGAATGAACAATAAGACTTGATCAAACAAATGTAAACTCTAATCTAGATCTAATTAAGTTTTGAATTCAGAAATTGAACTTATTCATTATCCTCACTTAGCTTGTTCAAGATCAATTCAAGATTTACCAGGGATGAATCCTCCTTCCCTCTCTCTCTCTCTCTCTCTCTCTCTCTCTCTCTCTCTCTCTCTCTCTCTCTCTCTCTCTCTCTCTCTCTCTCTCTCTCTCTCTCTCTCTCTCTCTCTCTCTCTCTCTCTCTCTCTCTCTCTCTCTCTCTCTCTCGACTTTCTAGCATAATTGCTAGGGAAAAGAGCACAGCTGCATTGATCTTTTACAAAGGCCAATCAATATTGTTTCAAGAAAGAAAAAACAAATTTTCCACAACCAGAGATGAAGAAATAATAAGACTTTCCACAACCAGAAATAAAAAAAAAATATTATGAAGTTCTAATTCATGGTTTTTATTTTTTCGCTCTCAGACTGATACTGGATCTGAGGGAGAAATGGAGGCTGGAGCTGGTTTTGAACCTGTGCCTGCTGCAGCAGATGATTGGAGCGCTGAGCCTGCAAACATCACGGTGCAGAATTTTGTGGAGCAGCCTGGACCACGCCACAATCTGGATGCCTCTGCTTGTCCCTTGAATTTCTTTTTTCTGATGTTTCCGTTGTTTCTCATTGAGACTCTTGTGGCGGAAACAAATCTGTATGCAGCCCACTGCATTGATGTTTCGCCCAACAGCAGTTGGTACAACACCTGCATGGAGGAAATGCGAGCCTTCCTCTGCTTGCAGATTGTGTTTGGGATTCGCGGCAGGCCCCGACTGTGGATGTACTGGAGTGAAGATAAACGTTTTCACGACGCCTTCATCTCCAGCATCATGACCATTAATCGGTTTAAAAATATTAGCCGGTATTTCCATTGTAGAGATACAGCAAATGCCCCCACCCGCGGTGAACAAGGATTTGGCCTCTTGTTCAAAGTTAGAAACATTATCAACACAACTCAGGCTACATTCCGTGCCCATTTCCAAGCCCAGCGAGAGCTTAGTGTGGATGAGGCCATGGTGGGCTTCAAAGGAAGACTCTTTCAAACAGCACATGCCGGCGAAGCCCACAAAATGGGGTATAAAAGTGTGGACAGTCACCGACGCACGCCTCGGCTACTGTCTTGGCTACGATGTTTACACAGGAAAAGCCAGCAGGGTAGATCCCAGGCGTCCCCTCTGATTTGAGGTTGTTGATGAATTGTGTCGGCCTCATTTTATGAAGGGACATCATGTGTATGTAGACAGATTTTTTAATTCAGTAGACTTGGCTACGCATTTATTTTTTCATAACACATATTTGTGTGGCACCATCTTGCATAATAGGAAAGGCCTGCCTCCGTTTGTAAAGCTAAAATTGAAAACAAGGGGTGAGCTGCGTCAAATGCAGAGAAGTAACCTGGTGGTCACCTCATACCAAGACAAGAGAACCATCACTTTGATTTCAACTAATCAGGTGATGGGGCCTGCTGCTGATGGATGTCCTCATCCCCTTATTGACTATAATAGATTTATGGGTGTGTAGACAAACTTGACCAGCAGCAGTCCTATTATCCAGTAGGCCGACCAGGCAAAAAATGGTGGAGGTATCTGGTCTGGCATTTGATCAGTGCCTCCATCTACAATGCATTCGTCACATGGAAGTATTCGCCACATGATTACGACATACCGAATAGCTACGACCTCATGATGTTCACGGCAGATGTTGCAGAAGGACTTTTAAATGGTTTCACATCCTGGAAGCTCCCAAGCAGAAAAGCCACC
The DNA here is from genome assembly GCA_033675545.1 of Elysia crispata. Classification (NCBI taxonomy): domain Eukaryota; kingdom Metazoa; phylum Mollusca; class Gastropoda; family Plakobranchidae; genus Elysia; species Elysia crispata. Next base: position 640,444 of record JAWDGP010006562.1, read on the forward strand.
TGTGCAACACCTGTGTGGCCAGAGACAATACAACATCATGTGATTGAGAAAATCTCTGGCCGCAAAAAACAGTGCATACTGTGCATTATGGAACGGAAAAAAACTCCTTAAAGGCTACCCTGTCGAAACCAGTTTTCATTGCAAATTTTGTACGGTGGCTCTTTGTAAGACAATCTGTTTCGGAAAGTACCATGAAACTGGCATTGCAATTGTTCAAAATTCCCAATAATTCTATTATCCGTAAAGACTTAATTTTAATATTGTGTTAGTCATTGTGCCTTTTACTACCTTTAATTTTTTTTTTAATTATATTATAAATGTTGTGAGTGCCAGTAATTTTCTTAGTGTATAAATTTTATGAATACTGTGTTGTGACTGTGAATTTCAACTTCAAGGATTAATTAAACAAAACCAATCCAAAAGTAAGTTGAGTTTTTCTATTGTCTTGTCACAATAAGTAATTTTTTTTTATCTTGTATGCACAATACTTTTTAAGTTTGTTTTTGTTCTGTTGTCAGCCTCTTTCGTGGCCACGTTTTTGAATGTACTTTCCTATACAGTTTTCTGTTTATTACACACTTCAGTCAACACATGAAGATCTAGACCTAGTTGATTCTTTTAGTTTACTTGTGTGGTTCTCATGATCACAATCTACTATTTACTATCCTTATAAAATTAAGGAAATTGACTGATTCTATACTTTTCCAGTTTGTTTTTAGATCTTTTGAAATGCTTATCAGAAAGCTGTGAATTTTTGCATTAAGTACATAAAAGTGCACTGCCTTGCGGAAATTCTTACCTACATGATAATAATGGTTTAAAAAATCTGTAAAGAGATTTGGATTAAACAAAAAATTAAAAGTAAAATTTCAATCTATCTAGATGTAGATCTTAACCTATTGATCATAGTCTGGCTACTGTAAATATCTAGACCCTAGGTTTAGAATCATTATCTAAGTAACTTTTTTAGATTCTTTATTACATCTGGCATGTAGATCTAGATCTATGCAGACGATTTTACATCTGCCGCCACCTACATTGTATGCCTACTTTCAGTTTCATTCCCGCCATCTCCACAGGTAAATGAGTTTTTCCTCAATTTGTGGCCATCTCTGCCCAGCTGTGCTTACAGGAAATATTTTGCACATTCACCTTTTTCTTTTAAGAAATGCTTGGTTAGACGGTCCTCGTTTTTCACCTAGCTTCAAAATACATGTATGTAGATGAATCAAATAACATTTAAAAGATTGTCCTCGGCGGTTTATGATTTTCAACTGGCATGTTTAAAACAAATACTTGTTATTATTATAATTGTTTCACAGTGATATTAGACACATGCTTGTACTATTTGCTTATGCATACCATATTTTATTAACTTAACTTTGGATAGGTGTCACTGGGAAAAAATGGGGAGGTTAGTTTACATTTCAAAACAGGGACCACAATGCCTCTTACTCAGCAATAGCGATTCTTGCGGGAGTGCTTAATACTATAATAGTGGCACCAAGGGACAGCCCTGTGGTACTCCTAATACATGGAGCAGTTGAGCTCCTCAAGGGAAAATGGGAAGATCTGCCAGAAGAGTTTAAGGTATGGGAGGGACTTGGCTTAACTAAGTATCAGAAGGCAGATTTGTTTGAAATTGCCCAATGGGAGACTTACTAGAAGCAGACTCTCCATACCTGGCCGGAAAGGTCTTTTTTGTATTTGGGCTTTGTGACTGGGTAAGCTGGGGAGATGAGGTTAGTAAGTCCTAATGTTATCCCCGAGGTAACACATCACAATTCCAGGACCAGTGAACCAACCAAAATTTGTGACAAAAGCATCTTGCTGAGGTCGCATAATCTTGGTTGAGGTAAAACACTCCTCTGTTAATGTATAATGACGTCGCAGTGCTAGTGAAATGGAGATTTTGGTAAAAATAGGCTGAATGGCTTAAACTCTGATCTTGTGCTAAGGTCTTTTCAGGTGATTTGGCACCATACACTGTGGGAAACGGAATCCCTATCAGCTATTACTGTGACATCACCATCCGTCACAGTTTGTACAAAAGGTAAGGCCCTTGCAATGGTATATACATTAAAGTATGAATTCCTTCTTTTTTTTACAATTTCAAATGCAAAAAGGGAGACTATAAAAGATAAAGTGAATAAAACCTTTCCAAAAAAAAATAGGCCCATTACATCCATCTAGCTTATAGATTTGTATTTTTGTGTTATGGTGTTTTGTAACCTCTTGTTGATGTAACTGATCCATGTAATGCAAAAACTATAAATTATAACCATTTTGAATTTGCTAATTAAAAAAAGTGCTGTATCTTAATACATGTTGATAAGCGTATCCAGGGCTGGATTTATTTTTCTAGTGTAAAAGTCAATTTGTTTTGGGCTTTCTTTTCATAATGAAATATAGGAATTTAACAATTAAATACTCATTTGAATAAATGCCTAATCTGAACTATAATTTTTATGTATCTTATCATTATTGTTATGGTATATTCCATTCATATCAGTTCGTGTATATACATTTATATATATTTTTGATTGATTTGTTTCCTTTATTTTCTCTTAATTTAGATATATGAACTATTGAATTTGAAGAGATTTTTTTAAACTGAATGCAGGCTTAGCTCTGATTTGTAGTATGTATTGTCTTTGTAATGATGAACCAATATTGAAGAGTATTTGTCTTTTTGTGCTTTTACTTTTCCAAGATGATGTAATTTTGCATGATTCATATAGTCAGATCTTCGTGTTCACTCAAATAATGATCATAAATATCTTGAGTTGATGATAATTGTTTCATGTTAATTCATTGACACTTTTTATGTTTCAAGTACAGTTTTTTGTTTTTTTTTCTAAAATAATACATTTTTAACCTTTTTCCAGGCAAACTATTGCAGATGCGTGGTAGTAGCAATGCACTTGTTGCATCTTGAGTCACATTTTAAGATTTTAATTCTAATACTTTAAATCTGAAACCTAAAGTCATGAGCAAGAATTTTTTTTTAATTCTTTTTATTTAAAGAGTAAGTTTTTAATTGATGTTGATATACACAAACGAGGAGATGTTATGAGCTCAGGCTTCTAAACTACTTTACTATTGCATTCCCTACCAATACTTTGTTCACAGAGCTACCATGTCATTGTATTGTTAGGGTTATATGTGTTTAGAGAAGGAGCCAGGCAATTAAATGAATCACAGTAAAATTTAAATTATACGTAAAAGGAAGGGGGTTAATCTCATGTTGATTGACTTGTTTAATTTTGCTGTTCCCGGCTTATAATTTTTTTTCCCCAAATTTTATGACTCAGGTATTCTTGTTTACTTCTCCATTTTTGAGCACTTGTTAAATGTGATTGATATCCTTTTAAGTTTTAAGATCATAGTCTTGGGGCCACCGGCACCCCTCCTTCCCCCCCAAGGGATTTTATATAATGTTTTTCTGCAAGTAAGTAATATGAGGAATGCAGGAAAAAAAGTTGCACATTAAAGAGTTATGGCCCTTGAATTGAAAGGTCAACATGTTCAATACTTTCAAGTCTAGAGCTTATTTATCTCCCCCATTGTTATTAATGCTCCAATTTGGACATGTAAGAGCTCAAAATGATCGGAATCAAATTGTCTTTCATTTGATATATCATGTGGCATGATAAATTCAATTTATCATATCTATTTTGTGAATATCTTTTAAAAAATGACATTTTTTGGCTTCATTTTCTAATATTGAAAGTTTGATATATTTAATTTTTTTTTTAATTATTGAAATAAATGTACCTGTTGATACTTAATATGCAAAAACTGCTTCTATTATCTAGCTTTCAAGAGGTAGAATTCTTAGGCCAGTGCTTTATTTTATGCACATCTTTTTGTGACCTCACCCAAATTTTATTGGGTCAAACTCCAGTGTTTTGTAGTTTGATGGCTGGCAGCATTTTGTTTTTGTAAGAAAGAAGCTGAAATTTGAGGAGTTCAGAGAAACAATCCTATTCATGGTGAAGTAGAGTAATCCTTTCATACAGATATTTGAGAGTCATAATTTAAACCTGATTTCTTGTTAAATGGGAGCAATTACAAAATATGTAAAGGCAGAAGGAGAAAAATTCGTCTCTACTATCTTGTTTAAGTACGTATTCCGGTGTAAAAGGTTTCCACTGCATTTCCTATGAATAAATAATCATATATATACAGTGTACCAAGACCTATAAAAGCATTATACATATGGCCCACTACCATTTATTCTCCTTCGTCACTTGAACTTGACTCAGAACCTGAAGAATCTTCCTCCTCAGATTGCTCTTTCCGAACATCATCATCTTCAAAATCATCCTCTGGTTTTCTCTCTCTTCAACGTTGCAAGTTTGGTTTTCATAGAGTACACCAGTCGATTGATATAACCCCATTGCGCTTTTTGTCCATCCATGACTTAAAGGCTCTGGAATTTCTGGTTGAAGGATGTCAGCTTGTCTCCATATCATAGCTTGATAATTTGCTCTTAAGATGTGCACCCTAGAGCCTCAGGTAAAAGAATGATGTCAGGACCATGAATGATTGATAATGGGTTTTGTCTTTTCAGAAGGTATTTTTGTCTTACTATATCATATCTAAGTCTATTTGTGCTGTCATAATTTGGCTTCCCATAGAGATGACACACAAACTTTTCCAGTAGTACAACCCGTTTCAAAAAAGATGGCACCCTCGAAATTTTCAATAAAACAGTAACTGTTAAACGTGTAGTAAAACAATTTAGGCTCAACATAGAACAGTATATGTAGCAACTTGTGTGCAATTTTTGTAAACAAGGAACAAAAGCTCAACCAACAGCAAAGATTAAAAAAAAAGTAGTGAAAATGAAATTGAACAGGATTAACGTCAAACTTGAAAAACGTGTTTTGAAACAATATAAATCAGGTGGCCGGTGGGGGCAACTGGAAAAAAAAACTGTGAAAAGAAAATGCAAAGATAGGCGAGTAAAAGCTGAAGAAATACAGTAAATAGATCTAGTTTTATTTACTCATTTAACAATTATTAATTTTAGAATGGCATATGCTCAAAGTGCGTCCCATTGACGGCCAAGCACCTTTCAACTCTTTTGGCGAAGTTTGCGATGACAGCCTTGCATGTTGCCATCGGAATGCCACGAACAGTTTCCTCAACTGCTTGTTTCAATTCTTCCAGATCAGCCGGCTTGCCACGATAGGAAACTGCTTTCAAATAACCCCACAAGTAAAAATCGCAGGGATTCAGGTCCGGAGAATGAGGAGCCCATTCAACTGTAGTGCGTCTACTGATGATTCGGTCCTGGAACTTTGATCTGAGCCACTGAAGGGTACAGTTCGCAGTGTGGGGAGTAGCCCCATCCTGCATGAACCATTGGGAGTCCACATCGACATGTTTTCTTTTCAGTTTGACGAAGAATTCCTTCAACACGCCCATGTAATGCTCTGCGTTGATTGTCGTTGTTTCGTTCTCGTCGTCGACAAACCAGATGGGGCCAATAATTCCTTGAGTACTGATAGCAGCCCAAGCAGTACATTTCTCCGCGTGAAGGGGCCGTTCGAGAACATACTCAGGAGGAGATCTCCCCCAGTAAAATGCACTTTGTGAGGAAACATGTTCAGACAAATAAAAATGGGCTTCGTCCGTGAACCACACATTGTCAAGAAAGTCAGGCTCACAACGAAGACGTTCACGGAACCACTGGCACATGAGCACCCTCTACCCCTTGTCCTGATCGTTCAACCGCTGCTTGACTTGCAGTGAGAACGATTGCATCTGCAGATTGGAATGCAAAATTCTGTGCACACTGCTCCTAGACAGGCTAAGTTCCTGACTTCTCCGTCTTATTGATTTCTCGTGATCCGCCTGGACGGACTGGAAGACAATAGCGGCATTTTCCGGCGTTGTCTTCGTTTTCGGGCGACCGGAGTTAGTTGCCTGTCCCGCTCGCTTTCGGTGACGATTTTCTGTGCTGCCAAACATTTCAAACTTGTTTGACCACCTAAAGATAGAATTTTTGGCTGGACATCTACGCAAGTTGAAGTAGTGTCGAAACTTTTGTTGTGTCTGCAGTATGCTGTCTGTCTTAGTGTAGAGACGGACACAAAAGGCCTTCTCTACGTCTGTCCACGGTGCCATGGCAAATGAAGAGTGTCTTGGACTATGAAATTGATTTCTTTATAAATTAAGTTGTTGCCATGTGACGTCATTAACTGACGTATAGAAAAAAAGGCTTTCAATAGTGCTCAGTAGGGCTTTGGGAGGAAAAGGCAAGCGCGGGAAAGAAAGGGTGACGCACCGTAACTTTGCAAAAAAATACTTCCTTTGCACTTCGAAGCGCCATTTCAATGTGTCTCAATCATTTTCTCTAAAATTTTGCACATGCCTGTCACATAAGCGGAAGTTACTTGTGTGCAAATCTCAACTTCTTTTCTCTGTTGGTTTTGAAATAATCACAAAAATAGAGGGTGCCATCTTTTTTGAGACATCCTGTACAAGTAAACTTTCAGATAGTCTCTTTCTGGCCCAACTCCGTGAAGGCGACATAAACTCAGGTCTTTTCAAAAGAAGAGTCAATGTTTTTTTTTTTCTTTCTAGGCAAAAGCATTGTTAACATCACAGTCGGTAAATGCATGTAGACCAAGTATACTGTCTTGAATATCTTTATGTATTTGACACAGAGTATTGATGTAGATCATTCTTCTTTCATTTGCACTGCTTGTATCAAAGTAAAGTGGATGCTTGAATTTGTGACAATGCGATCAGCAGTAAAAATACATCAGTATCTGGTGACCTCACAATGATATCCAGTTCTTCATTTTCTGCTTCTTTGCTTGCAAAAATACCATGAAGAATGATGAGGGTGTCTGCTTCTTCTTGGCTAGATGACAGATTTATCATTTGTCTTGAATCAGTTACTTTTCCATCTACACTTGTAAGGAAAAAGCATGCATTGTCACATGCAAAATAAACTTCCCTATTGTGTAATAGTTGTGCATAACTATCAGTTTGCCTTTCTTTCAGGATAAAATTTATAAGCTCTTTTTAATTGTCTTCACTTTTTAGAAGTTCTTTCCAAACCCTTGGTGTTTTCATGAGCGGACCAGCAATGGAATATGCATGAGAGTTTCCTCTTCTGATTCTTTCAATTGACTTAATTGAATCTTCTTGAAAGTTGTCTGTTTAAAAGTGGATTTTTGATATTTGAGGCAGAAAATTGAAAACTGTTCTGGCTAGTTCACCAAAAGTCTCAGGGATTTTATATGAAAGAGGGCATTGCCGTCGATAACATATATGTGATTTCTCTCCTTTGCTGGGCTTTTGTGGACGAAGCATCTTTAAGATTGTGCATTAGCACAGCTTTGTCAGTCTTGATAGGCATACCATCAGGTGTTCCCAATGCCCATGGAACTGGCACATCACTTTTTGAAGATCTAAATTATTTTCCTGGGAGAGTAAAAGTAGTTGACCAAAGTCATTTCTTTGTGTTGTCAGTTTCACTATTTGTCTCTTTGAAGTCTTTAAAATTGCTTTTTTTTTTGTAAATGACGTGAATGTCTATTGTGGGCTTTTTTATGCTTGCATGGAATGATGTTTGTTTTTTCAATAAGTCTTTCTCTGATGAATTTCTTGTACTGCTGGATACCATACTGTTGAAATGTCAAAAGATCTGTCTCAATATCGCTAGGTGCTTGTAATCCAGATGACAAAGAAACTAATTTGTCACTTCTGATTGGATCAAAGGGATTTAAGAATACCTTGAATGACTGAACCATTTTCTGTACATCACTTTCTGATTTTTTCATTTGAGAAATTTGACTTTCTTTGTGATCATCATTGGAGGAGTCTAATCCACATTCGCACTGTAGAAGTGCAACAAACCCAGCTCTTCTGTACCTTGTAATACACCTCCTTTGGTAGGTGGCTTCATTCTGACTGAAACCAATAATGCCTCCTTTACTTTAAACATGCCTGTTGATAGTATGTTCTTTTGTCATATCAACAGCGACTCTTGAAGCAGGTACAGCTGAGTGACAAACACTGAACCCATTATCTTGCAAAAATTCTTAAGCGCCAGGATGTGATGTCTCGAAATTCAGTAAAAGCAAAAAGATGTGTGCCGTTAGGTAGCGAGCATAGTTTTTGTGGTCCATACTGAAGAATAAAGGGCACATTTTCTCAAGGCTGATTATGTGGAGATCCAGGTCATTTGTTTTTGTTGCTCTTAGACAGGGTAAAATATTCCATACAAAGTCACAATACTGAATCCAAAATTGTGCAGTTTTACCCAGTTTTCCCTGGCGGACAACTTGTTTGAACTTTAAGAACTCTCCAGCAAGCTCTTTTACAGCAGTATCTGTGGATGTACTTTGATTTTCAGATAGAGTGTTCTTCACTTCCATTTTTGCATTGTCTAGCAATGCCTTCATATCAACCGTCTGTTAAAAAGAAGGAAACAGAAGGCGCTCTAATGCTTCAAGGACAGCTTTGTGAACTCTGATGGATCTGTTATGGTGCTTTCCTCTTAAAACACAATCAATGGAGCCAGTTGCACAGATCTTGGAATCAATAACTATGTCCTCAAAACCACTCCCTGACAATACTTTTCCTATTGCCTTTAAGTAGGCACTGATGATGTGGAATACACCCAATTAGAATGAAGTCTGTCCAGCCTTCAGGTCTAGCTCTAGAGTAGATCTAGATGATAAGTGCCAGTTTTTATATTACGATACAAACCAGTTCTACAGGATACTAGTCTAGATCTATCACTCAGTATCAGGCCTTAAGGGTAGCAAATACGGTCAGTGAAATTCCGTGGCCTATGCTTTGGACAAAAACTAGATTAGGATCTAGATAGTGTCTAGATCTAAATATGTTGGGATGCAGGTCTACCTGAGACCTAAAATTTTGCAAAACCACAAGGATTTTCAATATTGGATCATAGTTGTCTCCCCTTTATTATGAGCTACACAAAAGTGGTAATAAAAGTGGTGGATTTACAAAAAAATATGTATAAAATATAGTACAAGGCCTAAACAAAAAACAATTTCACCACCTGAAAGCTAGATAATAGGAGCAGTTTTAAATACAAATGCCATGGGTTCTTGCATTTCAATATTTTATTATAAATTAATTTAGAGCCTTAAAATTAAAAGAGCAAAAGATATCATTTTTTCTTCTGTTTTTCAATAATTATTCAACTTGCATTGATTGTAACATGCCATATTATATATCCAATGAAAGGTAATTTTATTATGGTCATTTTGAGCTATTGCAAATCCAATTTGGATGTTTGGTTACAAAATGAGAAGCAAAAACATGAAAGGCTTGAAAAAACCTTGAAGACCTTTCAAGGGCCATAACTCTTTAACGTGCAAGCTTTTTGTTCTGAAGTCCTTGTATGATCCCCTATCAGGAAAAGTTGGTCCCATAAAATCCCTAGGGGGGGGGGTTATCGACTGGTATCTCCCGGACTATTATATTTTTAAACTCCAAAATACAATGTAAAGAGGCCAAATTGTTAAACAGCCAGTAATAAGCAAGAGCAGGGAATGAGCTAGAGGAGTGTTTGAGAGTTGACACAGTAACCCTAGAAATCTCACCTTATGGAAACGGTGCAAAGGTGATATTAAAAAAACCTCAGAGGCAGCCTTAGGAGAAGAGTTTACCGCCAAAAACAACACTTTCTCATTTCCAGAAATAAATCCAAGTAATCTACAGTCTAGTCCGCTTATTTCGAAGTCATTCGGATAAAAAAAAGGCTTCGAATTATCAGAATACATGGAGAAAGAGAGTTAAAAAATATGTGGATGACAGATCAGAAATGTCATACAAGTGTGCAGGGGGGTTGGGGTGGGCTTAACCCTTTTCTCTCTTGTAGCCTTATTGCAGACGCCTGTAACGTAGGTGGGCAAACACACATACACCAGAAGCACTTGCCGCGCAGAGCATAGCACTACAATTACTTTTTTTACCAGCTTTGAAAAGTGCTTTCACTGCGTCAAAAAAAAAAATCACGCCAAAATCACTTCGAATTAAGCGGATCTTCATTTAAAAAATCGAGCTAACCAATATTTTTCAATAAAGCATAAACAAAGAAATATTCCGTAAAAGTAAACGACTTCGAAATATCCAAGAATTCGAACTATCCGGATTCGAATTATTTGAACTCAACTGTAATTCGTTTTAATTAAATCCATATCTTAAACATTTTATTTCAATATAAAGATTAAAATTAGATATTGGAACAATGGTCTGAGTCTGTACCATTAAGCATGAAATATTATGTCTGAGCTATTAAAAGAAAAAAAAGACTAAAGCCAGAGTTTGAAATTTGTGATTTAAACTATGCTTTCTTCAGTTATTGTCTTGATACAACCAAATGTTGACAGATCGGTCAAAATCTGTGCATAAAGTAATGTCATAATGAGATAACATTTATAATTCTTCTTGTTCATATGTATTACACGTGTATTTAGTGCGTATGTTTTTTATATATTGATGTATTTTTTTTTATTTTTTTTTTTTGGGGGGGGGGGAGGCTTCAATTTTTTTTTTTTTTTTCTTTAGTTGTACCTATATTGGTTATGTTACCTTATTTCAAGTATATGTATGTATATCTATCGCTGTTTGGCTGTGTAAAACAAATACAGGAACAATATTGGACCACAAGCAGAAAATCGTAGATGCCATTTTTCGATCTCTCCATAAATAATACGAAATTTTGTCAGTTTCTATATTTTTTTTATTTATGTGTGAAAGGCTAAGCCTGAGGCAGAGTCAAAGAGAAATAATTTTGGTTTTTTTTTTAATTCATAATCACTGCCACCATCCTCAACACTGCTCTTGTTGTGATTAAGTTTTAACACTTGCAGGATCTGTATTTTTTTTTCACTGCATCTGTAGTACACACAAGCTTGGCCTGTGTACTAATATAGTTATTGAGGTCTTATTTCTTTTATTACTATTACATTAAGCGTAACTAAGAATGTTTTCACTAATTGCTGTGCTTAGATGTCTCATAAAAATTAAAGCTGACCTTGACATAATTTTTTACCTTCAATACCGTAACTCCAGCAATCATGTTTGTTCTGATTATAACTATAACTTGTATGAGTTGAGCAATACTACTAGTACTGCCCGATGAATAATTTATTTCTTTTTAGTTTTTGCATTGATTACCTATCTTTATCATGGGACATAAACATGTCTCTGTGCTGTTATTCATTTAGTTTTTTTATGATCTTGTGATTTTTATTATTGTTCTATTGATGCAGTAGTCGAGTACACCTTTGTATCCCTCTCCTTCGTATCCATCTGTGGTATTAATTTTCTCACATAAATATGTGCACATGCAATACTAATTGTTTTGGAAGAGTATACTTTTTTTTCTTTGTTATACATGTAAGATGATGTTATTTCCAATTTTGTATTTGCACTACTGCGGCTTTTCTCTGTAACTGTTTTTTGAGGATGCTGTATGCTCTTTATCGTTTGTTATTAATTTATAAAAGAAAATGAAAAACATACATTGTTTCCAAAAATATCACTGTGCAATCTTCCTTTTGCATTTATTGGCAAAATTTTGCCTCTTTTGTTTGTCAATTTCTTGGAGATTTTTAATTTTATGTTTACATTTGCAAAATTCAGAAGAATGGATGGGAATAGAAAAAACTTACTAAGTGGATTTCAGCATTATTTAGTCTAGTTGTGATACCAGCAACAATTGATCCACACTTTCTGAAATCTCAACACAGCCAGGAGATGAATCAATATTCATATGCTCCTTTTTTACTTGCAGTGTCATTTGCTTGAATAGGCTACTGAAACTTTATACATGTAGTACTTATAAAGCAGAAGGAAGCCCTGAGATCAACATTCATGGTGAAAGGAGCTTTTTAAGTGAAGAAAAAAATTAGATACGATTCAGGCCAAGCTTAAAAACATTGAGCAGAGGAGAACTGATGGATGTTTATGTTCATACATAGAAATTCTGTTGGTTATAGTACTCATGTTGGTGCAAATTTTTTTTCTAGAGAATGGGGTCTCACATTGATCATTAACTTTGTATTAATTTTCATCTATAATCAATAGCTGTTCACGGAGTTGTTGTAAATTACAAAAATAAAACTAACTAATGAAGAATGGGGAAACTATTTTGTCCATGTATAGGGTTTGAACCAATACAATTACTACTGTAAGCTTTTGTTATTCTATTAGTGACTACATGCACTGCTCTGGTCTTGCTCTCAAATTTTGAAATGGTGGCTGAATTGTAAACATATGTACACATACTGTGGGAAAATGAAGTTAGCTATTAAAGATTCAATTTTTGCCTATAAAACTGAATTAAAATTTGGTGTAGGGGCCCATAGCTACATGTATATGGTTGCCTTTAATAGAATATTTCATTGAAAAGCTATGATTGATTTAAGCAGTGTCTGGCTCCAATTCATGAGTCAACAGCTTATGATACAAATATAATAGTGGAGGCAGGTTGTTGGAAGTATATAGTTTTCGTAATTAACATAAAATCGATAAATAATAGAAAGTACTCACAAAAATAGAGTGAAATGCTAAGGCATAATCATTGGCTTGCCATACCTTTTATACTAAGTATAATCAAACGACAAAACATGTGACGAAGGTAAAAAACAGAATTAACATAGGGAACAATTTTTTAAGAATTACATTCCATTTTTTTCCGTGGATAAATATATTACAGGTTCAATCAATTCTTTTAAACTTAAGTTCAAACCAAGACAAGTTATTTGGTAACATACGCGTGCAACAACAAAAACTTTTGTTGAGCTGTTTCTTTTTTAATTTTTTTTTAGTCGAAAGATATTTCAATATCATGAAATTAAACGACAACAAACTGAGCAGCTATTAGTTACAAGTAAAAGAGAAAAAAATACCTGAAGTAGACCTCACACGTACACAACTTGACTCATTTTGTCAAAATTCCTAGGACTGTTTTGCTACTCATTTGCTGGAAGTTGGGATGGTCAATGAAACATGTTTTAGGACTAAAATTTTTTCATCAAATAATCCTGCAAAATCTTTAAAACAGTTTGATAATTTTAATCGTTTGTAATGCAATCTGAATTTATGGCTGAATAAAATTGAACCTGATCTAAAAAGATTTATCTTTTTTTTTTTATTTCTGACTTGTTTCAATTATATAGCACATGAAAAAATGTCGTAAGCACTAAAAACGACATTAAGTAACACAGAAGATTGTCAGTTTTATAAATTTTGAAGAAAAAAAATCCTGAAGTAAACCTTACATGTGCACAACTCGACTCATTTTGTCAAAATTCCTGTGACTTTTGCTGCTCAATTGATTGAAGGTTGGGATGGTCAATGAATATTGTATTAGGTCTAACATTTTTTTTTTCATCAAATAATCCTGTAAAATATTTAAAACATTTAATTTTCAATAATTTAAATCGTTTGTAACGCAATCTGAATTTTTTTTATATTCTGACTTGTTTCAATTATAAAGCATTTTTAAAAAATGCCGTAAGTACTAAAAACAACATTAAGAAACAGAAGGTGGTCAATTTTATTTTAAAACTTTACAAATCAATCATTCTGATTTTGTGAAATTCAGAATAAAATAAAATAAAATTAATTATGTATAGATTACTGTGTGGACAAAAAGGTTTTGTAGGGATGTGTAATTCAACGTTCAGAAAGGATTAAGAAAATAATCACATGTAGGTAATAATGATGTGTATGTATTGAGATGAGCCATGGTTTAATTCGAGTGTACAGCAACCAGAACTTTTTAACAAAATCAAGATCATGACTGTGGTAAAAAAACTTCCAGAAAATATGTTGTTCATAAAATTTCTACCCCTTAGATATGAGACAGATAACAAATAGGCCTAATCCTTAGGCATATCGTGAATGTTTATCAGAATGGTCTTTTATTTTTATTTTTATAGGCCTACAGAAAATTATCCTTACTGCAAATAATCGCTCTAACATGCATCAAGACCAAGGATTTACACAAGAGTGCGATGCCTGGAAATAGTTGTTGAGAACTGAAAATAGTTGTTAAGGCGCTATTTTAGGTGACGCTAAATCATGGATTACCTATGGTTGATGCGCAAAGAGTAAATTAATCTTTCACGATTATAATTCATTCACTAAAGGTATTGAATTTGATAATTATGTGAGGCCCACTTATGAGTTGTACCATATTTGAGCTGTATAGAGACAATCGTATTATGCACAATACTACATATATTTGAGACCGAATTTCCTAGTAATAAGGGCTATTATAAACACCATTAAATTAAATAGGTCGCCCTGACCCAAAGGAAATCCAATCTTAAACCAATAGGGTACCAATCATTAGACACGCGCTTAGATATTATTATTCATTAGCCACATAAAGGGTTCTTCCCATTTATGTACTGTATTGTTCGGTCTCAATCGATTGCGCATATTTTGTCTACTTTTAGAACGATTTGACTGGGTAATCATTGTTATGAGAAACTTCCTCAAAAATGCACTTTAGATCTTCCTCAAATAAAACAATTACTTACTCAGTAATAACCAAATCAATGCCAGGATATTTGTAGAAACAATCGAGGCTAACCTGTAAGGTGGTGGTTTATTTATGATTTTACCGATCGGACGCTAGGAACAGAATGGTAACAGATCTATATCAAATGAGATTAGGATCATGTAGTTTTCATTGGATAAAGGTGCTAAAAAAATTTCCTACATTTCTCAGGACGGATCTGAGTCTAGATTTTGTTCGTTTTCTACAGTGCCATCCACTTAATTCTATGTAATCTCATTATCCGACATTTTCCTAAAGGCGACTTCCCAAAAAAAAAAAATCACGAATAAATTCCAAGTTTAAGCAGTACTTGTACATTTTCCCGCACATTGACATTTTGGTCCGCTAATTTTGCATATTTCGACGGGATTTCGACTATTTTTTCGGTACCAAAATCATCTGAAATACCATTTAATTTTTAGCCTAGCCTCATGAGTTAGATTTAAATATTTGTAATGTGTGGACGAGTGCAACTCAAGACAGAGGTTTGTGTGAGATGAGTCGTTGGATGCGCGGGGAAGACAGTAGAGAGACAAACATCTTTGTATGTATGTGTGTGTGTGTGTGTGTGTGTGAGAGAGAGAGAGAGAGAGAGAGAGAGAGAGCACATTTCAGTTTCACCCACCTTTTTCTGCTTCGTTAACTCCAACCACCATATTTAATACATGTAACAATATCAATCCATCAATAAATTCAGTATTATGGCCACTTTATAACCAATAACTTTCAGTACCGATATTTTCTTCTCCAACATCATCATCATCATCATTACAAGCACCAACAACATCTTTACCATCACCATCACTACCGCTATATATTATCACCACTTATGTTAATGTCATCATGACAACTACCACCGCCAACAATATATTTTATAGACAAGAGATGCCACCCAAGTCTGAAAATTTTGTCTGAACTTTTTTCATCCCCTACTGTACACACACACACACACACGCGCGCGCATATTCAATTCCAATCAATCACTTCATTGACTCTACAATCTGTTTGAGTAAGATCATCTTCATCATACTTCATTCTATTTGACAGCAAGTTTATAATTTTTTCTCATCCACATTTTTCCATTTTAAATTAAGTTTACCAGCAATTTTAGAATTGCCGGACTGCCGAATTTCCGGCAATTGCTGGAAAAGTGGCATCTCTGAATAAATATAACATTTAGAAATTGGCCTAACAGTTATCAAAATGAGTTCAGCTCAAAGGCAAGACTTTGAACAAAAAGGAAACGAGTTTATAAAGATCCCTTTACAAATTGAAGACAATTACTTGTGCAGTGGATATGTAATAACACCTTGAATAGCAACAACCATTGCTGTAAGTTTAACGACACATCTGAAAATCCCTGTTTTTTCCTTTATTTAAGTCATTCAATTTATTTCTACTATAACGAGTATAGATGATGCTTCCCTCCTGTAATAACAACTAGATCTGAGAATACAAAGGAAAGAAAGCACTGTACAAACGAACAAGCAATGCAGACTTGCGTGCCTTTTCTCCACACAGTTCCCTCCTGTTAAGTGTAGTCAAGGCCTAGTGTCAGTATCACCAGAACTCTGATATAACGCAGCAAACATATTCGAAAATCACTTTTCTCTCATTCATCACAATAAATTCTTCTTGTTATGATGATACTTTATGACAAGATCAAGATATGTCGTTATTCCCGAGTTCCATTGTAATAGCCTCATAAAATAATGCTGATGTATATATATAAAACTTATCTAAAGCATTTGAAACAAGTTTCTTTTACAATTCAATCTTATACGTATGACAAACACAAAAAATTGATTTCATTTTTTCTTCCAAAGGCAACAAAACCGATTCAAATTGACAGACAACAAAAATAGTCTCTCACACACAATATTAACGCTATCAAGAAAGTGAAACTAAGATAAGTAAGGAATAGAAAACTACAAAACTAACTTTAATCAAAACACAAGACATTTCTTTGAGCGGCAATGACATAATATTATATCTGAAATAAATAATGATTTCCAGTTATTTAGGTAATAAAATAATTTACATGACCAATTTAGGGATAGAGGTGGAGGATGGAGATAAAGAATAATGCCACAAACCTAAAAATTTAGAGGAATCAAGCTATGAACTAGAGCACAATTAAGCCAGCCCACAATCTATTAGTGAAGTCATAGTTATGGAAAGTCAGTCCCAAATATAAAAATGATCTCTGACAAAAGCAAGGCAAAAATTAGAAATTATCAAAAAGTTCCATAGCCTTTAAAACTAATGAACTAAAAAAGTTGCTTAAAAAAAAAAAACAAGGGAGATTATTTTGTGGTAATTTGACTTTGTTTGGTTGCTTCCCTTGTGATACACAGTGACAAAAATGTGCCTTTACTGTAACTTTAAACTTACAAAAACCTACAATAATGGGAGTTCAGGTAAGTTGCTTATAAATTTTACTTGATTTTAACTCATAAAAGACATGAGATGAATTTGTGATGGAACATAAAAATTTCTTGGCCAATTCATAATGCTGTAAAATCATTCTTAACAAGAAGCATGTGACATTAAACCTCACTTACACAAGGATCAGAGTCTTTTGAGTTGTATTGTCCTTTCAAGTTCTTTAAATGCTGCGATTACTGAAGCTGTTGGCTTTGACAATGTCTTCATCTCTGGGAGTTTTTCCTGATTTTTTCTTTGGTGGAGAGGGGATCAAGGCTTCAAGCAGAGTTACAATAAAGAAGACACTGCACAAGCTCTGTCAAAACTATGAATCTCTGAAAAATAAAGATTGGATCATCAAATTTTACGTTTTTGTTTTTTTAATTTTATTTTTTATTTATTTTTCAAATTACAATAACAATAATAATAATAATAATAATAATAATAATAATAATAATAATAATAATAATAATAATAATAATAATAATAATAATAATAATAATAATAGCAGTAATAAATTAATTATCAGAAACATATTTATGGTAATACGATTGCTTCTCAACAAACAACATCAGCAGCATCTACTACAAGAACTATAATAATAATAATAACTATATTTATATTGATTTTGCTAGATCCAGCTTTTGAAAACATACCAAATATTTCATTGGAAGCAAATTGACAATTTTCTGGAAAGTCATAATATTTTAGTTTATAAATAATTTAGAGAGCGTAATCCACTCTACTGATCAATCACTTTATTGAGAAACAGGTCAATTTAACTACTCAAATTACACTACGATGGTAAGATTGTCAAGCATGAGTTAGATATAATTTTTATCTAGATCTTCATCTACATTAGATAAAATAATCAAAATCATAGATCTTGTGCAGACTGAAAAGTTTGCATGCGGAAAGAAGACTCCAAACAAGAAATTATTATCAGATCTAGATCAATCTAGATCCAGATCTAGATTTCACTTTTCATAAACCTACACCTATTTCATCTTGTTTTATTCTAGTTCTATTTAAGATTTCTCAATCGATCTTGATAAATGACAAGAACTAAATGACAAAAAGCACTCTTCGAAGATAAAATAAGAATAATCCTTTGTTGGGAATAACGTCGAAGTCTGGATGTGAAGATTGAGAAATGGTGAAGCACAGACGAATGAGCGATAAAGTAAACAACTAGGCAGAATAAATAAGGTGGTAACAACTAAAATATTGATGTCAATTTCCATAACGCAATTCATAATATTTAATACAAAACCGATATCAATATAATATAACTATATTGTCTGTGTTTATTCTTTTGTGCAGGCTGTCTGTTAATCTGTAGGCCTATTAAAAAAAAAGAAACCAAAAGAAAAAAAAACCAACTGAAACATTTTTAGTTTTGCTTGGAGATGAAAACTTCGTTTGCTATCAAAAAAAGCAGAATCTTTCATAAGTATTCGGAAAAGCAGAAGAGGGCCGAATTTCTATTAAAAAAAAATCAGAATTATTCCGATTAAATCGGTATGATTGGCAGGTCTAATACAAAAACAAACATTAGGATGGTCACAATATTAATAATAATGATTATTATAATGTCGCTGCAGCCTATGGATGTCCTGCCAACTGTTAAAGCTGGCGGACCTGCAACTCACCTGCATTAGGGATGATGTCAGGGAAGGCAGCAGCCTGTTGAGTTGCTATTTTTTTAAACCGTAGAAATTGCAAGAAGAGCTCTACCTCAAATGGAGTGGATCCCCCACCCCCATCCCCTCCCTCTTGGCTCATTGTAGGCCCGAAGGTCCCTGCCATCTATGAAGGGGAAAAGTAGAACAAAAAAAAAAAAAAAAACTCTTAGGCTAAACATTTAGTCATTGCAAATATATTTAGGTATCGTATTCACTATTCTTTGTGCATCCCGCCTATTTAGCCACCAAACCCCTACTAAAGGCGAAATAAAGCCAACAAATGTTGCGGCAAACTGTGCAAGTCACTCCAATGAATGTGGTGAAACCAGAGCTACTGCCTTTGCCTCCCTAATATAACCCAAGAACTCCTTATATTCCCCCAAATCCCCTAAACCCATAGACCTTGCCGAGAGATCTTGAACTGGGTTTCCACCTGGCCCCGCTTCTATTCCGATCCATCGGACGAATCCTACCCTTCCATGAGTACATCCCCTTCCTGTCATTGCCTGCCTTGTATTGGGGCGAGGCATGCAACACCCTTACAATATTGAAACTAACTACCCCTAAAGCATAAAAGAAGAAGTCCCCAGGGACAATACAAATTACAAATTGATATGTCCATCTATTTTCACGACCTAACATGTAATTGAAATTTCCAGCCCGAGGCTGTTTTCACTTTTCTCTCCCTCTCTTGGCTACAAGCACGTTGTGTTGATCCGATCTTTGAGAATGAATGAATGAAAAGAACAAAGTCTTACATGGTGGCAGCGGTAAACCAAGGTTGAATTATTACATTGTTGCCTCTAAGGAACACGTAGCACTTCGATGTATACTAATTCTAGACTTTAGACTGTAGATCTAGGTTGTCGGGAGCCTACCAATTATCGATAGGTAGATCTAGGCTCAAGTTCTTTTTACCGGTACTTCAAGATCATGGCAGAGGCTAGCTTTAGGTTGGCCCCTCCATTCAAAATGAGTGAGGACAAACTGGCAGACCAATTCCGTAAATGGAAAAGCCAACTAGAAATATACTTGGAGGCCTCTGGAACAAACAAAAAACCACCGAAAACGCAATCCGCAATAATTTTGCATTGCGCTGGTGCAGAGGCAATAGAGGTGTTTGAGCAGATTGATTTTGCAGATGGCGAGGACCGGAGTGACCCCACTCAAGTGTTAGGGAAATTGCAACAATACTGCAGTCCAAGGAATAATGAAGTATTGGAACGATACAGATTCTGGAACTTGCCGTTTTGCACACCGTTTGACAAATTTGCCACAGAATTGAAGGCACAATCAGAGAAGTGCAATTTCTTAGAAAAGGATATGATGATTAGAGACAAAATCATATTCGCCGCCCCCAAGGATCTGAAAGAGAGGCTGCTCAGAGAACCTGAAATCACCTTAAAGAGAACAATCGACATATGTCAAGCATATGAACAAACTGCTAGCAACTTGAAGGAAATGAAGCAAGAGGACAAAATTGAGAAGGTCGTGAAGACTGGTTTTAAGAAACCAACAGGTAAACCCTTCAAACAATATGAAGGAACAAGAAGGTTCAACACGAGACCAAGTGGTGCAAACAAAGACAGAGAGTGCGGATATTGTGGCAAGAAGCACACATTCAACAAAGAAGAATGTCCGGCCTGGGGCAAAACTTGTAATCACTGCGGGGGAAAGAACCATTGCAAGATAAAATGCAAAAAAATCCATTCTCTTACAGAGGAGATGGACTCTGACAATGAAGCGTGGCTGAACGCTATAGGAGATGGAAAGAAGAGAGCCACTGCCTGTTTAAAAGTGAATAACTGTGAAGTCCGTTTTCAGCTAGATACGGCAGCAGATGTCAATACAATACAACAGAGATTTGTCAAAAAAGAGCAAGTTACAAAGTCTGACCAGACACTAGTTATGTGGAATGGGACCAAAATGACACCCTTAGGAGAGACAAAGCTACAAGTCTTGAATGAGAAAACAGGTCAAACACTGCCAGTGAAATTTACAGTTGTGAAAAATAACTTAAATTGTCTACTCAGCCTTACGACATGCCAAGATCTGCGAAGGTTGACCCGGACATTAAACCACAAATCCCTTCGTGCAGAAAGGTACCCTTTGCTCTAGAGAAAAAGGTGGAGGAGGAGTTGAATTCTCTTATGAACAGAGGAATTTTACAACGCGTGACAGAACCAACAGACTGGGTTAGTCTGATGGACATCGTGGAAAAGAAAAATGGATCTTTGCGCATATGCATAGACCCCCGTCCCCTCAACAAGGCTCTGAAGAGGGAGCACTACAAACTGCCAACTTTAGACGACGTTTTACCCAAGTTCAGAGAGGCAAAGATGTTCACAAAACTGGATGTCAAAGAAGCTTTTTGGCACATAAAGCTGGACGAAGAGGTCAGCATGCTCACCACGATGATCACACCCTTCGGTCGTGTGCGTTGGACGAGGCTGCCATTTGGACTAAATGTCTCAAGTGAGATCTTCCAAAGACACCTCACGACGGCGATCGATGACCTAGGTATAGTCAACGTAGCCGATGACTTATTGGTGATCAGCAACGGCTCCACAGACGAAGAAGCATAGAGGGACGATGACAGAAAATACAAACTACTCAAGATGAGATGCAGCGAAAAAGGCATAAAGCTCAATCAAGACAAAGCTAGAGAGAAACAAAAAGAAGTCATCTTTATGGGCCATAAGATCAGTGACAAAGGAATAGAGCCTGATGAGCAGAAAGTAGAGGCCATTAAGAAAATGCAAACACCCAAAGATGTACATGACGTGCGAAGGTTTTGCGGAATGGTCCAATACCTTGCGAAATTCCTTGACAAACTCTCAGATAGACTGCAACCTTTGAGGGAGTTGACGAAAAAAGACACACAATTTTCCTGGTCATCAGAATGTGAGACAGCATTCAATGAGATTAAAGATCTCATTGCAAAGACACCTGTCTTGAGATTCTATGATCCTAACAAACCACTAGAGGTACAAGTGGACAACAGCAAAGATGGTTTGGGTGCATGCCTCATGCAGGATGGTCAACCCATTGAATTTGCGTCAAGGACCCTAACAGAAACAGAGCAAAGATGGGCCAGATTGAAAAAGAGATGCTAGCGGTTGTATTTGGGCTGGAACGTTTTAACCAGTATACCTTTGGGCGGAAAATTTTCGTCACCACAGATCATAAGCCCCTTGAAACAATCATTCGCAAACCTTTGAGTGAAGCACCCAGACGTCTTCAAAGGTTTAAATAATGAGAAGCAATCGTTATGCATTCGAACTGACATGGGCCAAAGGCAGCTCACTTCTCATTGCAGACACCTTGTCAAGAGCAGCAATTTGCAACATAGCTTCAAGCGAGCCGGGATTGACGAAAGAAACAGAAACGAAAGAAAGAAGCAACATTCCAGATGCGATGTTGGAAAAATTGAGGGCACAAACCAGCGACGATGACGACATGCAAGTCCTTATTGGCATTATCAAGAGAGGATGGCCAGAGGAAAAGTCAGAACATCCACCATCAGCCAGGCCATATTTTGACTTTCGCGAAACAATGAGCATAGAAAATGGGCTGATTGTCAGAGGTGAGAAAGTCATCGTCCCAAAGGCGATGAGAGGAGAGATTAAAAGGAGACTTCACGCAGCTCATCTATCCACAGATAGCATGCTAAGGAGAGCAAGACGAACTGTATTTTGGCCAGGAATTGTTGCTGAAATTAAACAGATGGCTGATGCATGTGAAACATGTCAACAAAGCAAGCCAAGAAACCAGAAGGAGACGCTGATCCAACACGAGACAGGACAGCAACCATGGGTGAAGGTTGGCTCTGACATTTTTTAGATCAGAGGTAGACAGTACCTTGTTCTGGTAGACTTTTCCTCCAGTTTCATCGAAGTTGATTACCTACCTACTTCAGCATCGGATACAGTAATTCAGAAAATGAAGGCACACTTTGCAAGATATGGGGTACCAAAAGTGTTGGTGAGTGACAGTGGGCCACAGTACACATCCACGAGCTTCAGCCAGTTTATGAAGCACTGGGGCATCACACATGTACGCTCATCACCAGGCCACCACCAAGCAAACGGCAAAGCAGAGTCGGCCGTGAAAGTAGTAAAGAACATGATGAAGCGATGCTTGATAGACCATGAAGATCAGTATGAAGGACTTTTGGAACTGAGAAACACCCCAAGACAAGATGGGATCATACCAGCACAGGTCATGTTCCAGAGAGAAATGAGAACACTCCTACCCTCACTTAAAAGTTAAAATGAGGAACCCCGATCTCACCAACATCCAAAAGAAGAAGATAGAGCACAATCGTAAAGTCAAACAACAATTCGACAAGAAGGCCAAAGACATGCACCCTTTCCAAAGACATCAAACCGTCTATTACCAGAACCCGGACAAGCCTGGGTGGAACCCTGGTAGGATCACCGACAGGATCAGCGATCGATCCTGCGACGTGGAAGGAGAAACTGGCGGCACCTACACTCGCAACAGAGTGCACCTGAGACCCAAGCACACTCCTTTCAAGAGCCTCATTCAAGTTGACGATGACGTCATGCCAGCAGAAGACACAACAATGGAAGAGGACAATTGTCAGTGGCGATACAGTCAATTGCACGTTCCTCAAAATGGCCGAGCAGCACATCCGACGCGGCCAGCGGTCGAGCTCCCACACTCACCGCAAACGGATGAGTCCAAGAACTATCCACCCCTCCTGGATCAACGATCAGGAGCCCACTCAGACACACGCAACACACACATAACTCGTAGTGGTCGTGTAGTTCGTAAGCCTGACAAGTACACACTTTAAGGAAAATGAAAATTTGCTCTTGATTACCAGGCAGTGCAGCGACCACCAAACAATACAGATACACTAGGCTCATAGTAGACACTAATGTAATGCTTATAAGCAAATGCATTGGTCGTTAAGATCAATTTTATTTCTTACGTCATGGAATAGATAGTTAACAATCAAACATTGATACCCGTTCATACTCATCACTTGGGAAAGATGACTTTTCAACTCCAAGAGGTTGCATCGACATTTTTCTTTTAACAAAGTCTTAGACAATTCTCGAACATTTCAAAGTATACATTATTTTAAGTACATAGTACAAGAGCCTGACTTGTTTCCCAATCGTTAATGAGTAATTTAGTTCTACTGATAAATTTTGTACATGTATAACGTTTCTACAAGCAACAAGCATTGGTGTACTGTTTTCTTTAACTCTCATCGTTAAGTTGACTTAAGGCACATTGGTTTCAAGATAAATGAAATGGTTTAACTCCAGCAAGGAGCAGTTTTGAGCTTTCTCTTTTTTTATGTGATTGAAAAGTACCCTTCATAACTTGGCCAAGGCAATGGATTAAATAAATATATTATATGCATTTAAAATAAAGAAGGGGGGATGTTGATATGTCCATCTATTTTCACGACCTAACATGTAATTGGAATTTCCAGCCCGAGGCTGTTTTCACTTTTCTCTCTCTCTCTCTTGCTTAATAAAGAATGGCTACAAGGACGTTGTGTTGATCCGATCTTTGAGAATGAATGAATGAAAAGAACAAAGTCTTGCACAAAGAATGAAAATAAAAGGGTAAAACAAAGAAAAAACAAAAAAAAAACTAACCTACCCAGAGACAAGAAAAGATGTTCAATTATCCCAAAAGAGTAGAAAGAAAAAAAAATGTATAAAAAAAACGGCTTTCAAAGGGGGTGGCGAAGACCAAGACAAACTACTGGAACTGCAAGCATCCGAGATCTATAGGAAAAGGGAAAAAAAAACTTGAGAGGAATGAAAATCAAAATCAAAATCAGAGAAACGTCTAAAAAAAAACGGTTTCACAATTTAAGAAATAAATAGACGATCTAGGATGACCAGATCCAGAGCAAAAAAAAAAAAAATACAAAAAGCCTAGGACAGCCACCAATCGCTTCGGATATTTTAAATGAAATAACACTATATTGAGAGAGAAATTTTCTTAACACATATTCATTAGATCTAGATACCTAGATGGTATAAGATCAGACTGATCGTCAGATTTTCAAATAAATTAAAAAAAAACAACCAACAAATATAATTATATTTTAGAACTTCTCACTAAACAGGTTCAGATCTGGAAAAGTTGCAGATATCGGCCCAACTCACAGGCTTCCAAATAAATGTTTCTTGACGAATTCGAAACTTGTAGTTGAATAGGATTTTTGAGCAACACAGAAATGCTTACATCCTGAAAAGTATCTATTTGCGATGAATAAAACCTTCCTATTAGTGTTCAGCATATCAAATTCATAGAAAATAACAATTTTAAAGCTTAGAGTGGGTTGGGCCGATAATCATAACTGCAATTTATACCCCTCACGGAGCAATCTACGCTAAACACAAAATAAGACTAGGTCACGACGAAGGGATGAAAGGAAGAGAGAAAAAAAAAAAAGTAATTGACTGAATCAAATCGAGATCTAAAGACCCACTTTTGACACCAATGTATCTAGATTACTTTCTTTGCATCTTTTATAAACTTAGAGATCTAGAAAAAAAAAATAAGTAAATGACTAAATCAAATCGAGATCTAAAGACCCACTTTTGACACCAATGTATCTAGATTACTTTCTTTGCATCTTTCATAAACTTAGAGATCTAGATTGAAAAAGTATCTGGAGGAATCGATAAGCTTAACCATTGAGAAATCCAGATCGTGGATAACATACAATTAGAAAATATTTTATTAATCTACATCTAGAACTTGAAGTAAATGACCTAAACGAAAACAAAATAGAAAGGTCTGAACAAATCTACATCTAGAATCCCCTTTTTCGAAAGAAAAAGCCTCCGAGAGTCTCTGTCAACATCAAACCTCAAGTTCCAAACAATTGACTGATGTGCGATTCCGCGCTCGGGCTTCTACAAAAGCGCGTCCTAGTAGGCCAGGACTGATACTAAAGCCGGCCATAGACGTGTCGATAAATTGATGCCGTCAATGGACTGGCATTATTGCTAACAATATCCCAAGCAATAATTGCCTTCCATCTGCCCACTCACGCGTCGACATAATAATCCTCCGATCCACAAGCTGAACTTGTGCCATTGTGTTAAATGGAGTGTCAAGCACCAGCAGTAACGGCGCTCTCTGCGGCTACAATTATTAAGATTTGCAGAAGAAGAGCTAAAAAAAAGACGCTCACGTAGAGTATGGGTGAAGCCATGGCTACTGAAAAAACAAGATTTATCCCATGTTAATTTAATAAGGGAATTACAAGATATTGCCGAAGACTGGAAAAACTATTTGCGCATGAATAAAGAAACATGTCTTGACTTATTGGAAAGGATTAAAAAGTAAGACACTGTCATGCGCTCGGCTATAACCTCACATGAGCGACTTGCTGCCACTTTGGGGTTTTTGATAACCGGTGGGTCTTTGAAAGACCTCAAATTTAGCACTTGTATGTCAGCGCAATCCCTTGGGAGAGTAATTCCGGAAACATGCAGAGCCATATTCAGCGTGCTGAAACACGAATACTTCAAGGTAAGTGCAATTATTTTATTTTCTATCATTTAATCATAATTATAACAGCTTTAGAACCCCCATGATGTTAGGCTGAACTGAGTAAGGCCTACTATTTCCAGGCATTTTGAATGTGGTTTGGTGGTTTGATCAAACTATTTAGAACTATTTAATTAAATCTTGTTGAAGAATCGCCAACTAACTTAGTTAAAGAAACAATTTAAAGAAGCAGTTTTACATAATTATGTATTTAAAATGTTATATTAATTTTAAAAAGGCATTGTTATGTAAATCTAAGTAACCTAATATAAAACATGAAGAAATCAAGGCTTTTGTTTTGAATTAGCAGTACGTTAACACTGACACTCCCTCCCTCTCTCTCTCTCTCTCTCTCTCTCTCTCTCTCTCTCTCTCTCTCTCTCTCTCTCTCTCTCTCTCTCTCTCTGTATCTCTATGCATCTCTCTCTCCCTCTTTCTGTACTCTTTGCATCTCTCTCCCTCTCTCTGTATCTCTTTGCACCTCGCTCTCTCTCTCTCTCTCTCTCTCTCTCTCTCTCTCTCTCTCTCTCTCTCTCTCTCTCTCTCTCTGTATCTCTTTGCATCTTGCTCTTTCTTTCTCCCTCACTCACAGACGTAAACATTAATTTTTGTTTCGTTCACACTGGAAACAAAATACTAAGGCAGCTAATAATCGTTATAATATGTTCGGTACAGGTCTTGTTGAATTGGTTGAATGTTTCCAAAAATAAGGTAATGTTGAAGGTGTGGTGTGCGGACTAGCAAGCAAACGGGAGTGACGTGATAATGTCCTTATTTGTCCTTCATAGATGACTTCCGAAATCAATTTTTGAGGGTGGAAATATTGTTCTGGTGTCATCTCTTTTAAGTTTTTGGCAACGAACAAACCAAATGCCTCAAACTTATCTGATTGAGGAATGTTTTGTATTTTATCGCATGCAAACTGTAGCATTTCATCTTCCGGCATTTTCCGTTTATTTCTGCTGCTTTGTGGCTCTTTGGACCGTAATGACTGTTGAGTAGTTCCACTTGTACTCGGTGCAGAACCCTGCACTGGGTAAGTTGAAGCAGATGGGCCAGGGGTAAGACTGGGAGACTCGAAATCACTTTGTTGAACAGCATCACTGCGACCAGGTATTGGACTTAGAACGGTGTGCCATCGTGAAGGGGTTTCGTCAACATCCAGTTCGACCTCGGCCTCAAAGAGATCCTGAGACAAGTTGCTGTCCTGAGGTAAAAATTAATTGATATTGTAGAGAACTGAATTGTTCGAAATTGAAGTTTGAAACAACTTTTGATACAAACTATGCATGCACTTAAAGTAAATAATTTCTTGTTGGCTCTGAATAGCTTTGAATCAGAACATTCTTTCCCCATTTTGTTGCGGGTCCACCGTTTCCCTGCAAATCACATCTAATGTGTCCTAAGTATTAATGCAAAATCTATACTATTTACTTTGCAGTTTCCAGGATCAACGGAAGAATGGAAAAAAATTAGCACAGACTTCGAACAGAAATGGAATTTTCCTAATTGCCTTGGAAGCGTGGACGGCAAACACGTCGCTATCACTCCTCCTGCTGGGTCAGGCTCCTATTTCTATAATTACAAAGGTTTCAACACGTCGCTATCACTCCTCCTGCTGGATTAGGCTCCTATTTCTATAATTACAAAGGTTTCAACACATCGCTATCACTCATCCTGCTGGGTCAGGCTCCTATTTCTATAATTACAAAGGTTTCAACACATCGCTATCACTCATCCTGCTGGGTCAGGCTCCTATTTGTATAATTAAAAAGGTTTCAACAGTGTCGTCTTGATGGCTATCGCAAATGCCAATTATGAGTTCATCTACATCAATTTCGGAGTTAACGACCGTAATTCCGATGGAGGCGTTTTGCAACAAACAGATTTTTTTTGAAAAGTTGAGTGCAAAAGAGCTGAACATTCCAGAGGAGACTCAAGATAACCAGCTGCCTTACGTCTTTATTGGTGACGAAGCCTTCGCATTGAGAGAGGATTCCTCAAACCTTATAACCAGCGGACTCTGACTCACGACAGGCGTATATTCAACTACAGACTTTCAAGAGCTCGCAGAGTTGTAGAAAATGCGTTTGGTATTTTAGTTGCTCGCTTTCGCAACTTTTTGTGAAGGAAATCTGCGACTTCCTACGCTCCACCACAGTGTTTAGACAGTGAGAACTTTCAATCTGGTACCACAACACCAGGGCTTGAAACAAATGAGAAAGCCATGCCCTCTCTGAACATCTCTGCAAGAGCCAAGTCAGCTCCAGGGCCAAATGGCGTGCCTAATTTAGTGTATAAAAAGATGTCCAAACGTTCTAAGGCGGTTGCACAAAAAAAAGTCTCGCAGTCTCTCAGTAAGGAAATGTAAGATAGAGATGCGATGATAACATTCACAGTAGCCAATCAGCAGATACCAATGGTCAGTCAAGAATCAGTTAAGAGCCTTGGGAGATGGTATGATTCATCCATGAAAGATACCAAAAGAGGACTAGAAACAGTAGAACTTGTTACCGAAGACCTGCTAGCCATCAATAGATGTGGCCTTTAGGGTAAGCTGAAAGTGTGGTGCTTACAGTTCATGCTTATTCCAAAGCTCCTCTGGCCACTCCTGGTCTATGAAATCTGCTCAACTACAGTTGAGGCAATAAAAGCTAAGATCAATAAGTTCACCAGGAAGTGGTCAGAGGCACCTCCGGATCTCACAGATGTGCCGTAAAGCAAAGCTGAGACTCCCACTAAAATCCATTTTGGAAGAGTATAAATGTGGCAAATCCAGGCTACTCTCTATATTAGAGCATTCCGTTGTGAACACAGTACAACCGACCATAAAGACGGGTAGGAAATGGAAAGTCGAAGCCATAGACGAAGCCAAAGAGTGCCTTAAGATTAAAGAAGTGATTGGGCAAACTCAAAATGACCGCAAAGGACTGGGATCATCTACAGCAAAGTGGTGGTCAAAATCAGAAGGCGAAGAGAAACGATACTGTGTCATCAATGAGATACGGCTCAATGAAGATTCCAGAAGGGTTCAGAAAGCAGTCCAGCAACCTGAACAGGGACAACGGACTAATTAGGATAATGCCCTGCAGAAATCCCTCACATGGAATGAAATCTTGCACATGGCGCCACTGTGGATCAGCTTTCTCATCAGATCAGTGTACGATCTTCTGCCCTCAAATGCAAATCTGGTACAGTGGGGAAAGAAAGAGGACCCTACTTGTGCGCTATGCCAAGGCAGGCAGACCACAAAGCATATCTTGAGCTCTTGCAAAATCGCCCTCTCACAGGGGCGATACACATGGAGGCATAACAGAGTCCTTCAGAAAACAGTCCCCGGTGGATCTGGAGCAGTAAAAAATGAGAGGTTCCTTCATAAGGATTAAAAATGCTCTAACCATCGCAGGACCAGTTGACGAATTAGTATAGTGCCTGGATGAGCAATCCATCGAGAGATGAGGGTGTGGGTTCGAATACTGGAGCTGTGCAAAAAAAGCCAACAAAAAAACAAAACAAAGAGATAACAGGGAGACACCTATGAGTCATGACCTAGGTGTGGCCAGGCCCCCTTAGAGTGTCAGAAGTTCAGGGCCGAAACACTTGCTTCAACGGGACGTTTCTTCTCTGGAGACTCTTTTATCTAGCTCCCCAATGAGTTTCTACCTACTATATAAATATAAATTATAATTTATATATAATGAACTTTCAAATGCATTTTATAGCCTAAACCCAAAACTTTTCCGATTTTTTTTTTGTACCGCGTGGGACGTTCATCCCGACAGATTAAAATTCAATAAACTTCATCACTGTACATTTAGTGATTTTGGGGGAGATATCGGAGAAATAAATCAAAGTTGCCTTTTATATTATAATATAGATTATCAATAAACTAGGTGTCCTGCTCTTTAGCATAGGTGATCATGACCTTTCACACATCTTTATCCTTCGTTTCGCTCTTCTTTCCGCATGAACAAACAAACAAACAAAAAAAAAAGGCTTCCTAGCATTTTGTATATATTATATCCCATTTATGAGTGACCTTGTTGTATCAATCTCTAATAACACTGATCGTTTGATTTCTTTGCATTCCATGAGGTTCGTAACATTCTCTGTAGAAATCAGTTGTATTTGTTACCTCCAGTTTCTTTTATGGCCGTTTTTGCAGGACCTGGATCCATACACCAGGATGGATTCAACATAGCACCCCAGGCTCTTCTTCTTGTGTGGATGGAGATGTATTTATTTTTGTTAGCAGTGACTTTATTCTCTGAAAACTCATTTTCACTTGTGCTTTTCTTGATGCGATTTCAGTGTTGCGTCCATCACTTGATAATTAACCTAAGTATTTGGAATGATCCTTTTGTTTGAGTTATTTGGTGGACACTCACCGATAACCATTAATTTTTTCTTTTCGCTGTTCAATTACAACCCTTTCTTTCTGCTTTCTTCTTCAAAATTGTTCAATAATCCTTGCATGTCTTCTTTATCGTCTGCAATTGATACGGTGCAATTAGCATACGACTCAATAGATGCCTTTTTTAACCATAGACACAACATATCAGAATTTAAAAAAAAAATACAGCTTTAACTTTAAGACAATTTTTTTTTTTAATTCCTACATTTTGTGCACCATAAAGAGATATTTTCAACATTATCATAATGTGTGCCCTGGACAATTCGTGAGATGTTCAAAACAAAACATTGATTTTTTTTTACATTTTGTGATGGTGATTTCTCTGTCCTCCAAGCTCTTGTCTAGTTCTTTTTTAGAGTAAAATGTTCATTGATATTATAAAAGGAATGGTTGAGGAAAGAGACTGTTTTGCAATAACAAACATGTTTTCCTGCTCTATTCAGATGTAAGGTATTGTGTCATCATTGCCCATTCAAATAAAAGCCTTTTACAACCCTCAACGTGATATGTTAATTGATCCAATCTGATTCATTAGCATTGCCATGCATCAAACTTAATATTAGAAAGCTAACTTGGCATAATATATCAACTGAATTGAAAGTGAAAATTAGGGTCTGTTCCTCAGTACATGTACTCCATGCCTGTGTCACTTAGATGTCGGAGATCGTATAAGTCACTGATTCAACAAGGCTTATTTTGTTACCTCTGAGTCTGACTCTGTCAGAACTTTCTACTTTCGATAGAAAACTCAATAAAACCCTTTTCTGCTGAAGCCGGAACAAGGAGCTCTTCAAAAAGAATATTTCTTTGTTTATGTCATTCTGTGTAAATGCCTCTCCCACGCGATATGTCTGAGATGAGCGAAGTATCTAATGAATATTCTGTGAAAACTACATTGATATTTTGGTGTGATGAAGTTTCATACGATACCACATGGTTTAAATAATAGCATTCGCATTAAAACTACAATCTAAGTACATGTATTTAACTGGACACCAGCAGAGCAAAATGGGTATGTGACAAAAGCTAAGTTTCAGTCATATATACGTCTAAGTACCCTACAACTATTTCATCTATTTAATCTTTAGAAGACTAATCTAAAAAGAGAATTTATAAAACTTCTCATATGCGTATAAGGCAGTTTAGATCAATTATACTACTACAGTACACCTTGAATCCAACGAACTCGGATTAAAAAATCACCTTGCATTCAACAAAGTACAATCCCCGGTTTTTTCCCCCATTCTTTGACTCCCAATACCTTGCATCAAACGAACTAATCTCAGACCCGTCCTTGGGTTCAACGAACTACAAGTATTGGCAAATCCACTATGCAATGCTTTTCCGCTTAGAAACTATGTAACTGATATTCAACAAAAAGGTCCCCTGTTAGCTGTTTCGAAATGCTTGAAGTGTATAGGTGTTGGACACCTATTATGCAATGGTATATACTAAGGGTAGGGGAGAACAAAATATTGATATAAAGGGAGAAGATAAAAAAAAAAAGAGGGGGAAGGGGGCAGGGAGTGGCAGCAAATGCATGAGGAGATCATGATAAAGGATCAAAGAGCCAAAGTGGCGGTAATTTGGACAATGGTAAATAGTGGCTTTATAGACACGTGCTCAGTTGATAAAAACACGGGAGATAATTATGTAGTAATTTCACTTTGGTTGGTTACTTTCCCTTGTTGTACCTTATGTCATGGCTCATACGAACCTTGCATTCAACGAACTGTTAAAAAAGACCGAACTACTTCGTTGAGTCCGAGGTGTGCTGTACTAGATCAATATCTACATAAAGTCTTTAGCCTAGATCTACATGTATATTAAAATCAGGCCTACTGTAATAGGTTCTCCATTTGGTGCTTTTCATAACCTGGAAAGCCTAGATCTATGTTAGACTGTATCGTTGGGCAATTTTACATGACAAAGACCTATTATTTTGTCTAAGTCAATACATATACTAAGATGTAATGGCAATACGATTTAAGTGTTGTTGTTTTTTTTTTGTTGGTTATTTGATGTTTCAAATAAGAATTTTCTGTTTGATGTGAATAAATATTGACAATGATTGACCAAAATGAGCATTTATTAAAGACTTAACTGTTTAAAAACAAAATTCTATGGCAATGATTGATAAAGACGCAACAGCGACAAAAAGTTTGCTGAAAAAATGTTTTTTATTTCCACTGTTCAGTTCAATATTAAGGCATACTTGCATAATATTCAAGTCAATTTATCTTTTAAAAATAAAGTAGTGACAAATTATAAAACAAAGTTATGAAATATAAGCAAAATTTGTGTCATCATTACAACTAAGCATTTATGACAATGAAAAAATATCCTTTTTTTTCAAAATGAGATTCTCGACCATCTTTGGAATAATTATGTTCCATCCTTGGGATACTTACACTTCTACAGTACTAGAAATGTACATTTTATGTACAGATGTATTAAAATTACATAATGAAAATATAGTCCTGAGTTAAAAAACTGATAAGATCTTTAAAAAATTAGTCATATATCAAGTTATTTAAGGTGTGCCCTTCTTTTATTCCTGGGTATCCTTCTACGTGTATTGTTACTCCATAATGAAAAGACATGATTCATCTTTAGAGCAGTCTTTGCAAAGAAAAAAAAAAGACTTGTCACAATCAGAACCCCTCATTAAAAAAACAACAACTTTTTAAAAATGTTTCAGTAAGATGTTTAGCATTGTGATACAGTCAACACACACACACACACATCATTCAGCTAAAGAAATCAACTGCATTTAATAATTAAAAGCATACCAGATTTTCTTCAGATACGGCAAACATTTTTTTCCTATTCTTCCTTTGGTTTAATTCCTTTTTGGGACTGTATCTCTATCTTTTTTTCTTGTATATATAAAGCCTAGATTTGTTCCATTTAAAAATGGGAAGAAAGAAAAAAAAATACTTGAAACTGGCAATGAAAAGACATTATTCATCTTTAAAGCAGTCTTTGGAAAAAAAAAAGACTTGTCAAAATCAGAAATTCTCATAAAAAATAACTTTTTAAATGTTTCAGTAAGATGTTTAGCATTGTGGTACAGTCAACACACACATATAAACCAGATCAAAAAATCAACTGCATGTAATAATTAATAGCATACAAGATTTTCTTAGCATAAGGCAAACATTTTTTTCCTATTCTTCCTTTGGTTTAATTCCTTTTTAGGAATGTATCTCTATCTTTCTTCTTGTATGTAAAGCCTAGATTTTTTCCATTTAAAAATGGGAAGTAAGAAAAAAAATAATTGAAACTGGTGTTCATCTTAACATGTACCTTTTTTTCAAAATAACTAAATCCAAATGCCAGTAATAAAAAAAAAAAATTAACACAGACAGAAACAAAAACAGTGAAAGCCACATGCCCATGATTTGTGATCTTTGAAAAAAAACCTGTATAAATAAACTATAATTTTAAGGCTTCCAATTATCAATTTTCATTTTTTTTTATATATATATAAATCTGTTGATAAGGAATGCGTTTTCACAAAGAGTTATGCCACTTTGTGGAAGTTGAGAGTTCTCTTAATCAAGATCTGAGCAGAACCAGATAAATTCATTCAATTGTTGTAAAATGTTTTATCATGTGCATATTTCATGTTTCTCTTCAAATTTCGCACGTTTGTGCATTCTTGCAGACAACGGTGCTGATACACAAACAACAACTTAAAAGAAGAGCTCATAACTTCTCACTAGGTAGCATAACTCCGTGAAATCGCATTCCTTATAAGACAGGACCTAATGATCATCTAAAAAACGCGAGCTTCAAATCTAGCTGAGCAAGGGTTGATGCTTTTTTGGGGTATGCATTAACAAATCGTCTTTTTTTTTTCTAATTTGGCATCTTACCAGTGCAGTACCAAAACTTAACGTGTTCTTTATACTAGACTAAGTTAGAGACATACCGGTACTTGATATAAATTTAAAAAAAAAAAAAAAGCAACAAAAAAATTGAATTGGTTGAAAACTTGAATGGTTTATTTTTTTATGATTTATTTTAAAATGAATTTAAATTTGTGCCTACTGGAAAAAAAATCGAAACCTTGACTTTAATAGAGACTCTCTAATCTCTTCCAATTCCATTGGAAGATTCATTACTTTCACTGTCTTCATTAAATTCTGATCCTTTGTAAAGAGACTCAGAGATACCATGTATGAATTCTTTTTGTCAAACAACAGCACATGAATATGTTCATTAATGGTAGCCAGAGTGTTGAACTTAATTCATTGGAGAAATTTTATGTTTGAGGAAGTTGTGTTCGAACAATCTCACTCGAGCACTGGGTTTGCGTTTGGGACAGATTTCGTGAATATTTTTAAGTAAGTTAACAAAGTATAGAGGGTACGTGTTTGCTTGGCTTCTTCTCAACAATTCCGAGCATTGTGGGGATACCCGATTTGCCGCATTTTCCAGACTTTGAATATTTCAAATAGAAGATAGATACATGTACCTTCGAACAACGATATCTGTCATTCCATCTCGTAGCCCTTATCGGATCTCGCACTCTTGATGCTAGATCTAGATCCAGACTCTAGGTCTACATTCTCTCTAGCTGGGTGTACATCGAGTCTAAAGTCAAAGTTGAAACAAATTTTGTTTCTTCCTGAATAATATCCCAGACAAGGGCTGTCCGTCAAAGCTATACCTTATCCCACCAAAGGCCCCGACAAAGGAATAAACCTTAAGTTCACTATAACATGTATCACGAATATCAGTATAACATTCTACTTTTTGAGCTATCTGGCGTCATAACCACCAATTTTATAAAGAGATCGTACATGCCTGCTCTCTTTTCACACCCATGTACTGATTGGTTAAGCAAGGGGTCGGCCCATGTCTTGTACTTGTGGACGGTAGTAGTCAATTGAAGCTCCCAACTCTCAGCACACGCTCTAGTACAGGACTTATTGGTGCGAAAGTCACTCACTGTCCATGCCTTATATATTTCGGTGGTGTTATTTCCCTAGTTCCCAGAGCCATGTTTTGTAACAAAAACCATGCCGTAGACTGAGCTTGTTCTTCAACTTTAAGCACTTCTTTAACCTTTCTAATTTTGTTCCATAATATCAGTTTTCATGTTATGCAATTTAATGCTCACAGACTTATGGTCATCCTTCATGCTGTTATTTAGGATTTCTTTTTTTCAATTAAATTTCATCATTCTTTTTTTCTTTCTTTCTTTTTTTTTTTTTACTCCATGTATTCGAAGAAATTTTTCATCACATGAGACTCGCCATTTCTAACAAGAACCGGCTGACCAATAAAAATCTTCTAAGCGTGAAGTTTTGAGTGTTTGTCCAAATTCACCTGTGATTTGAACTGTTTATTACATACTAGACAAAGGAATAGCTCTCGAGAATGCTCTCACGTTTTCTTATGGATTGTCCTGGCATGTTTTTTTAAAAGGGAAGAACTTTTGAAAGATTTGTAACAGTGAGAACATGGGAAGGGTTTTTTGTTTAGATGTGTCTTTTTGTGCCTTTTGAAATCATGCTCAAAATGATATGCTTTGGGACAGATATCACACTGAAAAGGCCTCTCTTTGTTATGTTTGATCATGTGCCTCTTGGCATTAGCTAGTAACCCAAACGTAAGGTGACATACTTCACATTCAAAAAGCTTCTCCTTTGTGTGACTCCTGATATGACGCTTATAGTCTGTTACATTTCGAAATTGGCGAGAACATATGTTGCATTGATACTTGAGTGCTTTAACATGCATGCGCTTATGTTCTGAGAAATCTGCTCTCTTTTGGAAAGTGAGAGGACACTCTGAGCAATGGTACAACTTGTCATCAGTATGTTTTAATCTCATATGGTCCTGCAAGTGGGATTTGCGGTTGAATGCCTTTGCACAGCGGTCACATATATATGGTCGATCTTTTGTGTGTTTAGTCATTATGTGATCTCTGAGGTGAGCATATTGTTTAAATTTAGCAAAGCAAACATTACATTCATATGGACGATCCTTTGTATGTGTTCTAACATGACTCACCAGTGAGCCTTTGTCTTTGCAAACTTTTTGACAAAAATTGCATTTGAACAAGTGCTTTTTTCGAATGCCACCGGCGGTTGAAGGCTCCACTAGTACAGTACAGACTGACTCTAAATTGACATCATCCATCACAATTTTTGATGGTTCTTTACGGAGATCAAATCTTGTGTTTTTACTAATCACAACTCTATTTGATGACATAGAGATAAGATCTAAAGGGCTGGAGGTGTTCCCAATATTGTACTCTTCAATTTCTTTATCAATGTCAAAGTCATCATTTTTCTCTCCTGCATCCACACTTTGTGAAATCACTTTTGCACATAAGGGGGCATCAAAATGTGTTATACTTTTGTCTGCTGCATGAGAAACAACATGTTGCTGTAAGTCAAAATTTTCATGAAAGGTTAAATTACATGATCCACAGGCATATGGAGCTTTCACAGAATGAGAGTGCAGCACATGGTTCATTAGCTGCCTGCCCTCAACAAAAGACACACCACATATGCTACAGCTGTAAGGCATTACGTCAGTGTGGGTATTTATATGAGCCAACAATGCCTCATTACTAAATAGCTTCAATTCACAAACACCACATTTGTAATAAGCCTTTCCATGGGTCAACTTAGAAAGCATTTCATTGATATCATATCCAGCTGCTTGTTTTACATTAAGTGAGTTTGACGTACAAATTCCTGTGTTACAGTTCAATACTTCTGAATCATGTATTTCACTCCCCAGCAATTGTAGTTGCACTGATACAGTTTTTTCATGGTCTTTTTTTGAGTTCATTTCCTGGAAGAATGTTTGCTGATGTGGGTCCAATGGCTTTTGAATTTGATTATGTATATTACTTACACAAACTTTATGTGATATTTCTAATTCATGGCATTGGCAATCTTGTCTTGAATCCCCTTCCATGTGCATATCGATTGTGGTATTTGTAAGAGGACTATGGTTAAATTTAAGAGTGTGCTCAAAGCTGTGATTAGAAGCATTGGACTGGTAGTGAGAGCAAGTTTTGAGATATCCATTAGTAGCAATACTATTGCAAGAATTGGGACAAGACAGTGCCCTATATCTGGGAGAAGACTGAACAACCTCTCCTTGTCCTTGGCCTATATGACTAAGATTTGTTTTATTCATGCTTGGATCTACTAAAGCAGGAGAGTGAATAAAGGAACCACTGGGGAGGTTCAATGTAGAAAACCCTGCAGTGGAACTTGAAGGCTTGGGAAAATGTCTGGAACCAAGAGTGAGTTTGTCTGTAAGCATGAGCTCTGAAGCCATTATCCGAGAGTTCCGCTGAAATTGCCCAGATTTTAAAGTTTCACATTGCTCAATACTCAACATTGTTAATATTTAAAAAACAAACAAACAATATAACAAAAGAAAACAAGTAAACTAGATTGGCAATATGACAGGAATACAGAATCCACGTATATATCAGCATTCTGAATAAATCAGACTTGAGACTGTTTCGGCAAACTTCATATTTGGATGAATGTTGACTTTTTTTTGTTTCTGCAGACTGTTAGAACAGCTATCTTTCCTGCACTTAGTCTTTTTCAATGCCCTGTTTAAAAAAAATAAAATATGTATACATTGCATTAGAGTCTTGATGAATAATCAAATGCAAGTGTATAACAGAACAAAATTAATGTGTATGAAATAAATGAGCTAAATATGTTTAATTGAACTCTACCTCAATCTACATTCCTTGATTTTTTAAAGCATTGGCTATAACAATTTTCTCCTTTTAATCAAGAATTTAGACTAACTTATATAATCTTATCTACATAGCTGTGTTGGAGCCACAATCTTTACACAAATAGAATTTTAAGTTCATTTAGCAAATTTAAATTTAAATGCTTAACTAGTATTTTTTAAATCAAAACTGAGATTCATAATATTGGGAAATGGCCAGTAATACTACATGTACTTATTGTGTATCGCTTACTAAAATCAGGGAAGTGAAACATCAATTATCAGCTTCCTCATAGTAAAGTAGACGTAGATTTAGTGAAACAAAATTGGTACAAAGTAGGCTTTCTAACTTAGTAATTAAATGTCAGCATCTAAAAATGTTTAAATGATACAGTTGAAGCAAAAATTTTCTGTGTATGGAATGCAGCGCATGCACCAAAGATGCAATATGGGTCTAAAGAAAATAAACAGAATCGTAATATTTCCACCCACTTCGGCATCCTAATTGATAGCCAGTGATGACTTTATGCATAATTCTCCATTAGGATTGGCTCAATCAAGCTTCGAAAATAGACAGTATTATCTCTAGTATACATTCTGTCAACATAATCTTGACCTATCTCATCCACCTATTTGAGGCATCCTAATTGATAAACAGTGATGATTTTATGCATAATTCCCCATTAGGATTGGCTCAATCATGCTTCGAAAATTGACAGTATTGACTCTGGCATGCATTTTGGCAACATAATCTTGAACTCAGTGGAGACAAGGCTTTCGTGCTCTTTAACTTCTTGTCATCAGCAACTTAATGAAGTCATCAAGACAATTTGACAGCACTTACCGGCGAATAGGTTACTTGGGAAGGTCTTGCAAACTCGAGCTGTTTTTAGAACGTTTGTTCCAGCTCTGGCATTTTCCTCAAGTAGATCTAGATTTGATTATGAGCTGAGCCAGACCGCATGGGACCTAATAAAGAATAAGTTATCAATACGTGATTTTGTTTTATTGTTTATTTCCTTTGACTTTAAAGAAATGTTCAAAAATACCTACATAATGTGTATCTTTGAAAATTAAATCAATTAAACATTGCATTTGCAGTACAAACTGTACTTTTCCTTTCTGACTGACAGAACATAAAATTTGAAAAACAAAAATAAATAAAAAAAAGCAATCCACAAAGAAATCCCTGAAGATTTATTTATAAACTTTATGGTGTTAATCATTATTTTTGGTTGTCATAACTATCTATAGGTATGAAAAGAAAAAAAAAGTAAAAATAACGCAAAGATAAATGATCTTAAACTAAACCCAATTTTCTCAACCTACCGGTACCAAAGTATCCTTTCTCTATCACTTTTTATGGTTAAAGAAATGATATTTCAAACTCTTATTAAAGGGAAGTCACTCTGAGGATATGCCTCTTTCTGTGCAAGTGATTGCACGATAATTGTGGGGTTGATCCCTAGGTAAGATTTTCCTGGAGCACCACTACTATCATTCTAATTTTTCTATGAGGTAAATATGATTTTAGTATTGGCACAGTCCAATTTTCAATCCACATTTTCATTCCTTGTTTTTCAGCCAGTCATAAATCTCTTTAGTTTATATTTTGAAATATTTACAAGTAAAACCATGAAATAGTCCTCAGACTAAAAAAAAAAAGAAAAAGAATGAAATCCCATAAAATAAAATAACTCATATTTGCTCAGCGTTTCTATCTCTTGTAACTGGTAAGACTCAATTGAAATATTGGGCTCAGGTAACCCAAAATTATCACACATCACAATGAACACAAAACGGTGCCATTAACATCAGTCACTTACATTACTGATTTGTACCTCCTGTCTTTAATTTTTGGCAATGTTTGTTACCTAGTTCGGTATTCTTGCCTGATCCACAAAAAGTAGAACTAGAAGGACTTATGAGACTTATAAATCTGTATTTCTTTAATGTTTTATAAAACTTAAAAACAAATAATTTTGAGTTAAGCAAGTGATAGTAAGTATCATTCAAACTGACATTTCTCACATTTTTTTAATTCATGGACCCTTTCACAGTCTTGTAACCACTACACTAAATGTCCCCATTTCGTTGCTTTTAGAATTGAAAAAAAATTGCCTCCTGGACATCCTGTTAAATTGTGTTTGTCCATTATATCGTTGTGGAGTTTCTCCGCTTTCGTTTCACCATTTTCACCTATTTGGATGTAAACATTATAATTATTATTTCATCGTCCCCGCTAAGAACTAGCAGTTATAGCATTAGTACATAGTATCACTGTTCCAAAGCTTTGGGTACTGGGTACTCAAGTGTCCATGTTTGTTCCCGCAGGAGTTTCAGACAATCTTCAAGGCAGTCATAAAGCCTCTTCTTTTTATTAAGAAGCAAATGATTTGGCTCTTTTCAGTACGAAATCTGATAAATTTTAATCAACTTATTCAGAGTTCCAGTGACTGCTCTTTACAATTAGTAAAACATTAGGACTATGTAGCCAATTTCTTAGTGGAAGACATATATATATATATTTTCCTTTTAATTTATTTCTCTAGCTCCCAAACATTCTATCTCTGGGTACAGCCTCATTTTTATCTCAGAAGGCAAGAGATTCAGAGCCCATGATGTGTGAAGAACAAATATGTCTGTCGGTACCAATTTACCCAGATGGGCATTTGAAGTTACTGACACTGTATGTGTGTGTAATTAATACCAGGACAGAGGAGCCAGAGAAAAGATCTGAACCGGTGATTTTACCATGGCTCTTCCCTTTTTCCTAACGTGCCCCTCTCCCAACCTCAAAGTCTTGACAAAGAGTAGGAAGGATCACTGCCCTCAGCCTTCGAACCAGGTGTACTGCAGAGCCCAGGCTAATGGAGGTGTTATGTGGAAAGTAACATGATTGGTTAATTTCTGTAATATCATTTGACCAAACCAATCGAAAATCACAGCCTCTTGTTACTCTGAAGCCGAGTAAAAATAGAAGGGTTTTTTTTAGATGGAAACAAAGGCATCAGTTGAAAGCATGATGTGTATGTGTGTGTGTGTGTGTGCTGGGTATCAGATGTTGGTGATTTTTTTATTAGTTGTCACTGTGTATCCAAAGGTAGGAAAGCATAGTCTGTCGCTCCGACTGTTGAATGAGCTATTTACTTGATGTCTCCTAAGTCGTTTAAAACAATCTACAAGACTGCAAAAAATAAATCTTACTTTGAAGGTTCAAGAAGTGAAAGGAATGAGGAGCTGGGGGTGAGAGAAGGAGGGAGTGTGCGGGACAGTAGATGTATCAAATCTCATGGAATGCTTAAGACATACATGTAATACAATAAAGAATGGGCCTTTGGATAAGCCATTGTTTAAAAATATAAAAAACAGTTTATAAGTAAATGATTTCAACTTTCTCGTCTTTGGGAAGTCTGACGAAACTCAAGTGAGGTCTTGTTTTTTTCCTGAATTGAAACAATTTTAAGAGGAGCACCATTGAAACCTAACACTGAAACAGTGAGAGGTGCCATTGTTCTTTATGAAAGTATACACACGGCTAACCTCAGGCAACTTCCCCGCGCTCGGGTGAATTAGCCAACAGAAACCTCGGTACGCGGTTGGAACCAGAGTTTACCCCTACAAGAATTCAAACCGACATGCGGCGACAAGGAGACTCTCGGGGCTTCGTCAAGATCTAGATCTAAGCCAACTGGGTCTGAGAATTGCGACGATAGTACCGCTTACTCCTCCATTGAAGTACTTAAAAAGTACGACAACATCAAAGACGAAAGAGAAACTTGAATAGGGTTCAAGTCCCTCCTTACCTGAGGGTGAACGATTCAAGCACTGGTATTAAGCAAGGGCATAATATTATGCCTTAGGTTCAATTCATCTCCAGATGTGCGAGACATGCAGAAACTGGACTTAAGTTAAACTATTAAAAGTATTATCAACATGACTCAAAACACCGATGGTGCGTTTCACTTTACACTTACAGAGGAAGACATGCAAAGACTTTATATTACGTTGCTGCACAAATCAATTTTCTACAATCGGAATACACTGGGATCGTCGTTAACAGCACGTTTAATGCAAAAAATTCTTGCATATATCACTCTTTCGAAAACAACAACGCAACATTTTCTTACAGCTCTCTTTGCAACG
This sequence comes from Elysia crispata, assembly GCA_033675545.1. Taxonomy (NCBI): domain Eukaryota; kingdom Metazoa; phylum Mollusca; class Gastropoda; family Plakobranchidae; genus Elysia; species Elysia crispata. The sequence goes on from JAWDGP010006562.1 coordinate 682,982, forward strand.
CGAGGGGGGTAGTAGAACTCACAGTCACAACACTGTCAAATTGCTCTAACATACCCGCACACCCTAACGAGGTCAGGCAACGTCGCTTCTGCTTTGAGCATTGACCCGTAGGCCCGGACGCGGCGGAAACCCCTTCGACCTCTGAAGAGAAAACGTGCCACGTCACGCAGACGTTCCTACGCGGAGGGAACAAGGTCAATCGGATGACTAGTAAGACAGTGGTTTAAAAACTCGAGACACACAATCCATCTTTAAAACTCTCGCCATTCTTTTTTGGAAAGACTCATCGCCCTGTTGTACAGTGGCTTAGAAATATACATATAGACTTAAGACAATTTGCTATGTTGATGACTTCTTTCTTTTAGCTTCAGTAAACAGTATAGAGACTCCCAAAAATTTACTCTCTACATTGGATAAGTTAGGATTCATTGTGAACTTTGATAAATCTCAAATAATGCCTTCAACATCACCTAAATATAAAGGTTACATTATTGGCACTAGCAAAGAAAAACAAAAGGTGTGGCTTTAAATTCCTAACTCTCGCATTAGTAAACTTAAAGAAAACATGACATAAGAAGGGCTTTGAAAAAGCGGCGTTTAGCAAAAATAGCAGGTAGTGTATTTCTATGTCTATGGCTATAATTCCTAGAAACTGTTACTACTGTTACTTATTGACTACATGACTGTATTATCTTCTAGTTCGTCATGGCAGGATATTTTGGTATTGGATTCCCCGTCTACAAGGGATCTGCAGTGTTGATTGGACGCAATCTTAGCAGAGAACGGCTGATCGTTCGAGCAGAAAGCAAAGGAAGTCATTCAGATAACCTCAGAATGATGCCTCTTCAATGGGCTAGTGAGGTACACATAAATTCTCACTGATAAGTTCAAGGAACTTGGGATCCCCATGTACAAAAAGTTCCAATTATAGGAAGCTTTCAGCTGTGTATCTCCCACAGCACAGCTTCTCACACCTCATTCGCAGCACAATAATTACAGTATTCTCAGACAGTATGTCGACGGTTACAAATATAAATCTTCACGGTTCGAGTCACAAAGATCTCAGCCATCTAGCAACCCAAAATTTGGTCTCTTGCAATACGAAATTACAATGAAATTCCAAGCTAAATTCCTAGCTGGAAATTAGTTATTATTCAGATGAGTTTTGTGCGGTATTCTACCATTATAACTGTGCAGGTAAAATTATGCTGTAGATATACATGAGCAGAGAGAGGCAATGTATTATTTTTGTCTTTAGTTTAAAAAAAAAAAAATAATAATTTGTGAATGCACGCTGGTGTGACTTAAGTTTCACTGATACTAATAACATGTGTTGACTCTGTGATCAAGACTACATTGAAATTTAGGCAGACGTCCGCTGCCCTCAAATCCGCAATCACAGTGGCCGATACTTATCCGCCTCAGTGCCGTCCGCAGGCACATGAGATCATGGCATTGCGGGTGCAGGTCTTGCGGGTGCAGGTCTCAAAGGGCTCTTGAAATAAAAGATAATAAAAGAAGGGTTCTAATCAAGATTTTCAATTCCCTTTATACACTAGTTTCCTCACTCAAAGGGGACATTGTAAACTCATTGACAGCATGACACTTCAGCTCAGGTGTTGGTCAATACCATTTCTACCGTGAGTTGTGATAGAACCAAAAGCTGGTAAAGCAAGGCTCAAATCAAGCTTTTAGGTTTGTCAAATTCAATAACTTCAATGATTCTCAAACTTAATTGCTCGTCAAAAATTAAAGCTTTATTCTGTAATGTAAAGATGTATTTTTGATTGCTGATAACAGCAAACTAGACTTTCGCAATGCAGTTGAAATGTCCATGATAAGCTTCAGCTAGATATCCTACTCAAGTATCATGAACCTTACCGATTGTTCCCAGATAAAAAAAAAAGAAGTGTTGAAACATCAAGTGGATTATTTTCTGTCTCCTAGCACTGCTACTGCAGAATGAACACTCCAATTCCTAGCCCGATAGTTGTTCTTTTTTTTTAAATATAAAAGACTTGAAAGTATATTTCTCCTGAAGAAAAAGCCTTTTTGCTTTATGATTGCATTTGCTTTGTTTTCAGTAAGCCTACCTTAAATTTCAAATTTATGCAAGAATTTTGCTGCTTCATTCAGGATCCAACAGACGCATTTTCATCATGCTCCATCCTCTCACAATATTGATTTAAGTTCTGGTTTCTTTCACTTTAGAAGGATTCATCTAGATTTACTCTTTTTAATACATATTGGGGTACATATAAATTTTCACTAATGCCCCAGCCCAAGGATTGAATGCCTTTCAATTCTGTTTGGATACAGTTTTACAAAGATCTCACTTATCGTACCATAGTTCTCTTTCCTACATTGTCAATGCCATCTGCTTTTCTGATGCTGCAAAAACTATAATAAAGTATCTACAATTACATTTCCTGCTGGAGTGTTTACAAGCAGTAGAGCTGAAAATGAACCATAACAGATGTTCTTTTGCAAAGCAGGGAAAAAATCAAAGCTATAAAAGAGTCTGCCAGACATATTACATATCAAAGAACTTTAGAAATTTGTTTGTCTTAGGTTAAGATTTCACAAATTGACCCAAATTTTGCCTCAAAGGCTTTGCCCTTGCATAAACTACTAAAGAAAGATACACGTGTACAACCGGTACATTTAGATGTGATGAAAATAGGAAAGCATTTTATGATTTGAAATCAGCACCTATAAAAAAGTCTCTCTTTTTGCTGCATGATTATAACATTGTATGCGAGAGTGGACTTATCTTAGCAAAGTTTGTTACCTAATGAGCTTGCCTGAACCAACAGTAGGATAGCCTCAGATTTAAAAATACAGTAGTTTCCGGAAAAACACACGGTCTTCCGGAGGCCTCAATAACATGCGATTAGGACATGCGTGTCTTTATGAAACCATGCTCATGAATATATAATTATGCTTGCAGAGCTTGCAAAGAGACATAGCTCCTTGCCGAGTGATAAATAAGAGCCATTCCTACACTAAGTGTGGCTAACCTTTCCCTTTTACTGTATACACTATTGATTTCAAAGCGTGCATTTAGGTCGTAGAGCGTGTGTTTAGATAACAGTCTTTAGAGAAGACCCCCCCCCCCCTTCCCCCCTGTTGCAAGTGTTTCGGCCCTGAACTTCTGACACTTTAAGGGGGCCGGGCCACACCCAGGTGATGACTCCCAGGTGTCTCCCTATTATCTTTTTTTTTGCGCTGGTGCGCCAGAATTCAAACCACATCCTCATCTCTTCATGGATTGCTGATCCAAGCACTATACCACTTCACCAATGGTCCTGCGAAGGCTAAAGCATTTATAATCCTTATGAAGGAACCTCTCATTTCTCCTGCTCCAGATCCACCGGGGACCGCCAGTAATTTTAGAGCTTTTGTTCTTTTGTTGCCACATGTTGAAAGTTTACAAACCTCATCCGGAAACCTCTGAAATAGTTATCTGGCATCTTGTATATCTTCCGGAGCATGGTACATCCTCAGAGCTAGCTGAATCATTTGGTGTGGTACCGATCCGTAGGCATTTGCTAGGTCCAACCAAATGACGTCGACATTAAGTTTTTCCGATTTCGCCCTTTGAAGAGCTTCCCAAATCATCATTGCATGTTCTAAGCATCCAGAAACTCCGGGGATGCCTCCTTTCGAGGTATTTATTTACCAATTTTCAGTGAGATATTGTGTTAAGCGGGGTGCCATGGCTGAGGAGAATAATCTTTCCTTCTACATTCAACAGCGAGATTGGTCAAAACTGATTTATTCCATTCGAGTTTTGCTCCTTGGGGATATAAACTCCATCAGTAGACATTCATTGCTCACTGATCTTGGGTGCTCCATGCTTCTCAGAGAATTTTGAACAACCGCTTTAGAACGTTTGGACATAAGTAGATAAGGCACGCCACTGGGCCCTGGGGGAGAGATTGATCTTCTGACGTTTGGCTCTTGCTTTTTGCACTACTGCATTGATTTCTTTCAAGCTTGTAGGTTTGGTATTGAATTCTTCTCCGGGAGCGACTGGCTACACCAGACCTGAAGGTTCACTAAGAGGTATTTCTCTATTTGGATCAGAATATGTTTTCCTCAGGTGAGTCTCTAGATGTTCTTTCTGTACTGAAAGGGAGCCTGATTTTGGTTGCTGGAAGAGTTGTTTTGCATACTGAAATGGGTCTTTGTGGAACCGTTCCTGGTCCTTTTTCTTTTGACTTCGTCTCTTCCTTACGGATTCTGCTCTGCTCAGTGGTGTAGTATCTCGCCCTCAAACCTCGCCAAAGTTCCTGCAGCCCACTTCTCTCTTCTTCTTTCGCTGATTTCATCTGCTTCCTTAAGTTTTTCTTCTGCTTTCGCAGGGTTTCCATCTCACGTTGCCTTCTAATTTTCTTAGGTTCTCTTCTGGCTTGATGCTGTTTAGCTCCGAAGGTATTGAGACATGTCTGGTAGATTATGTTACCGAAAGTGGTAAGTTTGTGCTCCAAAGTGCTCTTCCCGATGAGCTTGTCCAGTTGTAGGACTATTTTGCTATCCAGAACTTCCCATTGTTCTTTTGCGCTTGCTTTTTTTTTTTTTGGGGGGGGGGGGGGTGAGAAATTGATCTTCTGACGTTTAGGGTTGATGAGCTGTCGGAATTCTTCGTCTGACTCCTCAGCGTAGATGTTCTCTACAATGTGGTTTTGAACCTGGCTTTGGTTTCCCAATGTCTTACCTGCCTGGGCAGTGTTGATTGATCAAAGCATTCAAGCAGCCCATTTTAGTCCTGTGGATCTTCATCCCTCTTTCGGTGGTAAATCTTCTGCCACATACACATGGGTAGTCTATTTCCAAGTTATTCCCTTGTTCTGATCTCGTAGTCCTTTGGGCGTTTTCAGTCGTGATCGATTTATCACCGATTGATCCATCATTCTCTCCCCCTTTTGGTGGATCATGGGAGTATACCTATTTCTTGATTAGGTTTAGTAGCGATTGATTTTAGAGGCCAAGGGGTTTCTAGCCCAAAAAGCCTCGAATCTAGTCTTCCCTAGTGTCATCTGTCTTTCTAGGAGTCCTTCGGTCTATCCCGAAAGTCCTCCGGCCTATTCCCGGAAGTCAATGGGCACGCCATGTGCAGTAAGTAGAAACTCACTGGGGAGCTAGATAACATTGTATACTGATTACTTAGTAAAAAATCTGTCAGACCACTACAGCGTGTGTTTAGCCGAAGCATGTATTTATCTGGAGACTACTAAATTTATTCCTTGAATATTTTGTAACAACTTAAAAAATAATTTAGAAGTTTTGTGAGTGATTGGAAAGATAATAAGGCTTCCCTTTTAATAGTAAATGGCTTGTACAGTCTTGAACCCTCTCATTTCGTTAATTTAACAACTAGCTCTACAAACCCCTAACTTCTTGTTTTTTAAGTGTAAACTAAATTACATGTATGTTTCCTGAACTCCTGCTTGCCTGTCCCTGTCCATATTAAAGCAATAAAATCAGACTGCTTGCCTTTAACTGTCACCAATTCGGGTGAATATCCTAGGGGCAGTAGACCTACTAATTGATGATTACTTTTGAACCATCCAAGTCCGTGTAAATTTTTGTGATTAGCCCGTCAGCCACTTCAAGAGTTTCTATAACCCAAATGAAGATCAACATAGTTTTTCCAATGCATTTTGTTATCTGTGGGTATTAAGAGTTTTTCATGCCGTCAACCTTTGGACCCTCATATATATGCATTGTCTTCTTCTCATAGAGAAACAACAAGCCTTTACTATTGCAAGGGAGAAAATAAATTTTAATTTATTATACGAAAAGACAGAGCAACATTGAGAGGAGGAAAAGATGGGGAGATAGAGACTCAGCTACTCAAAATTAAGTTAACAATTGCCCTGTTCTCATCTAAAGATTCAAAAGTACTATGAAAACAGGTATTTTTACAGCTCATGGCTATGGATTTTTGTGTAATAAGACATGCAGAGTGGATTGCAAATGAAGCTTAGAATCACAATCCTTTTCAGATTCAATGTTAATTGTTATAAATCAAAAACCAATCAATGCTTACTGAATTCTACTTTGGAGATCTTGAAGTAGACCAGCTTTCAATACATGTTGGCTGAGGTATGGACTTGGCTAGCTTGAAAAAAAATCTTCACAATATTCTTGCATCCTCTTAAGACTGGTCCCAGAGACTGCAATGTAACAAAGAAACAGTGATGACTCTACTGTGTAAAGCATAAAAGGGCATAATTATGATCATAGTCACAGAAAGTTACAAAACAAGTACAGCTTGACCTAAAGATATATCCTGTTGTTTGAGGCAAAATATTTGCTTGACTGTGATTTCATGTGTTATAGTTTACATCTTAAATAAAATCTGTAAGGTGACAATCTTATCCTCTAAGCCACCATTTTGTGAGCTGCTTATTTAAAACTTGATGGTGATTTACTTTAAAAAGAAGAAGGCTGCAGAAATTTAAGTACCTTCACTTGCAGTATTTACCATGGATCTATTTTGAAACACAAATATTGAACAACAATTTTAAGGATTAAAACACATTATACATTATTATCAGTGCAATCATAAACATTAGCTGTGCCAATTTAAAAAGAAATTAATAGCAAATCTATTTTGTATCTAGGTTTAAATCTAGTACTAGATTGTTGTATTGCTGTTGATTCAAAATCAAAAGATGGGCAGATCATGTACAGTCACTACTTGCATAAATTTGGCTTAGATGATCATAACACAGAATCCAGTGTCATCCATTCACTTTGCTCAACGGAGCGACTGAGGCAACACTTAATTGGCGTTATAATATATGAGTGGTATGGGGTGGTGTGGGAGGCAATGAAACTTACTAAGGTGAGCCAATCCTATTTGTATTGTGGGTATGTCTTCTTTCATCACAATATAAGAAGTGCCCTAGATGACAGTGCAGAACTGCCTTCCAGCACCAGGCTCTAGATCCTTTCCACATAATGGTAGAGCGGAAGCAGTCAAGCACGTCTGCACATTAAGACATGTTATCATAGTCCCGCTGATCATTGACATCTACCCTTTAAAAACTGCGAGGCGATACCGGCTGAATTAGCAGAACCAAACCTAACCACTCTCACATCGGGCCAATTACACCAATGAACAGTACAGTTGGGCTGAAACCGCACTTTTCACCGACTTGCAAGACAGAGGGGACAAAACACAGACACCTGCAGCAACACAAAGTCCATCTAAGGCCAGCCTCAAGCGTCACTCAACACGTCACGTCCGTGAATGGACAAGGTCACGAGTATAAATAAAAGTGATGAGTATTATTTTAACGGCACCCCTCACATAAGCAGTTGCGTCTAGTGCTGGGGCTATCGGCACGCAACGACACTCACAGCACATCGAGGAGATGCACGGTACGCGGCACTGTGCCGTGCCGTGCCGTGGGATCCGTGCTAGTTTCTCAACGGCACATGCGTAGGCTACGGTCGACTTCAAATTGATTCTATGCGCGATATTACTGATAATAACATCGTGCGTGGCGTGCACACAAGTACGCGACAATTTTTAGTTTGTTATAATAATAGACCTTCCCGCCAGACATCACTCAGCAGTCAGCAGGAGTCAAACCTGCGCAAGGGAAATTTAGGGGAAGGGGGAGGGTGGAGAGGAAGAGGAAGGAGTAGGATGCAGTAATGAAATGATAACAAAAAACATCAACTGGTGAAAATAGACAGTCCTCACAGAATCAAACCGCAATCAATGCGAGGTTTGTTTGATGCACACTACATCGGTCTCTTCATTCCTCTCTGCTCTGGCGGATTAGAATCATTCTCTCCTTTTTCCTTTGTATAATTATTTACTGTACATGTACTTATTACATTGCTTAGTCGTAAATGCATAACCTATTGCTTCGAATCAGCTCTGCTTACATGTATCTGTTTTAATTCCTTAAATTATAGTTTTTACTTCAATCAGTTTATTTTTAAATTGGATTTCTTTGAAAATTGAAGTTCTTTTGTTACCGCTTTTATCTAAGGCCAACTCCGCTCATAAGCCACAGGTCAGCTTCTTTCCCTTTACATTATGCAATCGAAGTCTAATCTATATTTTTAGATATGACCGACACTGTTTGACTAAGCCATAGGATGTGTGTGAAGCTGTAGATGGACAAGCGGCATGTGGGTATGTCTCTGTGTGTGAGTGTTTATAAAGGTGCCTGGAAGTGTTAGGGTTGCGCCCTTCCAGTTGCTACTTGATGACTCAAGAGCCGTCACCTGCATTCAGTGCCGAGACCAGATGGTACTGGCCGAGACCCTAGATTTAATTTTAAGCCTTCTAATCGGAGCTTACCGCCCCACGGATCGGGATGTGCTGTGCCGCGGATCGGGATGTATCGTGCCCACGGGACCCGATACTCGACGGGTAGTAAAATATCGAGTACATCCCAGCAGTCACGTCGACACGTGTGGTGACATGACGTTAAGATTAAGAATGTGCATGCTGATTCTTTGGGTCCATGTTGAGTCGCCCCCTTCTTTCTTTAATCTAAAACGATTGTCAATAATGCCTCTTCATCGGAGAAATACATGTTCTCAGCCTGGCTAGTGAGGGAATGACAGAACCTATGTGATCAGACAAGGTGAGGCTTGTAACGTGCCCCCGTAACTAACAGCCAGTCATCACTTGTTAGATCATTCTATTTCCGTTTGCAATAGCAGACACAGGCCGGACCCACAAGTCAGCAATATAGACTGTGCCATATGTTACAGTGCGTGACATCCTGTGTATTATAGCCCTGCCATAACTTGGCCTGTGTCAGCCCGGGCGCCATCTTGTGTGGCTCCTCGATTCAGAACTTTATACTCAAATTTCTAAAAAAAAATGCCAGGTCAGAAACGCAAAAAATCATCACATTTTCCCGTAGCTATTACTTGGTTTTACTTTATTAAAAACAATTATGAATCTAAGTTGAGTTATTGAAAAACTTGCGAATTCGGTCGGGCGTGTAACTCGCAGTACTCATCTATCTTGACCGCTGCCTAGAACTAGATAAACTATCAGTCAGTAATGTTCACTCGAGCCGTCAAGCACTAGAGTCGATCGACCGTGACCTTTGATCCCAACATCAAAAGTATCGGCTGACCATGCAGGTTGGGTGCGCATACGTACCAGAATTCAAGACTGGCTGCCACGGGCTGTCCGTTATAGGAAGGCCCTGGTGAGCTTTGACCCGTAATTTGTCTTGTAAACACGACTAATACAGATTGTGACTTGATGTAGAATAATTGTAAGCTTTATCAATTATTAAAAATCTGCGGCCTTAAAAAAACTTTTTTTTCTGTCTAATATTAGTGTCTGAGCATTTTCGAATTTTTACTTTCTATTGAACAGCACTTTTTCACTCATCAGTACTACACGAGTACTACATAGTACATGGGTCATCAGCACCACATTAAGATTTTGGTGGAGAGATATACTGAAGAGAGGGCTGCTGGAGGAGACATATCTGTTATCCTTGTAAAGTTTGCTTTTCTTTAATATACTTGCATGGCTATGGCTTTAGAGGATGTCTAGGTTTGTTTTTTTTTTTGTGTGTGTGTTTGCATTTCTTCAGTGTAGTTGTATTTCCCACCTGTTCATTTGAATGGGCAACCATGCTTGTTTGTAGTAAGACCTGTGACTTTAGTGTCGTCAGCGTATAAATTTGTCAATAATGGAGGGTTCCATCTTTAAAGTTATGCTGTGGAGCTCATTTGTGAAATAAAGTCACAGTATATGTCAGCTGCTCTCCACTGAACCGTCTATGGTTACCTTTAGTCTCACTAATGTGTATGCCATTACATGATAAATAACCTGGTTAACAAATTTAAAAAGTAATGAAATATTACAAAAGATATCAAAATCAACGGAAACTTGAGTCAACTTCATCTTTGAATTAAAAAAGTAAGAAGAATTTTGTTCCAGATGATCCAACCAATAGGCCTACATGTATACGTAGGTCACAAACTAGGCAGAACCTGTTCGTAAGATTTCAAATTTAATTACACCATATTATATGATCCAGAATGGATCGAAGGGTAAATATTGAACAATTAGTTAATTTTAAAAAGAATGTAAATTCAATATTTATCGCAATCTAAATCATGGGTCTCGATCTAAATTCGAGTCATGCCAGTAATCTAAATCTTAAATCTAGATGTGAATTTTATATACACATTCTACTTACTTCTGGATTCTTTTAAGATATCTAGATCTTGCGTTATGACAATTTGTAACATACCAAGGAAATGTTTTAAATATTATTTGTTTTCTTTTAACCAAAACATTGAAAATATTTTTGTTATGGTTTTCATTGCTTGACCCCATTTACTGACATCAAGTGAAATGGCCGATTGATTCTTTCTTGATTCACAGTCGATATTAACACCTAAAGATTGATTAAATTTCTTATTTATGCATTTTTTATTTTCTCTAGTCTCAGCGTCTAGAACTTTAAATTCTTGCTGGTTTTGTTTATCAAAACAGATTCTCATCCCCAGTTAGACTACTTAACAAAGTGGGTGAGACAAGGGGTGGTAAGAAGAAGATTCTGGCCAGCAAAGCTTGAGTGATTTGCATTTAGATATTAAGTAATTGAACTTCATAAAATTTTTTATGAAAATGTTTGCACATTAATTAGACAGACATCATTAAAATAAAAACAACTTCCAAACTGTCATTTTGTCAAAACCAAAGTTTTTACAAATTATGACATGTATTATTATTATTATTATTATTATTATTATTATTATTATTATTATTATTATTATAATCAAAGTAATCATGTATACAATCAACTTGGGTACACAATTTTGTGATACAGATGGGACATCCAGACTCTAATCTGCTTTTTTTTTAAATTTGTAATGAAATCGTCTTATGAAAAAAGAAAAAGAAAATGGAAGCTGAAATTCAACTTTTTTCCATGTTCTGGGGGATCCCCCCCCCCTTTTCATGTCATCATGTTCAGATAGCACTACATTCTAATAGAGAAAAGAAAAGGTGATAAGACTGTTTCTTGTGGGACCCCAGTGTATCTTTTGATTGTATTAGATATTATTGTAGGGCTAAATCTAATAAACAGTGGCCTTAAGGTATGATATCCACACGGAGTAGAATTTTCCCCAAATTCTGGCATTTTAGTTGCGAGCGACGAGCCAGAACGGCGAGCGAACCGACTAACTTATAAGATTTAAGCGTAGCTACTGACGACCTCACCTGCGGTAATCCATCACTGTCTTCACAGGCGCTTGTAATGCGATACCCGTGCACTGGACATGCCAGCCAGTGCAATGGGAGGAATTGAAAACAAAACTAAAATTCTGTCTGCTTTAAACCAAACTGCATCCAAACTACTCGGAGTATCACTAGCTTTCTTACATTCATTTTTAACGTCAGACCTTTACCAAAAAGACCGTGAATATTTGGTGTTTGTATGAAAATTCATGTGAGTTTTATAAACAAGGGAAGATTGCTATCTAAAATTTGTGTTTATCAACATTAATTTCTATATCAATGTGCAATTGATGTAAAACAAATAAAATGGCCCGAGCAATTTTTTAATAAATGATATCAAATTTATCTGCAGAAAATGTTCTTTAATGTCATATAAAATTTAGGACCATTATAATACGCTTTTGGTGTTAAATATTGTGTTTTAATGTTGCTTTAATTCCTGATTCAGGTTTACTAATTATTGAACACTCTTTACAAACCCACATACTTTCCCTGAATGCACTATGCCGTATCTTTAGAAATATTTGTGTTTAAAAGAAACAGAAAAAGAACTATAATCATGCGCACAAATGTTCTGATTTTGCGGCAGACATTTTATTGATTTGCGGACTTAATACATCAAATGAAAAGACGATATGTTTTCAAAATATCTGTTCGTGAAGTGTTCTGTGACACTGACAATATACGCAACACGAAAAAATAGAAGTCTGACTTCTGTTGAAAGGACAAAGGAAACTTTTTCAAAGCCATGGACATATGGTGTGAATTCCAGCCAATAAGCTTGGATATGTGCAAGCTGTGCAGTCACAGACAGAGCTTGACTCGTGGATTTTTCAAGCCAGTTTGCGCAACAAGCTCACCAAGTACCACAACACCAGAGCCAGCAGCCGAGACAGCAACAAGCACCTCGCACACCAAAAAGCCATTGCAGCCAGCCCAGTCCTCTCACTATTACCAAACTACAGATAATAATTTTATAGAAGAGACAGTACACACATAAATGGATAACTTAAACCAACCCAACTTCACCACATATCTTTAGATCATACCGATAGTGTAGCATCCACCTCTGTTAATGCTAACACCTCCACAATATGTCAAGCTTGTGACACAAGTATTGACACTTCTATAATTCCTGTTGCAGAATCAAAACCCTATTAAGCCCACACGACCTGAACTACAGGACAGCTCAACATCCCCAATGATAAAACATGACATAACATTTAGTCAATCTCTTAGTCTTCCCAGTGACATCCCACTATCAGCACAAGAAGAACGCCTCGCAACACATTTAGTTAGGAGAAAATTTAATGCGGACCCTAAAAAACAAACCATCACTTGCAAAACAATGGGACAGCCTTTATTATTTCACAGAGTTGTAAAGCCTAGAAAAGACACAGACAGCCAAAACACCAACAAAAAGAAAGCAAGCTTCAATTTTACAAAAAATCAGGACACTCATTGCAGGACCCTCATCTAGTTCAGCAGATTCACAGTTAGAGAGAGAGTTAAAGAAAATACCCACAGCATGCAGGCGACAAATTGTAACAAAGGCCTCTGGTAAACAAAAGCTTAAGGTTTCGAGGCACCACACACTACCATTTAAAGAGCAATTGGGTCTGAACTGGAGGCAAGGTAGGAAACACAACAGCTTATTAAAGAAATTAGGTATACAGTTAGAAAATGAAAAGTCTGTTAGGGAGCTTTCGAAAGAAATAGTGTCAGACTTTGTAAAGGTGGAGAAAAGATTATTTGTTCGGGAGGAAATGAGGTGCCATATGGTAGGGTAGCAGGTTTACCAAGATTTTTAGATAGATTGTTAGATACATATGATGAGCAGAATTTGCTAACTTGGCGTGAGGGGTCTATTCCTGAAGATGAAATTTGGATGAAAATTGGTGGGGATCATGGAAAAAATTTGCTCAAATTCACTCTTCAAATTGCAAACACAGCCAAACCAAACGCACGTCATAAGACTGTAGTGATAGCCATAGCAGCAGTTCGAGATACACATGATAACATCGTTAGATCTTTAGAGGGCGGGTTTAGTAATGACCTCAGTGCACTCCAGTCCCATTGTTGGAGAGACAAGACCATCAAAGTCTTTCTCAATGGTGACTATGAGTTTATGTGCAAGATGTATGGCCTCTCAGGCCCACAAGGCACATATCCATGCCTGTGGTGCTTGATGCTACAGCAAGACATGCACCAACCCAGTGATAAATGCCAGTCTAGATCATTGGAAACCTTGCTCGCTGACAATTCTGCCTTTCTTAGAGAAACAAGTGATAAAAGAGAAGTAGCCAAATTTCACAACACTCTGCATGCGCCACTTTTAGAAACAGATTTAGAAAGTGTGAGCCCTCCCTACCTCCACATATTACTAGGTGTTGTTTTAAAACATCATTAGCTGTTAGAGGATAGTGCACATAGGTTAGACGTGGAAATGGTTGGTGAAAATGACAAGATCCTTACACATTTTGAGAAAAGTGTAAAACAATACGGGGCTCAGTGGTATCAGTATAAAGAATTGGAAGAAAAATTACATTTTGAGGGGGTTGTCTAGTATTTAGTGAAACAGAAAGTGAAATAGACAAACATTTACAAAACATACACAAGATAGAACGCGTTCTTGATTTTCTATCACACAGAACCCTCACTCCGAGAACAGGCCCAGTTCTTAACAAGCATATCACAGTAGATCATTCATAGGGAATCACTGTCACAAATATCTTCAATATAAAGTTTACACAGATCTCACGGAAACAATTGTAAAACAAACACAAGCTCTCACAAACAATCCATTTATTATTGATAAAGCTGCAACCATTCAAGTGATATTTAACAATCTCAATAGCGCATTCAGCAAAGTACACAATGCTATATCTCACACGAAACCAATACAACCTCCATATTAGAAATACAAACCGCAATAGACAACTATATGCTTACATACAGAAGAATGTTCCCACTTAAAGTTACTCCAAAGCAGCACATACTAGAGAAACACTGCATCCCACACATACAGCAATACAAGGTAGGGCTAGGTCTGTTAGGGGAGAAGGGCACGGAAAACAGTCACCAAATGATTTCATCAATAGAAAAACATTGAACACACAGATTCACAAATGATCTTTAGAAATTACACCACATATTAACAACACCTGCTCTCCGACACTAAACTGTGATACATAGACTGCCTTTCATGTATCCTTTCCCAATTGCACTTTTGTTTTCTTCAACAAGTGAAATATATGTTTATTCACAATTGTAATATTTATTTAAAAAATGGTGTTTACCGAGTTTTGTTCAAATTTGGTAATGAAAAATGATTTGACTGTACAAATTAAACTCCCAACCACATATTTTTTCTATTATGGCTCTGAAACTTTGTAAGGGACAACTATAACATGTTTTTGACATTATGTGCAAATTTCAAAAAGATTCTTGTGGCCAAATTTTTATTTTTTTATTTTTAAAAATGTTAACTCATTTTAAAAACATTTCAAATAAATAGCACGGTTCCCGACCCTATAGCAAAAAAAAATACTTTAACTATTGGTTTCGTTTTTCCTGTAAAAAAAATCAAGTCTCTTTTCTGTTTTAAGTGTATGTTAACATTGAAAAAACTTTTCAATTTAAGCTCTTGTGAGAGGAAAAGAAAACCCACTATTATGGGAATACTGCATGCTCGCTCTCTCACACACAGGCTACCTGTGCTGACCGACGGTTGACCTCTTCTGACCTCGGTCAGCCGGTGCTGGCCTTCGCCAACTCAAGTATCGCTTATGCAACACCGTGTCCAGTACCCAAAGAATAAGAGATGGATAAACATTCATTTTCATTAGCGTCCCAAACAAGAAATGGGGTTGAAACTGAATGGTGTTAAATGCCCTGGAGAACTCATAGAACATATGACAAATACTTGCCCCAGGTTTGCCTAAGTGTGCATATACATGTATTATTTAAAACAAGTATATTGGTCATCTATGCCTTTTTTTTGCTTTATTATAAGCATATTGGTAGGGATCCAAGAAATTGCCAATTTTGTTAATATGAGGCATTACATTTTCCAGAAACTTTCATAAAGCATGATGTTAGAATGACAGAACGTAATCTAAATCATTCATATTATTTATAGGGTGTCTTTTGGGTACAGGTATTAAACAATACAAGATGTTTGACTCCTGGTACTGTATACTGGTTAAGAGATGTATTAAAAATTGTACAAAAGAAGCCCGACAATGCTCCGCATAACATTTTAGAACACCTGGCCTGATGCTCATTTCATTTCACTCTTGTTTCACACATTGTATATCTCATCTTCTTTTAAATAAAAAAAATCCTTTCATCTGCACTCATCAGTCTTTACTCTTGAATATTTTTTGTAAACTCTTGTTCTCATAATCATGACTATCAAACCTTGCATAAAACTTGTTTAAATCATTACAATATCAACATTTCCTTTTAGCTTCTTACAATCAATCTTTCTTTTGCTCCCACTCATCACATTCATTCATGCCCAAACTCGTTTCATATTGTTACATTCAAAATTCTCTCTATCTTTTTTCTGTACTCTTCCTCACCTTGAAATAGCTCTGATTCTTTTTGAACTTTTCTTCCTTCTTCTGAATTTTTTACTTTTAAAAGGAGTCTTCTCTTTGTTCAATAAATTAAACCTTGCGTATAACGAGATACTTAGGTATCACAGTATTTCCTCGTTGAACCCGAGGTCTCGTTGGAATTGGATAAAAGGTAACTTTAAATTAAAATAAAAAAAGAAATTTATATCTTCTAGGGAGAGAATGTACCCAACACTAAACTTTTAAGTTACTCCCCCCCCTATTTATTGCTCAACCAAATGAACAGACCTGGCTAAGTGTTGAGGAAATGAAGTTTTGTTTTGCTTTTTTTATTTTATGAAATGTATCTCATTTTTAAAACATATGTTTTTTAACAACTTCTCTGACTCTTCCCACCCACTTTTTTCTTCCCTTCCCCTCCGCCTCTCTGTGTGAGTGTGTCTCTGTCTACAATGTACATGTATGTATACATTCGAGTCAAAATAATTCGAATCAGGATAGTTGGAATTCTTGGATATTTAGAAATCGTTTAATTTTACCGAATATTTCTCTAAGTTATATTAAAAAAACATAGGTTAGTTCGAATTTTGAAACTAGGATCCGCTTAATTCGAAGCAATTTTGGCGTGATTTTTTTATTCTGTCACAGTAAAAGCACTATTCCAGGCTTGTAAAACAAATTACATGTAGTGCTATGCTCCGCGCAGCAAGTGATTCTGGTGTGTGTGTGTCCACCAACGTCACAGGCTAGAGTCTGCAATAAATCTATAAGAGAGAAAGGGGTTAGTCCCACCCCCTATACCCTGCACACTTGTATGACATTCATGATCTGTAGGCGACATTTTTTTTTTAAACTCTCTTACTCTATGTATTCTGATAATTCGAATTTCGGATAATTCAAAGTCATTTCTTTATTCGAATGACTTCGAAATAAGTGGACTCGACTGTTTCTCTCTCTCATTCACATGTCTCAGTCTCACCCTCATTTTAAAAAAAAAAAAAAAAAATATTTTCTTCTTCGCTTAAATCTCCACTTCCTCTTTACTCCTCGAAATTTTTCTCACTGTTTCTGCAACTTTGTCTCTCTGTGTATGTAATCAGATAGATCTACATAAAGTGATCTTGTGTCAGCATGCCCCCTTTCTCTCTTCCAACCTGCCTAAATCCTAGACCTGGCTTCAAAACTTCACACCCCGTAATACCCCTTCCCTTCCGTTCACTGCCGCATATTCGACTTTGCAAGTGTAAAATTCAGCTTCTGTTGCCTTTTTTTTTTATTAGTATAGAGTGAGATTATAAATTCCTAATAAATGAACTAGGCTTATGTAGGCTATTCCTTTTATTTTTTGTCTTTAAGAGTGTCAGGAAATCAAAGCGTGAAACCCTTGCTCAGTTGCTGACCTTAAGGAACACCACCTATTGCCTTTATTAGATTTAGTCTTAATCGTTTTAAATCTAGATCTAGTGACCTAGTACAATATTCTTTCTACAAAGAATCAAACTTTTAAATCTAGATATATAAAACATTTTGACATAACGTGTAAGTACGTTAACTTACAAATTGTTATACTATAAATATGGGAAGAAATCCAGATCTAATCTTTATGCAGTTCCAGGTACGTGTACTATCATTTTGCACATGATGATTTCAATCTTCAGAATCTTCTATGACAATCAGTAGCAATTAACAAGATCTTGAACTAATTATGAATCTGCCTCAATAGATCATGGTCTCGCTAGTTGAGGCAACAGAATAGCCTGCCCTTTTCTTGAAAAATCCTTCCATTATGACGTAGGCAAGAAAATTATAACTCAGTTCATCTAGTAAATTAGGAACAAAATTATGTTTGACCCCTGTTGCGCGTTTAAACAATTGACAACAATTGATCACAAACCGGCAACTTTAGAAGTAAAATATAAGTCGAAAAAAAATTTAACAATGAAAAATACAGATGCTTAAGTACCGGTACAGTGCCACTATGGCAATTACGTTGAAATGCAACTATATCGATTTGTCTGGATAATGTCGGTAGAAATTCTATAATGTGGGGAATACAGAGATTTGACGTGTGTCGAGACCTTTGTTACAGATGTATTTTCAAAGAGTGCATCTCAATAAAATTATTCCTTTGCACTAAATAAATATTGTTAAACATGACAATTCCTCCCTTGGAACCCAATGATCTTTTATTCAGCGCATCTTTAAGTTTTAAAACCACTTGCAAATTAACAATCAGCAATTGCATTTGTCTGAATCAATATGGAGAATTGAAAATTGAAAAATTATAATTGCAAGCACAGCCGAATAAATCCTAGGCTTACCATTAAAAAAATTGTAAATCAAATAAAAAGTATAAAGAATAGGAGTAAATGTTGAAGTACAGCACCACTGTGACCCTGTGTAATTCAACCTAAATTGATGTAATACACACACACCCACACACACTATGGTAATACAATGGTTCAAAGTAACGGGGCGATAGTGCGGAACATGACGCGGGAGGTGGAAGGTACTGGTGGGATCAGCCGACTGTCCAGTCAATGTGGATGATAAAAAATGAGGTCATCCTTCCTAAACGCCATTCAATAGATGCGGAAGCTCATAGAAAATAAAACGGATACAAAAGACTTAGGTTAGAGGATAATCATAGACAATTCAAAATATCATCATTACATAGTACTTAGGTTAGAGGATAATCATAGACAATTCAAAATATCATCATTACATAGTACTTCATTACTTCATTTAGTCCACCCGTTCTCGCCATTAAGTCTTGAAGTAAAGGCATAGAGTTGTACTCAATGATCCCAAGCAGTCATGAGTCAGCGTGTGCAAGAGACGCTTTGGAAATCCCTGACGTCAAAACCCAATGAATCAGCTTACTTACGCATTATATACGTCAGTTGGAAAATCATACCCACCTGAAAACAATGCCAGAATTGGTCCAAAGAACCCATCCTTCCATATGAGACACAAATAACGCCACAACTAAGTTAAGCATCATTTTAGAGTAGAGTCCAACACATAGTAGGCCCTCCGTAAATTACATAAAAAGGGGTATCCCTCAAACAATTATAATACGGAATACTATTACTACTACTACTACTACTACTACTACTACTACTACTACTACTACTACTACTACTACTACTACTACTACTACTACTACTACTACTACTACTACTACTACTACTACTACTACTACTACTACTACTACAGTGCTGTAACTGGAAGAAACGACAAATCTTTTTCAGGTGGATGGTTTTACTATATTTTGTAGCTCACCCAGAAAATCCGTGATGGTATGAAAAGTGTTTTTATTAAGAAAATCTTTTTGAGTAATAAGTTAAAAAACATTTTGTCGGTCATGAGCTGAAAATATAATAGAGTTTATAGGCTGTTTAGAAAATTAAAAGGAAACCTCCCTCTTGACGCTTAAATCTAGACTAGTAGTAAAGGTCCAGACGTGGGTGTCTGCATTTAAAACTTCAACATATCAGTCCGTAAATAATATTTTTAAGGCTTGGGAGACATTTTATCAACACAATATTATTTGCAGGAGGCTCGCAGGAAAAAATGGAGAGTAGAGAAGAGAGTTACTTTAGCATACGCACCAGACTTCATAGATAGCAATTTAAATTTTAAGAAACAGATAAGTTTAGGAGACTTTAAAAGTGAAACATTTTTCTCACATGGTGCTTACATATCTGAATGTGATTTGTTTTCTTTGACTTTTCAGGATGCATACACAACATATTAAGATGCGTCCTCAAGATCTTAAAATTCATCATAATTTTTTTTCAGTATGGTTGCGCAAAACAAGTTGTAGGGAGTACATTGTACATTGAATTGAAGATTAACGGTCTAACCAGTGTATTAGTCTTCCTCGTTCCGTTTGTTCGTCGATCTCAGTTTTGGATTTCTAGTCTAGTCTTCTTCTTCTTCTTCAGGTGCCATGCCGGCTGGCGTGGGCGATCAAGGACCTCCAACCAACTCTACAGCTCATCTCTCTGATCATCTCGGATGGTTTTCCAATGTTCATCCAGTCCGCCAGGCTGTCCAACATCTTTTCTCTTGGTCTTCCTCTGCCTCTCTTTCCATCAAATTTTCCTGTTGTTACCAAATGTTCTAGTTGGTTTCTTCTTATGACATGACCAACAAATTTTGCTTGTCTTTCTCGTATTTTGGTCATTAATTGTCTTGTGGTTTGTGCTTCTGTTAAGACTTCTTCATTTGTTTTCTTCGCTGTCCATGGTATTCTCATTATTCTTCTTAAAAACCACATCTCTGTTGTCTCCAAGGATCTTTTCATTCGCTCGTCAATTGTCCATGCCTCACACCCATAGAGTAGCACCGGTTCTATAAATGCCTCTAGAATTCTTTTTCTCACTACTAGTACTATTGACATCTTTATGTTTGTCATAATGGATTTCATTTGCTGGAATGAGACTTTAGCTTGAGCAATTCTACCTTTTATCTCTTGGTGATTCCTACCATCTGATGTTATCTGTGTTCCAAGGTATTTGAATGAGTTGGCTTGTTTTATGGTGTTTTCTTTGATCTTCATTTCGCATTTTAGTATTGATGTTTTCCTCGTTATTATCATTGATTCTGTTTTCTTGCTGTTTAGTTCAAGTCCTTTGTTTTCGCTTTCTTCCACTACTTTGTTGAGAAGTTCTTGTAATTTCTCTTCCGAGTCTGCTGTTAATACCTGTCATCAGCGTATCTTATGTTGTTAATGAGTCCACCTATCTTCAAGCCCTCTATTTCCTCTATCTGTCCCATGATCATTTCGCTATACAG
This sequence comes from Elysia crispata, assembly GCA_033675545.1. Lineage (NCBI taxonomy): Eukaryota > Metazoa > Mollusca > Gastropoda > Plakobranchidae > Elysia > Elysia crispata. The sequence continues at coordinate 703,625 of JAWDGP010006562.1, forward strand.
GGAGAAAAGGTCTGGGGATAGGACACATCCTTGTCTCACTCCTCGTTTGATATTTTGGAAGTTGCTCGTTTCTTCTTCAACTCTTACTGCTGCTTTCTGTTCCCAGTAGATGTTTTTGATTATCCTTAGATCTTTTCAATGTTTAGTTGTTGCAGAATGGTAATGATTTCTTCATGTCTTACTCTGTCAAATGCTTTTGTATAATCAATAAAGCATACATACAGGTCTTTGTTTACCTTTAGGGTCCTTTCAATGATTTGCCTGAGAATGTAAATTGCATTTGCTGTTCCCTTACCTTCTATAAATCCGCATTGATTGTCTGCTATTTCTGTGTAGACCTTGTTTCTTATTCTTTTCATTATTATTCTCAAGAGTATTTTTGTCATGTGGCTCATTAAGCTTATTGTACGATGTTGTTCACACTCTGTCGCTCCTTGTTTTTTTTGGTAAGACAATGAAAATTGACTGTAGCATTTCTTTTGGTATTTCTCCAGTGTCATATATAGTGTTTAGCATTTTGGTTATGGCGTTTAGTTCTATACCTTCTAGAGCCTGCATCATTTCTGTTGATATCATATCTGGTCCAGTTGCTTTTCCTGTTTTCATATTCTTTATTGTATTTTCTACTTCTTCTCTCATAATTTCTGGGCCTTCTGGGATATCCTGAAGAGTTAGATCTTCATTTCTATCATCATCAAACAATTCGCTGATGTATTCTGACCACCTTTCAAGTTTCTTGTCTTTTTCCATGATGATGCTTCCGTCTTTTGATTTTATACACCCTGTTTTTGAGCTTGCCTTTCTTCCTGTGATCTCTTGTATTCTCTTATACATTGCTTTGGGTTCTTTGTACAGTTCTGTTTCTATTTCTTCACATTGTTCATTCAGCCATTTTTCTTTTGCTTGATCACATTTTCGTTTGATTTCTTTGTTGATTTCCTTATGGCGCACTTTATTTGGTTTTGCGAGTCTTCTTTTCTCCATTAGTTCCAGAATTTCTTCTGTCATCCATTTTCTTTTCCCTGTTGTTTTCATTGTTGGGACAGTCTCTGTTGCCCTTTGAGTCAGAGCATCTTTTAGTTTCACCCACCGTTGTTCAACCTCTTGTACCTCTTCCAGCCCTGTGAATCTATTCTTTACTTCTACAGTATATTGTTCTTTTATTGCTGTGTTTGTTTTAAGTAGTTTCAAGTTCAGTTTCAGATTCTTTACTGCCTTTGAAGTACTCTTGAGCTTGATTTTGATTTTGCTCATCAATAGGTTGTGATCACTGTTACAGTCAGCTCCTGGCAGTGTTTTGATGTTTATCATTCCATTTCTGAACCTCTTATCTATCAGGATATAATCAATTTGATTCTTGGTCTCATCATCGTTACTTAGCCAGGTCCATAATCTTCTTGGGTGATGTTCAAACCAGGTGTTGCCGATGATCATTTCATTCATTTTTGCCCACTGAAAAAGTCGATCTCCTCTTTCATTTCTCTCACCAAGTCCATACTCTCCGATGATATCGTCTCTTCTGCCTTTTCCCACCTTTGCGTTGAAGTCACCTTGTATGATTTTTACTTCTTGTGATTTGCATTGTGACTTTGCTTTTTCTAAATCATCGTAAAATTTATCCACCTCTTCTTCGGGTCTTTTGCTCGTCGGGGCATAAACTTGGATAATATTGATGTCCATTGGGTATCCTTTGAATTTTGTTAGCAATACCCTGTCTGATACTGCCCAGTACCCTTTTATCGTCTTTGTATGTTTTGGGTCTACAAGTATTCCTACTCCTCTTTCACTACTTTCCCCTCCGGAGTACATCAGATGGTATTTTCCCAGCTCCCCTCCATCTCACTTCGCTCAATCCCAAAATATTTGTCCCTTTTTTTTCCATCTCTTTGTTGATGTTTTCCAACTTCCCCTTCTGTAGCATGGTCCGAACATTCCACGTTCCTATCTTGATGCCTGTTTTTGTTTTTGTCTTCCCAGTCACTTGATGACGATCGGGGGTCACCTGTGGCCGTGCGCATGAAAAGGTCCCAACACCAAGTTCCCGCCTAACTTAGCACATCTGCCCAAGTTGGGCCTTTACTCACGATGGGAGATGCGCATGAAATGTTCCCAAGCTCTTGGGCACTTGCTGTGCGTCCCAAAATTTGGGCGGTCGATGGGGTTGGCCCAAGATCTGTATTTGCGGCCCAACAATGGCGGACATTATCAACGAAATTGATCGGTGACCGAGAGAAATAAGATTCCGAATTTTTCGACATAAAACCAACCACTTTGATGTCTATAACGATGATGAATTACATGCAAGGTACAGATTTCGAAGTCAAGAACCTTTCTGAATAGCAGAGGAGATAAGCTGTAATTTGCAGCTAGCAAATCGCAAAGGTAATCTGCACTGATGTATTCAGGTGAAACTAGATTTAGACTGAATCTGGAGTAAAAACTTGAATATAAATTTCAGTTTGCATTGAACTTACTACCAATCTAGTTAAGAAATACAACTAAAAATTTAGACCTTAATCTAGATCTAGATTCAGTAAAATGGATCTTTATCCCATTGGAAATACAATTATAAATGATATTAGATCTACATGTCGTTGAAGAAAAGCATACCGTACTGATATAGACGGTTTAGATGCCCTTTACAAAGCAAGGTCTAGAATCTAGATCTAAGTAAGAAAATTAGGTTTAGTCTGGCTAAAACATGAAAAGCTGGGCAAAATATAAATTTTTTAATACAGGATTTGAATCTTTCATCATCATTTTATATTTTTAATTTCTTAGATCTAAACCTAGAGCTTTAGTGTTAGGAGGCTATATTATATTATTAAATTTTGAAAATCTTCACCTAGAAATTTTTTTATAATTGTGACGGTTTTCTCTTATTTTATCGATCACCTAAGTCTAAATTTTGATTAAGTGACCCAGCGACTGAACAAGGCCGGTAGTTATAGACCTTGATTATTGCTGAATGCTCGCGACCTAATGTTTTTCACATGAGCTAAGATGCATTTAAAGGACTATAAGTACAGTTGCACTTTTATAATAACTTTTCAAGTATTAATGAGGCATGGCTTGCTCTCTTTTCAAACAAGGAATAAAGTAAAAGAGGTGGATACTTTTAGGTATACATCTATTTACAATAACATAAGGGTTTCACAGTGAATGAAGTGGCATTTGTTATCAAAAGATTTGTGTGTGTGTGTAATTCAATCTGAACTGTATACGTTCGATATTTTGAAGCTAATGACATAATTATTCAGACGATCCAGTAATGACCTTATACATTTATCATGTTTTTTACAGGTCCTTGCGGCTCTCCAGTTTTTAATAAACGACGGAAGCTCTCAATTCACGAGGTATACTTTCAAAGTACACAGATCTACCATCGGTAGAGGAATAAGCCGGGTGTCAAGACCTCTCAGCCGATGACAACAGCGAATCAGCGAAAAAAATTATGTTTCATGCCATGTCTGGGTTCATGAGAAATTTTATGTGTTACCACTAACAAATAAAAAATGAAATTGAGTGGTTCATAAACTTGATAATTTCCGTTGTAGTAGCTGTAGTTGTAGTGGTAATAGAAATGATGGTAGTTGTAGTAGTAGTAGTAGTAGTAGTAGTAGTAGTAGTAGTAGTAGTAGTAGTAGCAGTAGCAGTAAAAGTAGATGTTAGATATATATATATATATATATATATATATATATATATATATATATATATATATATATATATATTACCGGTATATCATTAACAATTTTTACAAAACAAAAAATATTGAATTCAATTTCAATTACTGAGATGGACTTTTTTAACGTGTTGATTGTAATGAAACTGAAACATTCCATATTGAAGTGGTTTGGGTTTTCCAAAATGTTAGACCTAATAAATCAGTTATATGCAGTGATTATTCATGTTCTGTATTGATTATTTCCAAAATAAACTATTTAATTCAGTTTAACTTTTATGTGTTTATGATTTCTCAAACAAGGTTGTTTTTTTTTTGTTTTGTTTGTAATTTTTGTAATTTAAAATTGTTAACTTGCATTTAAAATGAACTCAAATTAGAAGAAAAAAAGTAAAAATAATAATAATATTAATAATAATAATAATAATAATAATAATAATAATAATAATAATAATAATAATAATAATAATAATAATAATAATAATAATAATAATAATGAGGATGATGATATTTATATTATAAAAGATGATGACAATGTCGATGAACATGATGACGGTGATGATGATGATGATGATGAAGATGATGGAGATGTGATGATGATGATGATGACGACGACGATGATGACGATGAATGACGAAGATGATGATGATTTTGGTGGTGGTGGTCGTGGTGGTGGTAATGGAGATGATGTGCTCCATGACAAAACAGTAAAAGACAATGCATCTTCACGCTTTCTTCTTGTTCATACTTGTCTTGTTTCTCTTTTTAGTCCCGTAGTTATAAAGTTGTGTGCCTGTCTCTTTTTAGACCTGTTTCACACTATTTACAGAAAAACACGAGTCCTTTTTGGATCTTTTATAATTACCAAGTTGTCTTCCAAGTGTGGTGTTTTTGCTTTGCTATTTGGATTTATTCTTGTTCTTAAATAATAAAAAAAATGCATGCCTTTGAATACTTTCATAATCATTGCAAAAATTCACCAAAACGCACAGATTTGCAACATTTTTCTTGTTTTTATTTTTGGTGGGGGGAGGGGGGGGGGGGGAAGAGGAGAGCCATACACCTAAACCCCTCTAGCGGGGGTGCCTGCTTTGCAGACATGTGCTCATGGCTTCGTCACTTCGATGATTGGACCCAAAAAGAATTCTGAGCAACCCCCCCAATCTTTTTTTCGGAACTCCTTGATCCATTCCTGTAATAATACTAAGAAGAAGAAGAAGAAGAAGAAGAAGAAGAAGAAGAAGAAGAAGAAGAAGAAGAAGAAGAAGAAGAAGAAGAAGAAGAAGAAGAAGAAGAAGAGAAGGAAGAAGAAGAAGAAGAAGAAGCAGAAGAAGAAGAAGTAGAAGAAGAAGAAGAAGAAGGAGAAGAAAAAGAAGAGAAAGAACAAGAACAAAAACAAGACAAAGAAGAAGAGAAAGAAACAATGATGATGATGATGATAACGATGATGATTATAATGTTTTAGTATAAATGATTCTTTTGCACATAATTCAACACATAGCCTCTAATGACTAAGTGGTCACTTGGTCACACAGGACTACTAGTACTCCGAAGCTCACTCTGTAATGCTCCATTTGATTAACTCATTATGTTCTAAATATATTTTTGTGCTGGGGCCTGGAAACAGAATCGTTTTATTATTCAAGTTCAGGTCAAATATATTTGGCAGACGAATAATTAAGAATTTTAATAGAACTGATTCTTTCCTTATCTTGACCAATGATATTTAGAATTTACAACTTTAAAATCTATAATTTACAATGTAGATCAAGTATACATCACGTCATAAAGATTGTTAACAATTCTTACCATTATTATCGTAGACTAGAGCTCAAACAGAGGGTCTACCTATGCTTTTAAGTCTACTCAATGATAAGGCTTTTTCATTTGTGGGTCCATTTTATCAAAGTCTTAAGCCTCTATGGTGATTGGTTTAATCACAAACAGGTGATTTTCAAGATATAAAGGTTACATGTTAAATTCCGGAGTTGCGTTTTGCTTACGGTAGCACACGTCACGTAGATCTAGATCTACTATTTGTTTACTTAGATCTAGTTATAAAAATGAGCTTGTTCTTGCATAAATAAGATCTAGATTTTAGGGAAAATTTTAGGAATTAGTTTGATTTGAATTGCAGTACGATTTCTAGATCTACGGAAGAGTTCTGTCTCTAGACACAAAATAACATAAATTGAGAATAGATTTCAAACTAGATCTAGATGTAGATCTAGCTACAGTTTTTACTCATTTTTTTAATAATATTATTTTCCTAATATCGGCTTTTCATTTAAATTATGACACTGTTTTTAGCCTTGATTGATGACTTTCTTTATTGCAAGAAAATTCTTCAATATGCCCGGAAATTTCAAGATGAGTGAAGTAAAAAATCTGTCCTAGCCATGATTTGCTACGATTTTTTATTCTACAAGCAATAACAACGATAGGTGCTCATCGGAACATCGTGGTGTTACTAAAAATAAGTGTGTTTGTTTACATTTTCTTCGTCCCAGCTGGGCACTTGTCAGGGACAATTTCATGCGCCGCGCCCAGTCCCAAATCTTGGGTAGATCCTAGTTGGGACCGCCCAAGCCAAAAAAGAGCTTGGGCGCCGCCCAACTTTGGGACCTTTTCATGCGCACGGGCACTGGGGTCCATGATTTCCCCTACCGGACGAGAGTTCTTCTTTACAGGAGCCCTCCTTCACGTCGTTCGCTGCAATATTTGGTCTTTTGTCCATGATTTCTTGGGAGAGTACAGCAGTGGTTTCCCGTTTCCTTCTGCCGGTGGATGGCTTTTGGGATCATCCGCCCTTTGACAGGTTTTGTTTTTGATCCTGCAGGGTTCCACTACCCTCCTCATCAGGTAAACCTGATGGGGGAGCCGGTTTAGTCGCCGACAACCCGACAGATGCAGTTTAACGTCATACCTAGGACGTCATAGTCTAGTCTGCTGATTTAAAACCCGAGCGTGTTACTTTGTTTAATCAGTGAGGATAAACTAATCAGGGCAACCACTAACACGGGCACAGCCACGGACTTGACCTAGATAATTGTGTAGGTTGGAAGTTCCTAGACTAAACCGCAACAGTGTAGACCTATGGGTTGCTCGGAGTTAAAAGCGGAGAAAGTGTTTAATTAGAAAAAAGCTAGAGGAAAACATGAACAAGTTCATAGTTTTTGTTTATTTTTTTTAATGCTGGTATTCATTTACTTATCATATTATTTTATTACTTTTCAAATCCCGGCTTAGAGATTTGCTCGTACGTATCGTCAACACATTTCTCCAAGAGTCGGAAGCTTCCAAACAATATCGAATCCTTTGAAATCTCTGTCTGAAGTCTAATCTTATTTGCTCAACATCTGCTTCATTTGTTTTAAAAACAAATTTATATCTAAAAATAAAGAAAAAGAAAGAGAGAGAGAGAGAGAGAGAGAGAGAGAGAGAGAGAGAGAGAGAGAGAGAGAGAGAGAGAGAGAGAGAGAGAGAGAGAGAGAGAGAGAGAGACTCAAACACATGAAGATGATGTTCACACTCACATACCTATCTATACAAAATGAACGTACATAACTGTGGGTTGGAGTACAGAATAAACTAATGACAGGAAAGAGAATAGTGTTAAGTTTTAAGATGTTTTGACTATACGACAGACTTCTTGGTTTCAGGATGTACGTATAATATAATATCATTTGTTGTATATTCACTGGGCCTGTTGCTTTGCCCGATTATTCGTCTTTCCTTTAGCTGCACGGATCTCATCTTTCTTGAAAGGTGAAACACAAAACAATGCAATCCTTTCAATGGTGTTATAAAAATTTACTTATGTAAATTATGGAATTTTTTTTTCTTTTTCCATAATGATGCATGTCACCGCTATTTGATTTTAGGCATCCTGTGAACGAGCAAGTTTTCCTTCCAGAGATTTCTTAAATGTTTCTTTACATTTTCTGCCCAATAAATCTTTGGTATAGATCGATGTTACTGTATTGAGCACTTCTCGGCATTTTACGCAAAATTTAGAGTTAATGAATGTGAGCATGATATGGACAAGGTAGGCCTACAAACAATTGATTGATCATTTGATTTAATTGATGACAGTTCCACTTCATAGTATTAGCATTGGGTGTAGAATAAAATCTAATTTAGCTCTAATTGGCAAAGTTAGACTAATTTATGTCTGAAAATATTTACGTGGATTCTAACTGTAGTGGCTATATTATTAGAGTCTATATGTATTATTCTAATAAACTTCTTTTTTTGCTAGATCTTGAGTGGATCTAGACATTGTTAGATTTTCTTTTCTGCCCTAGATGACGATTGATTTTATCCAGTTCTAGATCTAGTTTAGAATGTACATGCATTTATTGATACAGCCAAATAAAGATGCTGACCTTGAAAGGAACATCTGTCAATTGGCTTTTGCAGCTAGATAAAGTGAAATCTCTATATTGTTATACAATTTTTTTTCCAATAACGCTTTTCAAGACAACAGCTATCCAAATTGTTGTTTGCATTAAAGGATTACATGTAGTTTTGTATTTTACGCAAACCGTTAAAATTCAGCCTACATGATTATCTAGGTTAGCTCAGTGGCATTGCCTTCTATTTTTGAACGGCTTGAGATGTATCCTCTCTGGTTTTATGTGATCGTCCGAAGCGGACGCCTGTTTACCGCGGCAGGTTACAGGCTACACGCGCAGGCAAAAATCACCGGAATGTTCGAGCAAATAAGAGCTAGGGAACGCGAGACGCGATTTGACCAGCGCGATAGAATTGATATCTATTTCACTTTCTAAAAGACTGCGATTACGGCGGTGCTGGAAACGCGTCTCGCTTCGAGAAATTTTACCAGAATCAAAACTATTGTTTTTTTTTCTCTCGCGTCGCGCGTGTACTGTGGTGTTTTATTTGAAGGTTAGACGACACTCAATAGCTTTGTATTTTAACTGTTTCTGGTATTATGATTTTTTGTTTCTAGATCCATTCAAACTTCCAAGAAACGTAATACATAACAATTCAAATTTTATGAACACAGTGGGTGTAGGTGCCTTGATAACAAATGTACATGCATTTAAAAGGCCTTCTATTTTTGATACAAGACGTATAGACCATGCAAAAAGACAAAACTTCGAAAGAATTAACAAGGAGATGAATGCAAGCGATATTAATTTACCTTGTTCGCTTCATATTAATGTTAAGCATACATTTGTATAAAATTGAAACACAGTTACAGCGTTCTATCTATTCGCCGCCCTCTTCTCACTCACTTTCGATTGTTCCCTTTATATATATATATATCGCTATATATATATATATATATATATATATATATATATATATATATATATATATATATATATATATAATATTATATATAATCACTCACTCTCTTTACCCCAATTCTCCATTTATCTGTGCCTCTCCACTGATGTATATTGCTTTCTAGTTCATAAGTTTCTGTTTTATCACAATGTAAAGAGCTGGTAAATAGCTTTTGTTGTTAAAAAGCATCGCAGAAAAAGAATAGCCATACTGAAGTAGCCATTTAGTTTTGACACATAAGTGAAAGAATCTAGGAAGGCTGTACTCCAGAAAAAAAGTCTCTTTTAGGCAAAGCCATCTTCTTAAGATTAAAAGTAAATTTTTTCTGTCACTTCACCCAATTAATATTAGTTATTATGCAAAAGTGTTAAGGCTAACGTCTCTCGCGTTGTCTGTGTACGCCTTTAAAACTTTTACACGCGTTAGCTTTCTGGTACGATTTTACTACGTAGTGCGAGCGACATATGCGTCTCGCGTTTCCAATGAACACAGCCTCACTGGCTCCCAGCCGCTGGTAATGAATCTAATGATACGGAGAGAAGGTAAAAAAAAAAAAGGGGGGGGGGGGGGGGGAGCGGAAAGAAATCACACGAGTTTAGACATGCCTTATTTTTACGGTCTCTGGTCGAGGCATATGCACAGACTTGTGTCCTTGATCTTCTTCTTCAGTAGAAAATCATTGCATCATTGACAATCACTGATGAATCAGCTGTGATTTTGAAACTGGTAATTTCTATCTTTTTTTTAAAATCTATTTTACCTGACAAGATTAAACACATAAATTTCATTCGACATTATTTGTTTAAATTTTGACAAGTTGATTACTATGAAGTCCGCTCGATTTTGTGTTCAATTTTCAGTTCCCATTGTAATGCTTTGAGCTGTAATTTGATTTATCGCCTTCTTCACACTGTGTAGGTGCGTATTTTTGGCAAGCGGATCGACTAGATCTCTGAATATGATGTAGACTAGATTGTTTTATTTAGTTGTATAATGTTTGCATTTCAAGCCTATGAACGTAGTCGTGTTTATTGAACACAGCCCGCACTGTGAGGGAAAGTGTAACAGATGAACTATTTGACTTTATTTGTCTAGGGGTATCAAAATATATACAGCCAATCACACGACTCGTCAAGAAAAAAAGTCTGAAGTCCGCAAGTAAAAATTGTAAATAGTTTAATCCAATACAAGAGGTAGACTCTAAAATCACTGTAGGTAGACTTAATGATCACTGTAGGTAGACTTAATAATCACTGAAGGAAGACTTGATATTGACTGACTGAACAAAATTTCGACTCTTATTTATACAAAATCTCTTCGAATCATCCAAAAAAGGAATTACATAAATCGTAAGAGAATATTTATGAGTAATACGCTCTAAAATAGCAACTAATCAGAAACAAGGAGTGACGAGATCATTGCTAAGCTATAACTAGGTCGAAGATTCTGGAAGAATCTAGGCCGTACAAGTGCGGGCTGTGTTCAGTAAACAAGACTAAGTTCTTAAGCTTGAAATACAAACAGTAAACAAGACTAAGTTCTTAAGCTTGAAATACAAACAGTATGCAACTAAATAAAACAATGTACATAGATCTAGTCGATCCGCTACCCAAAATTACGCACTTACGCAGGATAAGGAAAGCAATAGCAACAGATCAAATTACAGCACAATGCGTTACAAATCCCCCCACTTGAAATAATTGTTTCCTAAAAATTCATACCCACGTTCATCCAAAGCATTATATACTGCTCTCCATTTGATACATGTACAAATGTATCATAAATGAAATGGATACATCACAAAACTTTTTCTTGATTTGGGCATTCTGGCAGTCATGCTTTTCCTTAAGTATAAACACGAAAATACTGGCAATACAAGCAAAAAAAGTGATATTTGGAAACAGGTAAAATACAACATTACAATAAATAGAGGCATATCAGAAGCTGCCTACAATGATAACAATGGAAGCAAAATATTATACAGAAACTCTACTAAGAAAGTCAGCTTTGCCTTTAATGTGTTCTACTCTAAAAACAAAACTCTGCAGAGCCAATACCCAACGCATGATGTTAACGAATATGGAAACTTTCAGGAATTTGAGAGGTCGGTGGTCTGTTTGAAGCGTGAACCGCTTGCCATAAAGATACAAAGCAAATTTCTTAATAGCTCAAACAATCCTGAGACACTCTCTCTCTCTCTCTCTCTCTCTCTCTCTCTCTCTCTCTCTCTCTCTCTCTCTCTCTCTCTCCATCACATAATATCTCTTCTCCCTATATAGAAGCTTCCTGCTTGCATTAGCGATAGAAAAATGTGTAACAGGGAGCATCAGTATGGGTTTGCTAATTACAGCTTTCTTCAATGCGGCGTACGCTCTCTCCTGGGGCTCTTCTCACACAACTTTATTATGCTGACCATTACGCTTAGATCTGACAGAGGGGCAGCAGTAGCAGAAAAGTTAGATATGAATGGTTGATAATAACCAACTAAACCTAAAAAGGATCTAATCCCTTTCTTGGTGGTCGGTCTCGGGCCATCTTTCACTTTCTGAACATTGCAGTCCTGAAGTCCAACTGTCCCTCGTTCCAAGGCGGTGTCCTTGGAAGTCAACTTGTGTTGCTCCTAGTTCACACTTGTTGGTCTCGCAACTAGGTTGGCCGCTTTAAGCCGCTTGAAGACTTCCTCTAAGACTTGCAAGTGTTGCTCCCACTCTTGGTATGGATCAGCAGATCATCGGTGTAGTCTACCACGTGTCCATTCCCTCCAGAAGTCATCTCACAGCTCCTGTCATGGTCATGCCCGAGTTAACCATTCCGAACGGCATGCGCAGGAACTCGTAGTGTTAATCCATCGTCACGAAAGCAGTCTTGTGGACATCTGAGGGCCGCACATGTATCTGGTGATAACTCTTTGTCAATTCGAGCTTGGACAAGTACTTGTCTTCGCTCATAATAAGGAAAGACTCAGCTGACGAAGGAACAGATTGAGGGTCCGTGACCGTAATCTTGATGAGACTACGCAGAAATCAACGCACATACGATTACTCCTTCTTCTTCACGATGACCACAGGCGATGTGTATGGTGAATCACCATTGCGTATGACCCCTAGGTGCTCCATCTGCTATTGCTCTTTTTTGGGTGAAGGTTGCAGGGCGAATGGTACAGGATACGGTGTCTGACATCTATCTGGTGATAACTCTTTGTCAAGTCCAGCTTATACTAAGGAAAGATTCAGCTAGCAAATGAACAGGTTGAAGGTCGGTGACTAATCTTGTTGAGACGACGGAAATCAATGCAAATACGATTACTCCCGTCCTTCTTCTTTACCACGACCACAGGCGATGCGTATGGTAATCACTCTTGCGTATGATCCCTAAATCTGCTGTTGCTCTTTTTTTAGCGAAGGCTGCAGGGCGAATGCTACAGGATACAGCATCTGACGTACAGGTACGTCGGAAATCAGTTCGATCCGGTGTTCAGCCAGATTAGTGTCGCCTGGACGATCTGTGAATATCTCGTTGAACCTTTGGACCATCAACTGCAGCTCCCATACGTTAGGGCTTCACCGAACTTGACATCTGCAGCATCTTCCTTCTGTCCCCAAATACCAATCTCGGGTAGATCTTCGGAGGCTTGTTTATCACCGGTCAAATTGTCTTGATCATGTCCATTATGTGCCTCGTAGTCGTAGTCCTCAACCACGACCACGCACGACGGAACGTTGAGATCATCTTCCTTCTGGCTCGAAACCTCGGGTACTTCATCTCTTGAGAAGATTTGCAAGTAGAGTCTTCTCCTTTCGATTGACCTTGACTTTGTAATCATTAAGACCCACTGTGTTGATAATAAATTATTATTTTAGAATTCTTTCTACTGCACCAACATCTTGTTTGTGTCAGTCAGGAGCAGGACTAACACCTTGTCGCCAGGACTGAACGCCTAGCCTTTGTCTTCTTGTCGGAGTACTTCTTCTGCCTCGCTTGAGACGATTCAAGCTGTTCCTTGGCTAGTTTTAATGTATCGATAAGACGCTCCCGTAGGTCCAGCACGCACTGATAGCTTGACTTCACTTCCTGTTCATCAATGTCTTGGGTCCATAGTTCCCGTAGTATGTGTATGGGTCATCTCACAATCTTACCATACATAAGCTCGAACAGGGCAAAAGGGGTTGAATCCTGAGGCACTTCTCTATATGCAAAGAGTACGGCGTTGATGTATCGGTGCCACTGCACAGCCTCTTCAACATCTTCTTTAATGTGCCGTTGAACTTTTCGACCAGGCTATTATACATCGGGTGATATGGTGTAGTCATAGAATGTGTCAAATCAAGAAGCCTGCATATTTCCTTCATTCAGTCTGAGATGAACTGTGTTCCCTGAGCACTAAGAATTTCTTCTAAAACACGGAGGCGACTGTATCCACAAGCGCCTCAGGTACTGTCTCATTGTCCATTCTCTTTAACGGGACAGCTTTAGATATTTTGTAGCATAGCCTACAAGTGTCAAAATGTTCACTTGCTGGTTCTTTTGGTCCAATTAGATCCACAACCACACGTTTGAAAGGGACATCCACCACTTGTATGCTCTCTATTGGGGCCTTCTGCACTGTTCCCTTGCCCACCGTCTTCTAACATGCATCACACAAACGTCAGTATCTGGCTACGTTCTCGCACATGCCAGGCCAGTAGAAGTTACTCATTATCTTCTCCCTGGTCTTCTGTATTCTAAGGTGACCTCCGGTGACAGTATCATGGGCTACTGACAGTACATCCTCAGGCCTTTAAGGAGAACGACTTGTCGTACGTTAGACTCTCCGCGGGTCGCGTCATTATAAACTCTGTACACGATTCCGTCTCTCTTCTCGAAGAATGATGTTTTTCCCGCGCGATTTTCAGACATAGCAGTCTCTTCCATCCTCTTGATGGCTTCGTCATCTTGCTGGAGTCGGTTCAGCTCCTGTGTGCTTCGGTGTATCTGGTACTGTGAGTAACTTATTTCCGACCTTCTGCCTTGCTTGGGTCCTTGTCGTTACAGCACCAACCAGGGCTGTCATATCAGGGTCTTCTGGGTTCCGAGCACCCGGGACGTTTTCAACAAGTGGCCTTTGGTATGCATAACGCCTCCCTTTCTCCAGACAGATAAGGTGTCTGGACTTGGATACTAGCCTTTTCCGCCAGCAGTTCTGTATTGTCGATCCTGGCAATCAAACAATATTTCCGTTTGCTGATCATCATCAGCTAACACACGATGAACCACGACGCCCTCACAACCTTTGTCTCTCGTAACGTCGACTGTCTTGTCTCCAACAAGGCCCTTGACGATCGGTAAGTTCAGCTCCCTGGCTGACTCGTTACCACAACAGGCTGCACAGTCTATCATGGCTGGAACTCTCTTTTCACTTGCCAACTGCAGCAACCCGTCTTCGACTTCGGTTCTGACGTCATACCTGGTGTCCGATTTTCCCGCATCCTCACCTGATGCTGATCCCTGGATTTCCATCACCCGCATGGCTGCCGATCCTGCTCTCTTGGATGAAGTAGCCTTCTTGCTATTCAACCTCAGCTTCGGGCAGTCCTTCTTCAAGTGAGTCAACTCGCAACAGTGATAACACCCTCTACTTTGCGTCGCTTTATTTCTACAATTCTGCGAGGTGTGACCAGGCTTTCTACAAATCTGGCAAATGAGCTCTTCTTCCTTCTTGAAAAGGGGAGGCCTATTAATACCACCTTGCCCATTAATACCACCTTGCTTTACTCAGTCGCTCAGTTGTCTTTTGCGGGCCGTGAGGAACAGCTCCACTGATCTCGCCACTTCTTCAAGGTCAGCTAGTTTCTTTTCCCGTAGATATGTAGACAAATCGGCCAGGCTTAAATCTAGGAATTGCTGTTTCATAAACAAATCTCTGAGAGCCTCATATGTCTGTGGTGCTTCCGCCAGTTTCACCCCTCGTTCCAAGTATGTCTTGCGGCGGACAATGAACATGTTGGGATTCTCTCCCTCCTCTGGTGAGCAAGAGCGGAATCGCTGCCTACAGCCGTCTTCTGTCAGGTTATATCTCTTTTACAGAACTTCCTGGCACGATCATAATAATTATTTGTGGCCTCGTTCTCTGAAAGTCGACAAAACGCCTCTAAATCTCTTCTTGTCAGCAGTGCTGATACTGATGTGCACCAGCTTTCCTTGGACCATCCACTTGTGGTAGCGAATGACTGGCTGTGTATATTTTCATACCCCTAGACAAACAAAGCCAAACAGATCACCCCCAAAATCTCTTGCTCTGGGGGATCGTCCTGTATTGAACCTACAAGTTCAGCGCATCGGAGAATCTTTAGATCTAGAGTATATTCAGATCTAAGTAACCAAATTTAGCGGTTCTAGAGTTTAGTACAAATGCTCTGCTTGCTTCATTCGTCAGATTTTGATTTAGAT
The DNA here is from genome assembly GCA_033675545.1 of Elysia crispata. Classification (NCBI taxonomy): domain Eukaryota; kingdom Metazoa; phylum Mollusca; class Gastropoda; family Plakobranchidae; genus Elysia; species Elysia crispata. Next base: position 719,055 of record JAWDGP010006562.1, read on the forward strand.
CTAGAGTCGGACTCTCTCAATGCTAGCAGTGTGTGTTCTATTTACAATAAATACACTCATACAATCTTCGGTGTGCATTTTAACGTGAGTTTTTAAAGCCTCTTTAATTTCACCCAGCACTCTCAGCTGATAAAGCTCCATGATGTCGTCCATTCAAGAAATTAAGAGATAGCTGAAGAACTATAGTTGCGATGAGATGAAAAGAAAAATTTTATTACTGAACAAATGGATAAATTGCGCAAACTACAAGCTGAGAAGAAAAAGAGAGAAGCAGAAGCTAGACTGCAAACTAAGAAGGAAGAGCGAGGAGCTAAACTTCAAGCTGAGAATGAAGAGCGAGAAGCTAAATTTCAAGCGGAGAAGGAAGAGAGAGAAGCTAAACTACAAGCTGAAGAGAGGTTAAAAATAGAGGAAATGATGAAAAAGTTGGCGAGGATACAAGCACAGGCGGGTCAGCAAACCGAACACTACCCTACAAGACCGGCTCGTGAAAGAGAGAATTCAAAATTCAAGATAAATTACCGGCAGGAAAGGTGATCTTGATTCTTGGCTACTTCGCTTTGAGCGATTCGCCACTACAAGTGGATGATCCAAGGTAAACTGGTGCAGATCAATATCACTAGGCGTTTTGTCGTCTTTCAGAGAACAAAACCACAAATTATAATTTGTCAAGGAAGTTCTGTAAAAGAGATATAACCTGACAGAAGACGGCTATAGGCAGCGATTCCGTTCTTGATCACCAGAGGAGGGAGAGAATTATCCAGCATGTTTATCGTACGCCTCAAGATATACTTGGAACGAGGGGTGAAACAGGCGGAAGGCATATGAGACTCGCAGAGATTTGTTTATTTAAGAGCAATTCCTAGATTCAAGCCTGGCCGATTTGTCTACATATCTACGGGAAAGGAAGCTAGCTGACCTTGAAGAAGTGGCGAGATCAGCTGAACTATTCCTCACGGCCCGCAAGAGACAACTGGGTGACCGAGTGAAGCAAAGCTCTGGAACCTCTGGTGGTAAGAAGTCAGCCAAGGAACTGAACCTACCGATAGTCAATGGCCTTGCACTGTTGTGAGAGACAGAACAGTCGACATGTTAAGGGACAAAGATTGTGAGGGCGTCATGGTGTGTCGTGGGTCGGCTGATGATAATCAGCTTACAGGATCAACAATACAGTAATGCTGGCGGAAAAGGCCTGTATCGAAGTCCAGACACCTTATCTGTCTAGAGAAGTAGAGGCGTTATGCATACCGGAGGCCATTTGTGATCTTGTTGTGGGAAACGCCCCGGGTGCTAGGAACCCAGATGACCCTAATATGGCAGCCATGTTTGGTGCTGTGACGACAAGGGCCCAAGCAAGACAGGAGGTCAGGCATAAGGCGCTTACAATACCAGATGCACCGAAGCACGCAGGAGTGGATCGGGGGGAGCTGATCCAGCTCCAACAAGATGTCGAAGCCATCAAGAAGATGGGAGAGACAGCTCTGTCTGAAAATGGTGCGGGAAGAACAGCTTTCTTCGAGATAAGAGACGGGGTCGTGTACAGAGTCTATAATAGCGCGACTCGTGGAGGGGCAAACGTTCGACAAGTCGTTCTCCCAGAAAGCCTGAACAAGTGCATGATGTTAGTAGCCCATGATACGATCACCGGAGGTCACCTTGGAATAAAGAAGACCAGGGAGAAGATAATGAGTAACTTTACGAGGACGTGGCTAGATACTGCCGCTCGTGTGATATATGTCAGAAGACAGTAAGCAAGGGAGCAGTGCAGAAATCCCCAATGGAGAATATACCAGTGGTGGATGTCCCTTTCACATCTGTAGCTGTGATCTAATTGAACAGATAGAACCAGCAAATGAAGCAAGACACCGATGCATTTTGACGCTTGTAGACTATGCTACAAGGTTTCCAGAAGCTGTCCCCTTGAAGAGAATTGACACTAAGACAGTAGCTGAGGCGCTTGTTGATATATACAGTTGCCTCAGTGTTCCAGAAGAAATCCTTAGTGATCAGAGAACACAGTTCATCTCAGATTGTATGAAGGAAGTATGCAGGCTTCTTGGTGTGACACGATCTACGACAACACCATATCACCCGATGTGTAATAGCCTGGTCGAAAAGTTCAACGGCACGTTAAAGAAGATGTTGAACTTAGGCTGTGCAATGAGAAGCCAAAGCAGTGGCACCGATACATCAACGCTCTACTCTTTGCATATAGGCAAGTGCCTCAGGATTCAACCCATTTTGCCCTGTCGGAGCTTATGTATAGTAAGATTGTGAGATGACCCATACACATACTACGGGAACTTGCATTAAATGGCAGCTTGCGTTAAATTTTTTTAATGAATTAGAACCTAGCCAGATGAATGCTGTGGACGCCTGCAAAGTTTCAAAAGGAGTGGGCTTGGGTTATAACAGAGGAGTTTGCTAACAGAGCCTCAAAGTCAAAGGTCCGCTTTTAGGAGACTCTAACTCTATAAGTCACTAATCTAGGACATGACTTGGATAGACTTCTCGCTTGCTTTTTCGTAATCAATGTGGCCTTAGCCTAGGTCTTGATCATGGACTACTTTGTCTTTACCTATAGACCTAATTAATGTAGATTAGATCGTTATATCTGGGAGTCTTATAAAGAATTACATAGAAGTTTTGACCTAAAGAGAGTATTGGGAGTAAATTTTACGCAGTACTCAAAATCTAGCTTCAAGTAATCCGTTTCAGTGTAGAACTAGACCTAGATCTAGACCTCTATAAGCCTATCCCTTCAATCTTTGGATAAAGATTTATAAGTTGAGAAAATGAAGGAGAGTAACTCTCCCTGACCTTTGTTAAGAACATCACGACTTTTCACTTCAAAAGAGTTGGATAGCAATCCACAAAGGAGCGGTTCCACTTACTTGGCACGCGCGATTTTCCGACAATATTTTAATGTTGAAATAAAAAGAAAAAATCTTTTCTGTTGTCAAAAGGTAATATATTTTCTCAAAAAGTTTTATGATTGTTAAAATTCAATTCACTGATATCCTTAAAGTATTCCTTAATAAATGTAGCTAAAGGTAATAGTATATCGTAAGACTTCGTACGCGCACGAAAAATGCACAGTTTATCTTAGGAAATGGCGGCCTTAAAATGTTACCATAGTCCATACGCCGCCGAATGTAAACAGCATAGATCTAGAAGTTGAGATCTGAAGCAAATCTTGCTTAAATCAGATTTGTTTTCGTGTTGACTTACAGCACCATTGCAAACGAGAGTGATCTTTATTCTGTGAGCCATAGTGTTTATGTTCAAATCACACGTTTGTTTTTTTTTTTATAGCACATCTAATCTAGATCTAGATCTAGATTCTAGATCTCTAGATTACACATAATTATATTCTAGATCTAGTTTTAAGGCCTGTACACAGTAGGCCTACTTTCGTGCGCAAGATCTACGAAACGTAGGCATAGATCAAGATCTAGAGTTTAGAACCTAGATCTGCATGCTCAATTAGTCAATATATCTTTGTTCCATTAATTTTTCGCTCTGAGTCCTAGATCTGATCTAGATCTAGATCTGGATCTAATACCGTCATAATTCCCTGAGTCTATATCTTTTTCTATTCAATTTCTGGAGTGATCAGTTTAAACAGTGTAGTTTAGTCCAAGCAGGCTCTAGACAGAGACAGATGTGACCCATATCCCAAAGATACAAAAAAATTAGCCTATGCCCATGGCGGATTCCAGGAACATGGATCAAGATTGTCCCAAAATTATAAAATTTTCAACTTTCAACAACACACACATATTATACATCAAAAGAAAGGGAATTTAAAGCTGAATTCAAGTATGTAATTTTTAAGACCTAGAGATCTTTTATTGTTGAGTTACAACAAAAATGGTGCACCTACCTCATGTGTAATAAAACTTCAGCGCAGGTTGATTTTGTCAATGAGGATGTATCTTCAACACTACAGCAGTATTTTTTTTTTTTGCACCAATACATCAAAATATCATTGGAACAATACTCAAACTATTCAAGTATAGTCATTTAAGTCAAGAACAACAATAATTTAATATAAAAAGGTATTTCACAATATATACATAATATGTCGCTATTTCAGATGATCGGAACTTCCTGTGTGTCGGGGATTCTGACCTTCGTATAAATTGTAAAGAATTTGTCTTAAACCGATGAACTTCAGATCAGGTGCAATTAAATTACTCTTTTCGTCAAAAGCCATTCAATTATGTTGAAATGGGTTTTGTTTTTCATATTGGCGCCATAGGAGGCGTACAGCAAGTGAGTATATATGGTTTGAAGACCTCCGAAAGTCTAGATCTAGGCTGCGGTTCTGAACGCTGATTCCGATGGTCAGGCGACACACATTAACAATACGTTACAAATTCACCTTTACAAACCTCACAAAGAAGATCCGTTAACGTAAAATCAAAGTAGCAACACTAGAGCTCTTGTAGAACAAAATATCCGTATCAATAGCCTTTGTGACGCGAGAAAGTGAAACATCAATGGAAGTTCCGACGGTCAGAACGAGGCGACACATAGGGTATGCTGTATTCTTTTTTTAGTCTGAAGCAGTTAAAAATTATATCGGAGGGCTAAAATCGATTTATTCCCGATAGTTATATATTTTTCAATGGAGTCTACTATTTATACGCGATAAAGACCCGATATTGATGGAAAAAGTGGTTCCGAACGCCAATGCTTCAAGGCGACACACAACACGCTGACGTCATAGGGGTTTTCCCATTTCCCTCACACAAAGAAAAAGGGACTCGATCGGTTCAAAATGATTGTAGACAAAGCGCACACTTTTAAGAATACAAAGAAACCACCAGGCATCATGTTCGGATTCTTTTTTTAGTCACAGCAGTCACCCGAACCTTGTGATAGTAAATATGGGACATTTTGTGTGATGCATTTTCTGACGATCGGAACGCAAAAAAATAAAAAAAAAATACATAGACAAGTCAAAACCGAATTATTTTGATATGGTAGTTTATTCACATTGTCAAGAATGAGAAAAACATAAATCAGAGTCATAAATGTATTAAAAGTCTGGAATAAAAGGCATTTAAATTGGCATGATCTTCTTCACCCCTTTTCGTGGAATCCGCCCTATCTTCGTAATACATTACAAGTACAGAGTGTAAGGTTGGAAAAATAATTATTTGAGCAGCTAAAATAAATGCTACAGACTCCAGTGTTCCCTCCTCCCCACACACACATTAAGTTAACTCCTCTTAATTTTTTTAAAATTCAAGATTTTAACCTTAACCCTTAAAGACCGGCCCAGGTAAAGCTCCAACTGATTGGCCAGAGCAAGAGTGCCCAGCCAGTAACAGTTGCGAGAGCGTGTGCTTGGCGCACTAACAGGTCTAGACGTGCGAAAATCAAATATCTAGAAGTGGATATGCTGTTTTTACGCTCTAAAGTTTTTAGACATCTACAGAAGTACAGTGGAAAACTCAATTCGAATTGTATCAGGATAGATTAAATCTTCGAAGTAAGAGTATTCGAATTACAAAAATGGGTATAACAGAGTCTAAGACTTGTTGAGTGAGTGTGCAACGAGTAACCCTTCCCTTCCCCCGTTCCACGTTGCTATCGGTATCAGTACAGATTTGCTACTGGCATTTAATTGTTAATGCATCTGCTCCCTTCTTGATTTGTTACTGTTACTGTTGGTGCACTGATCAGCCTTTCTTGGGCAGTGATTAGCATTGCTTGCTGCTTGAGAGATGCATGTAGCACTTTTGTGATGCCTTATGAGGTGGTATTGACTTCGAATTAAGAGAATCAAATCAGAAAGACTTCGAAATACGAGTCCAATTCTAACAAAGCCAAAGATGAAAAAATACCTATCATCTTGCAATATTCGGTTTATGAGAAATTCAAATAATCAGACTTTGGTTTTTGAGTTTTCCACTGTATACATTTTCTGTAACTTTTCTGTTTAATCTTTGTGCTTATGTTAGTTTTTAAAAACTTTTTTTGTATCATTTAGGACTTAGGGTAAATGACTCACATAAAATCATGTTGAGAAAAAAAATAAACATTTTTTATCGATAAAGCTAATCACCAGTTCCCGTAGTTTGCTAGTAAAGTATATTTCAAGCTTTGCAAGATGACTGATCCAATCACCATGTTCTATATCGCGCCAATCATGATCCTCAAAACAAAGCTCTTAAATCTGTCAGGACGGCCCATCGTCAATTGCATGAGCGTCATTGATCTAATACAAACATAAAGGAACCAATAAGCATCAGAAGAGCATATTCACTATTCATATCCCTATTTTCACACGATACTAAATACCCCTCATGGTCACTCGTTTCCCCTTTTTTGGAAGGGGAGGGGATGAGGGAGAAATTTAGTAAGCAGACACACCAGCCAAAAAATTGCATCATTATTCTATATCTTCGTTATTCAGTTTTAGTTACAGTATATTTAGAAGTAAAATAGAATTCTCTACTTACAGTTATAAAATACGCTTGGATTTTTGACATCGATTAAAAGCCTACAATTCTCACGCGATTCTTTGGTTCCAAACTACAGTTGTCACAAACCACCTCATGCTGGAAAGCTGATGCAATGAGCCCATGGCCCACATCACTTCGCACCTCACCTACAGTACATGTACAAAGACTCTTGAGATTGAATTTGAAGTTCTATAGTATAGCATCACTAGTTTCAAATCTCAAATGAACACCATATATTGGTTGTCATGTCAATTTTTGACCCCTCCCTATAGTGGGTTTATTATGTTTATTTCTTTAGAAGATACAACATGCTCTTACACGGAGGCCCAACTGAGGGTATGACGTCACAATATGTAAATAAGCCCATGAGGACCATTAGGTCTGAGGCTTATATCTTATTTCACTGGTGCTCTGATTTGTCCGTTTAGATTATTGTTTCAACTGACGGGCCAAGTGCCATGCCCCTGACTCAACCAATGAGAAAAATAACATAGATCTCAAAGTGAATAATGTTTACCATGTTCATAACTTCACTTACATTACAGCTAGGAACTTTAAATAAACTGCAAAATTACTGGCTATTATCACTAATATCACTTGAATTTAATCATTACGGTCACATGACAAGCAGAGCAGGGAATGTTTTTGATAGAAGAGAGTCATTACTAATGCTGATGATCAACAAATCATTTGTCTTTAATTCATAACTCCATTCTCCGTGAAGCTGGAAACATCAAGTAGAGTAGATTATGCTCTTTAGATTATTTATAAAATAAGACATAATAACTTTCCTGCAAATTGTCATTTTGCTGAAGTATCTGTTTTTTTCAACAGCTGAATCTAGCTAAATTCGCAAGATTTTTAATTTTCCAAGTCAAGTGTGAAAAAGGCCAATAATCATTTTATTTTAACCCTTTCAGTAAGGAGTAAATTTACTCCTGTTCATAAACCTTTTGAAGTCGTGTTGTGCACTTCCCACACAAGCTAGGTTGGCAGCTCTGCTCTTTGTCAATTCATCAAATGCTGCATAATGTCAATGATACCTAATTTATTTAATCACTTAAAAGTATTGTAAGGCTTAAAGTACTTGATTTAAACTGAAAGAGGTATGGAAAAAAGATCTTAAGATTAGTTAGAATTTTTCACCATTGAAGAATGAAGCAAAGAAACCTTGTTATCACAATTTAGAGCTATACAGTACTGAAAGGCCGCATCATGTGTCTTGGAATGTATGGTGGTAAAATAAAGCGAATCATTCAAGTTTTTTTTTTTTTTTTGTTTTTTTTGGCAGATAAAGATTTTTTGACAAAATCATTCAGAATTTTTTTTCCTGGAGAATGGCAGGTCTGCGTAAATCAGATTTGTCCTCTGAAAGCAAACTAGTTTCTTTCATGTCATTCTAATATTACTATACCGTGGGGAATATATATACTTTGCTCCTTGTTTACTCCATTATCTGGATTGAACCATTGTTGTCAAGTTCACAGGAAATGACCTTACTAAAACCTTCATTATCAGAGATATAAATTTTTTCACTCAGATAAAATCTGATTTCAGACTTTTCTGTTGTTTCTGGTTTCGGCTTTGACCTTTGTATAATTTTTTTTAAATGAAAAAAAAATTTTTTTCTATGCTAGTTAGTATAGTCTGTATACTTACAGTGTAAATTCAGGGCTGCCACTCTTCCGTGGACATGCGGAAATCCACGGTTACACATATGCGCTGTGGTTTTCCACAGTCGCAGCAGTCGTTCCGATGCTTCAGACCTATGGATACCGCATTTTTTTCCCCTCTCCGTCCGCTGTGACGATCAGAAATTATTGAAAGCGCCCAGCTAACGGTGGATCTGATGGCTAGGAGCCAAGAGAGCTCAACTCTCTGCCCCGAGTAATATTGTACAAAGATATATTTATATCGAAAACGACCTGCTTACTGCAGTTTTCACAAGGATACCAAGTTGTGAAAATTATAGGCCTGTGCTCTCTGTTTTTGGCCCAACTACCAACTACCAGCTAGTTCTAAAATCTTGATGGCGTGCCTTTGTTTTCTGTTTTCCGTTTTCGATTGAACTAAACTGCTGCTCAAGCCCAGGGAAGAGAATTTTCTGTAAATTTACAGAATTCTGTAGTCCATGTGATCCTCTGTAAATCCTATCCTTGTGCCAGATGGAAACTTTAGTCTGAAAAAATTTTTTGGTTCGCAGCTTTTAAAGTTATTTATATTTAATTTTAAGCTGACTGCATTTAAATCCTAGCCAAAAGTTACAGTCTAGTATATCTACGGTGTTGATTAGGGTTCTAAAAATTAATCAATGAGCATTTTGTCTCTCTAGATGTTATGATTACTCAATTTTGTGTCATTGTAACATCTGGAAGTTTGTGAAAAACTTGTTGCTAATAATTTACCTAACTTATGATTGAAGATCAGTTGAAGATGGACACAGAAATAATCCTACTGGTTTTCATCAACACAGATTGATCTTCCCAATGTCACTAATGACATAAAACGATAGAAGTTTAGCTACCTTTTAAGTAAAACAAACCATACCATTATTACTTTGAGGGAGAAGTAGATGTTCTCAGTCATTAAAATATGATAATTGAATTGCAAGACTCATAGTTAATGGTGTAATGGACTTCAATTTTTGTCATTGTAACATTGGGAAGGACTTGTTCCAAATTTTGGGTTTGGAGCTTTTTAACTTCTTTAAAGTTCTGTGTAAGTTGTCTGCATTTTGATTCCTCACCAAGAGTGAAAGTCTCATGGATCTACAGCATTGATAAGGAGTGTACAAATAGGTACACATTTTGTTCTTCCTATGTTACAGTGACATAATGTCTGTCATTGTAAAGTTGGGAAGAACTTGTTTCAGAATTTTGTGTTTGCACCTTTGAAACAGATTTAGACTTCAATGTAAACTGCCTCCATTGTTGGTTCATGAAGAGCTAGGGTCTAGAGTGTCCACAAGTTGATAAAAATTCCACAAACCAATCTGCGAACATTTTGTTCTTCCACACATAATTTTTTGTCGTTGTAACACCAGGAAGATCGCGAAAAACATAGATCTACATCAGTTCACACGTTTTTGTAAATAATAATCAACCTGAATCTATGTTAAAAACTTTTCCCACCCTAGAATTAAGACATAGTTGAAATTAGATTTTTAAAAAGCCCATAAGAAACGGTAGTAATGGACCTATTCCTGTCATCATAATGTCAGGAGAACCATGTTAATGCCCAGTCTTGAGTATTTGTTGCTTACATGCTTAGATTTATCTAAAAAATAAAATGATTAAATCTTTTGAAACAATTACTTCAAACAAAAGCGTCCAAAAAAGCTGTTCAGATTTACATGGGGCCTTAAATGCCTCTGGACATTATGGTCAGGAACTTTTTTTTTGGATGTTATCCTACGATGGCGAAATGGAAATGACTGGCGCCTTTGACTATTGAGACTAGTGTAGAATAAAGAAAGGTGTACGGGAAGAAAGAGGTCCTTTCCGGTGAACATGACAAGAATGGTTTAGTCCAGAACGTGAAAGTAAATAAGGAACGAAGTATTTTCTGGACGTTATTGTATGACATGAAACGACCTAGTTTGGTTTCAGAAGCCTAATCAGATTTAAGAGTATGCATTCACCCTGTTTTATTAGGGAAGTGAATTCTATTTTTAGCACTCTTCTCTGTACAAGCATATAGCAAGCTAGCTAGGCTTTTATAACAGCTGATCTGCTCTGCTGATAATAGGCCTCTAGTTTCTAAATGACAAAAAGCATAATGTCCACAAGCACATATTAAAAATAAGATTTAAAAGGAATACAAGTACTCTCTGTAATTTCTGTTTTTTTAAGTGAAAAAGTTGGTCACTTTGTAAAAACAACCACTCAAAAACACCAGTATTTTATGTGACATTTTTTATTGACAAAATGGTAACCGATTCAGTACAAAACATTTAATTATGTGGCTTTAAAGGTACACCAAACTATACCTGCTAAAATTGCTATTACCTTAACATTTCCTTGGAAGAATAAATTATCATTTTTCTTAGAAAATCATTTTGAAATTGAAAAAAAACCAAAAAAACGAACATGAAATCATCCTACTAGGCAACTTTTGACATTTTGAGATTTGCTCATATATGATCTTTATATAGATATAGTCAACACTGCTTAACTCGATCTTCAGGGGACGGAACTAATAAGATCAACTTATGTGAAAAATCGAAATAAGTAAATCAATGATTTGTCTCTGCTATATATATATAAATGATTGTAAATTTATATTATACTATGCCATTTCAAGCAGACTATTGATTTTGTGTGTTTGTTTTGATTTTTCTAACGTTTTGTTTTTGCCGTTAGAAAAAGTTTTTTTTTCGTTTTTTTTTCTTTTTATTGTAGCCTGTTGCGGTTTTGGTCTTTACTCTTCACCATTGTCCAATTACAGTGGAAATCTCAATTTGAATTGTATGGGAATGGATTAAATCTTGGAATGAAAACTATTTGAATTACAAAAATGGGTATATCTATTATTACTCATTGAGTGAGTGTGTACTGTGCCTACAACGAGCAACACTCCCCTTCCCCGTCCCACTTTGCTATCAGTATCAGTACAGATTTGCTACTGGCACCTAATTATTAGTGCATCTGCTCTTTTCTTGATTTGTTAGTGCACTGATCAGCCTTTCTTGGGCAGTGATTAGCATTGCTTGCTGCTTGATTCTTTTGTGATGTCTTATGGGGTGGTATCGATTTGGAATTTGAAGAATCGAATCAGAAAGACTTCGAAATACGAGTCCGATTCTAACAAAGCCAAAGAGAAAAAAAATAACCTAATATCTTGCAAAATTCAGTTCATGAGAAATTTGAATTATCAGACTTCGGTTTTTGAGGTTTCCACTGTAGCTCAATATCTGTTTTAGGGTCTGGGTTATATGTTTTTTTTGTCTACCATTGTTATCAAGTTTTTTCAGTCCTTTTTTTATTTTCAATAGAGAACTCATTGTGGGCAATCAATCTGGTTCTGATGCTAGACCTATCTTACCGTTGGATTCTGATGAAGTGTACTCTTGCTTATAGAAATCAGCAGGCAAAATGTATCTCAATAATAAAGCCGACTGTCCCAGTCCTAGCACTACAGTCGGGGAGAGATAAGAGTTGTTCAATTAACCAATCACATTTCACAGAGGAAGCAGATCTAGCCTACAATGCACGCAAAATGTAAATCCAAGTAAATAACGCGGATCTTTCTAGGCCTAGCCCTACAGCTGAGGAGATATGTGATGGGAGAAGTTTTCAATCAACCTGTTACAGTGGCAGATCTACCCTTCAAACAAATCAATCAACCAGTTACAGTGGCAGATCTACCCTTCAAACAAAATGTACGAAAAATGTAGATCTAACCAATAATTTAGGGGTGAGCAGTGGTTAAGTCGGTAGGGCGCTTGACTACCAATTCAGAGGTCCGAGATTGAATCACAGTCCGTGCAAAAAAAGTTTTTCAGCTCTCCTGTGTCCACCCAGCACTAAAATGGGTAGCTAGGTCTCTTTAGACTCGGCGAAAGTAAAGGTGATGAGGAAAGCAATGGCAAACCACCTCACAATTTCGTATGCCAAGAAAAATCAGGACCCTATTCCTGGTTCCCCTATGCTCGAATCGAGTACGGGGCACTTTTCTAAACAATAACATCGATTTTGCTAGGCCTAGCCCTATGACTGAGGAGAGATCAAATGGGTGGTCAGTGTTCAATCAAAACAATCTGTTGAATCACAGAGGAGACAGGTCTAGGTTACAAACACAATAGATGCAAAATGTAATAAAAAATAACACAAATTGTTCTACTTCTCAGCCTAATCGTACAACCTGGGAGGAGTATGGGATGGTTTAACACTAACAGTGGCCAATTAACCAATCACGGAGGAGACCATATCCAGCCTACACACAATGCACAGCATTTCTAGCCTAGCTCTTCATTAAAGCACACACACATTACACTCATAAATTCGTGCATTTTTTAAAAACTTTTTGATGATGATGATTGTTGAACGATAGATCTATATATGTAACTACCTGGGTGATTCCTTACTTCCTACTTCAATAGGACCCACTAGTTATCTATAAAGCTCAGAGCTTCTTCCTACTCGAAGAAATTGCAGGTCCTACCTTATTATGGTAACGAGCCTAGCAGCTGTACAATTTTGCAGAGTTCACGCTCTTTGGTCCTCTATTCAATCTTAACCTAAAGCGAAAGTTCAACATAATCAAATTTCAACGTTCGAAATCTAACCATCAAGGTCAATCCAACTTCCTAGTATGATATGGGTATGATCTCATTTGCATAATTGCGACCGCCCATGGCTTCCCCTACTGTACCATGTGGTACCTCGCCATTAGTCCAGTCTCAGGTAATCAATGAGAGACGGAGGGGGAAGGGGGGTAGGATCATGAATCTAAGATTGTCTTGGTGCAAAACCAAGAGCATGACCAAAGCCTAGCACTCATGCAATCACCAGACTTCTCACATGAGTGTCAGTTCAAGGAGACTGGGGCCAGTTACTCTCCATAACTGGGAGAAGAGGTGTGCCAAGTCTGTCTGGCACAGACAGTGGGCTTAGGATACTCAATATTAATACAAGACTACATCTTACACAGAATAATGACAATATGCTAGTTAAATTTACACTGTTACAGTACGGGCAGTGCAACAGAACTTAGTTTAGGAGAATACTTCTCCATATTAGTGAAGTGATCATATCTCACTATCAATAATTCATAGGTTAAAGACATAGGTTAACACAATATTTGGAAAAAGAATTCATTGGAATAATTACACTTTACAGTAAAGTCAGTCGTCTGTCATTGAGTCAATGATTGTCTGAAGGGAGGAAGTTAACAATTGAAGTAATAGTACTTAGAATCTGCTTAATTTACAAGTAAGGACAGGGCCTTGCGCTAACTTATACTTTACAACTTACCCCGAATCACGGTGATATTCATGTAGAATTACAAGAAATGATAATCCAACACAAGATCTTCGGTCAGTAGTAGTAGTTTCACACAATACTTTAACAATTTCCACTATGAATGATCACAAGAACTTCTCACTGTCTCAGTAATTCCAAACAATACTTCTTACCGACATGGCCTCTAGGTACTCTGAAAATGCACTGACAACGAGTCTTTCTGAGCTCTATATTTATAGTACAAACTAAGTCGGAATAGTCCCTCATCAAAGACTTCCCTGGTTTCCCAGTTTGTCGTCCAACTTTCCTAGAACAAGGGCCAATGCTGACCGAAGAGAATTCTACTCCGTCAAATGGAAGAGCCCGTTTCCCCAACTAAAAACATAACTCAAACGAGATCATGGAATATAGATCTAGGGGTATGAAGCCTATTGTTAACTTATGGCTGCATCTGGCAGATCCCTATCAAAGCATCACATAAACTTAGTTCAATTAGTTTGCCTAAATTCTCCAAGATCCTCGAATCAAAGTACGTCGTAAGCCGACAGAAGAAAAGCTTCTGTGGCCAGCTGGACAGGAACAAAAGAATAGATCGGCTAGTCACTTTATGAACAAAGTATCTTTAGAATTATTATAGAATAGAAGGAAATAAACTGCTAGAGGGGTGGAGACTAGTTTCCCGCCACTAAACTAAGAAAACTAATAAAAACAAGCTAGAAGTGCACTTAGCTTCACCCACATGCTGCTCTTAAGGCCTACTGCCACTGCCACAAATAAATAATGATACCAGCCTCTCTACATATATAGGCTTACGAGAACAATAGTTGTTCCAGCAGCTTTATTCTTAGGCCTAGAAAAATGAATTCAGATAGTCTCCTGGATTATGCAAAGAGTTGTTTTTCTCCTGACAACACTTGTCGATTTGCCAGCACATTGTCAAATGCTTACTGATGGATCAAGAGGAAGCTTTTTTTTATTGGCTAAAAGAAGTGAAAACAATGGCATTTTTGTTTCCACCATCCCAAAAAAAGATTAACTTATCTGAAAAGCGAGCCATGTGCAAGAGCTTAAATAAATACTATATAAGTAGGGGTGGGGACCCAACAAAAAGATTGACTTGAGTAAAAATTGACTTAAGTGAAGATTGATGTAAGCAGCGTTGACCTAAGTGGTGTCCACTGTAGCTCATAGAGCACATATTGTGAACAGTGAAGGCTTAGGCTGTATCAAAGGCCTAGATATTTTTCCAGGATCTCCTTGTTCTACCTAAATATCTGCAATGCTCAAGATGTGGAAAAGATGTTTAAGAAGTTCACCATTTCATCATACTTCTACTCTAGGCAAAAGTAAATATTCTTATTCTCCATATTTATACAGTGCCCTCCACTTAATTCGACATTTCATAAGTTGATGATCCTCTTAAATCGACTTAACTAAAAAGTCTCAAATAAATACCTTTTATCACCACTAATAAATTTTCCCGCAAATCGACATTTTGGTACACTAATTTCTCCTAATTCAATGGAATTTCAACGATGTTTTGGTATCTAAATCATCCAAAATGTCATTTAATTTTTAGCCTAGCCTCATGAGTTAGATCTAAAGATCTGTAGTGTGTGGACCAGTGCAACTTAAGTCAGGGGTTTGTGTGAGAAGAAATGGGAGGCACAAGTACCTTTGTGTGTGTGCATGAGATTGAGAGAGAGAGAGAGGGGAAGGAGGGGAGGGGGCAAGGGAAGGGCTGGCGCCTCGGGCCTCGAGTCGAATGCTAGCACTGCACGGTCTTGCCCATACAACGTTTGGGATTAGGGGAGGGGAGGGGTGTGCTATGGTTCTAGATCTAGTTATGGGATGGGTTTTATTACTACAGTGAAAACCTTAAAAACCGACGTCTGATTATTCGAATTTCTCAAAAACCGAATTTTGCGAGACGATAGTTTTTTTTTCTCTTTGTCTTTGTTAGAATCAGACTCGTATTTCGAAGTATTTCTGATTTGATTCTCTTAATTCGAAGTCGATACCACCTCATAAGGCATCACAAAAGTGCTACATGCATCTCTCAAGCAGCAAGCAATGCCAATCACTGCCCAAGAAAGGCTGATTAGTGCGCTAACAAATCAAGAAGGGAGCAAATGCATTAACAATTAAGTACCAGTAGCAAATCTATACTGATAGTGATAGCAATGTGGGCCGGGAGAAGGGGAGGGTTGCTCGTTGCAGGCTCAGTACACACTCACTCAATGAGTCTTAGACTCTGTTATACCCATTTTTGTAATTCGAATACTCTTAATTCGAAGAATTAATCCATTCCCATACAATTCGAATTATGAGATTTCCACTGTACATGATAGTATTAAAAGTGAGGCTGAACTGAGTCCTCTTCATGTTCCTTCATTGTAGTGCTATAAGCAAACCTAAAAAGTCATTATTGAGATTTAAAAACTTATAAATTTTCATAATACAGTTGAGTCCAATTAATTCGAATTTGGATATTTCAAAGTTATTTAATTTTACCAAATGTTTCTCTCTTTAAGCTTTATAAAAAAATACTGGTTAGTTGAATTTTGAAATAAGGATTTGGTTAATTTGAAGCTATCTTAGCATGATTTTTTGATTCTGAAAGCACTTTTTCTGGCTTGTAAAACAGAGAAAGTAGTGCTTTTCTCAAATTTCTGCATGCAGTAAGCGATTCTGGTGTGTGTCCCGCCTATCTAGATTACCGGCAAGAGTCTGCAATAAGGCTAAGAGAAGGAAAGGGAAATGAGTTACTCAGTTAGGCCCAGAGACAAGGTGACCCCACCCGCACACTAATACAACATTCCTGATCTGTCATCCACATTTTTTTTTTAATTCTATGCATCCTGATAATTCAAATTCCGGATATTGGAAGTCCTTTTTTAACACGACGGGCTCGACTGTATCTCCTAATTCGACACATTTTTGTTGATCTCTGTAACTTCGAATTTATCAGGTGTGCACTGTACCTTAAAAGTTAGGGTTTAAACTTGTGGGCTTAAGTTTATTTAAGCCATGTTCAGATTTTTTTTTCAGAGGCCCTTTACATCCCTGCTTTATTCTACTTCTAGTCTCAATAAATAGTCATTTAGGTGATCGCCAAATAACATCTGGTGACAAAAGTTTCTGACCATAAGATATAATAAGGTTGAGAAGCATTTAAGGCCCCATATAAATCTGAACAGTCGTTACTGAAACTTTTGTATGAAGTGCAGTCGAGTCTGGTTATTTTGAAGTCTTATTGCAGACTCTTGCTTATATCATACACACACCAGAATTGCTCACAGCATGGAGCATCTAAGCATTATGTCCTCTGTTCTACAAGCTGGGAAAAGTGCTTTCTAAATAAAAGAAAGCAGCCAAGATAGCTTTGGATCCTTTATTACAACTTTGAACTAACCCACATTTTTTAATAAAGCTTAAGTAGAAAAATATTCAGTAAAATTATAGCTGTTAAATGATGACGTAAAAAGTCCAAGTGTGTTTATAATTTGCTGTAAACAATTCTATTTTGTTTCTAAATACATGGATACCAACACCAAAACTTAAAAACAAAGATATAAAACAATGATGCAATTTTCGGGCTGGCCTGTCTGCTTGCTAAATATCTCTCCTCCCCCCCCCCTCCCAAAAAAAAAAGAGTTATGGGTGAACTTTAAGGGTGTTAATTTTTTGAGTGTGTGTGATCAAAATAGGTTTATGAGAAGTGAGTTTGTTCCTTTGATGACACTTAGTTATGTTTGTATTATATAAAAATTGTTTATGATGTCCGTCCTGATTAGTTCAAGACCTTTGTTTTGTGGATCAAGATTGGCACAAAATAGCACATGGTGATTGGATTAGTCATCGTTTGAAGCTTGAAATATATGTACTAGAAACTTGGGGAATTTGTGATTAGATTATATAATAATAAGTAACACGAGCACAAAGGGTAAACAGTAAATTTTCAGAAAATGTATACTTTTATAGGTGTCTGTAAATTTTAGAGGGGAAAAACAGTCTATCAACTCCTAGATATTGCTCTTGCAACTGTTATTGACTCGGCACCCTCACCTGGAGAGTTGGTTAGAGCTTTTTTGGGGCTGATTTTCAAGGGTTAAAATTGAAACTGATTTCACTGACTGAAAAGAGTACAATTTAAAAAGTGATGAGGTGCTTTAACAAAGTAAAAGCCTGCAGCTATGTAGAGCTAGGCTGGGTGATAAAAGTTAACACATGTACACAGTTTATAGAGATCCTCAACATACTCTAATGAAGATAAAGCCCACAAATGAGATGAATGAAACAAAGTCAGGTTAGATAGATTTAGAATAGATGATAACAGAAAGGCACAGAACTCCACACTGACAAAAATTACATGTACATTGTATAAAGCTTTGTGTAAGCAGGCTAAATCACATGATGGCATGTTGAGTTCAAACTCGTGTAACACGAACACTCCCCTCCTCTTCCAGTCTATGAAGCATTTGCACCCTGTCCCTGGGTCTAACCCCTTTCCCTTTCCATCTCTTAGTCTTATTGCAGACTCTCGCTATATCATACACACACCAGTATTGCTCACCGCATGGAGCATCTTAGCATTATGTCCTCTGTACAAGCTGGGAAAAGTTCTTTCTTATTATTCATAAAGCAGCCAAGATAGCTTTGGATCCTTTATTACAACTTTGAACTAACCTATATTTTTTAATAAAGCTTAAAGAGAGAAATATTCAGTAAAATTAATAAACTTCGAACTATCCAGATTCGAATCTATTTGACTTAACAGTACTTGTTTCAAAAGATTTAAGCATAATACAGTGGACCTCGGCTATTACAAAATTGGCCGTAGCGAAACCTTGGCTATAACAAAGGGATTATAAAAGACGTTTTTTCTTTCTCTAAACAATGGTATGAGAACCTCTGTCTTAACAAAAAGACATGATGAGAACCCCGGGCATAACAAATTTGTGGAGGTTAAGGTGTAAATACCATTGCCTGACCGGCGCCCGTAAGTCTTGTCTGCGTTTGCATGTCTCCTAGGTCTATATATGCAACGCCTACAAGGTGTAAACTTGAGTGTAGTGGCGAATTGGTATTAGCAATGTTCTCTTTGAGTGGCAAGGTGATGGGTGCTGAAGCATCTATAAATGTGCGTCCAATGGCACCAATGGCGAGTGTGGTGCTTCCGGATTCATTGGTTGTCTTTGGTGTGATTTAGGCTATCCCAGTCAAGATTGCAAGTCACTCAGGGAGGCTTAGTAAATACCTTCACCACGAAACTCTCTTTTTAGGGAGCGTAGTGGCGAATTGGTATAAGCTATGTTCTCTTTGAGTGGCAAGGCGATGGGTGCCGAAGCATCTATAAATAGATGGTTCTAATCTCACCAGTTCTAGCATTTTCAGTCATTTTCACTTAAAAGCCTTACCCTAACCACTGCTGCGCACTACCTAAAATACTAGCTCTTATAATTCTTGATTGCTACTTAAGCCCACTCTTCACTCTCCCCACCCTTTTCCCTCCCTCCCGCATCATGAGGTAATGCCTGTTTATGATTGAACGAGGAAAATTTGGGAATTACTGATGCTTAGATCTACAGCGATTCTCCAGACCCATCATCTGACTCTGAGTCTGGCATTTCAAGTCACTTGCAGTATGTCAATTTCATTTTTGAATCAGCCTTCTTATTCGTTGAACTAGATCTAGATCTACACTTTGTCTCAATATGATTCATTTACCGTATCATTTTAGAAATTTATCTTTGGTATGGCATTATGACATCGATGAAAAGGAAAAAGGAAGTGCATATAAACTGATAGAGGCCGTAGAGAAAGGGGATAAAACTTTACTTGTGTGTGTGAATGAGTGTCATAAGTTGCTCGTCAATTTCACAAAATAGGCAATGTGTTGAAAGTTTGTGTAGAGGTAAGAGTACATTAAGAGACAAAAGGACAAAAAGATTGGGATCGGGTAGAGGCAAAATGAGGAGTTTTAGTTGACCTTGTCTGTAACGAAACCTTGGTAATAACAAAGTTTAAGCCCTGGTCCATTAATTTTGTTATATCCGAGGTCTACTGAATTTTTATTTTTGAGAGGGACAAATTTAAATGTTTCTACGGTTCCTTGTTACAATTGGTCGATATCTTGGAATAAAAAAAAAAACAGAGTAAAAATACATCTGCAAAGGAATCAGAAATGTTGTTCAAATTCGCAACAACCGCTCCGGAAAAAAGGGGATAATGACAATATTATTGTTCTTAAAATTACCATTACCATTACTTTCCTGCACAGAACGGCATGTTTTCCATGACGCTTTTGGCTTTAGCTGGAGTAGGTCAAGTTTCATGTAATTTTTTCAATATGTTCTGTTTTTCACTTTATTAAAGTAAATTAACTTGGTTTTTTCATATTATGTATATAATATATATATGTTTACAAAATTACAAAATTTTATTTTAAAAGGGTCATCCTCTTTGAAAATTGTAAACTGCTTTTAAAGATTATTTGTATTATCATAACAAATTTGGCAAACAATTTGGATGAGTTAATAACAATCAATATGAATTTTATGAAGTTTTAAGACCAATGTTTAGCCTAAATCTATAACTTTTCTTTGATTTGTTATAACACATGGGATACTGATCTTGGCAGATCAAAATTCAGTAAACTTCATCACTGTACATTGAGTGATTTTGGAAGAGATAACTGAGAAAGTTTTCTTTTATAATATGTGTGGGTGCACTGGAAAATCCTTCAAATGGGTCCAGATAAAAAAAAAAATTGATGATCTCAGTTAAAGATAATCAGATTTAGTACCATCGAAATGATCATTGATGGTAGAAGTACAGCAAGTGTTGTACTTAAAAAAAAATAAAATAAAAACAACTTTAAATTAAAAAGTGTTAATACATATTTTGTTATGCACATTGCCCTCTTTTTTAGTATTGAAGCCAAAACCATGATGTATTAAGCTGAAAAACTGTATGACATTATTCATACAAATATAATTATTTCTTAAGGCAGATTGATCTGCCAAATTGAACTTACGGAAGTAATTTTTTTAGTCATCTGATTCTATGTTGTTTTTTTTTAAAACAGGAACAAGATAGCCACTGCTGCAATGGAAAGTAACAAGAAAGAGGGCATTCCAGCGTTAGAAGCAAAGAGGTCTAGTGAAAGTCCTGCAGCTTCAAGTTCATCTGGCCGCAAAGTAAGACTTTCTGTTCTGTTTCCTGCTTAACATTAAGAGGCATCTTCTGGTACGTTGTGCTGTTTGCATGTTTCATATTGTGGGCCTTCTAGTTCTAGCTGCATATTCAATGATTACTGAGCTTTGTGTTGTGCAGCTATCTTATTTGTCTTCACACTCATATTTAGGGTTGAAATCAATATCTTCACATTATTCACTGCATTTGAAGTTGTGGCAGTCATTTGGACAATTCTTTGACTCTGAGAATTTTCAATCCCCTTAAGTTTTCCTTAGACTCTTGTACACAATAGGTCGTTAGCATTGCTAGACACCTCAAATTTGTTTGACTTTTGGACATACAAAAGATAGTTGTTGTATAGAGACACTTACGATAATTTAGATTCTGCATTTGAAATATGCCATACCACCATCAACCATTAACTGCCTTTGGGTAATAGATGTGTTGTAAAATGTAACAGATACAAATGTTATAAATTTTTAAAACCTTTTTCTCTTTCTGTCTCATTGTTTCGATAATATTTTCAATTTCTAAATGAAGAAAATTTAAGAAACCTTGACAGATGGACCATATACATTGAGAAAAGTGTCATTACAATAGCGATCATATGTTGACTGTTTTACTCAAGTTTTAATGAATGTGTATTTCTGAAAGAGTTTTCTCTTCTTAATGGTTTGGATTGTTACTGCTTTATTTGAACCATTTCAGCGCAAGACAAACCCTCATGATGCTATTGAGCCAAGAACTCCCTTGAAACGACAGCGTGTTCCTGTGTCAAGATTTCAGTCCCCCCTAGAAGATTCTGATTCTAAGTTCAAATCAGAAGCAGATGAAAAGAAAAAGGAGGAAAATATCAATTTGTACAAAAAAGGGGCTTTCCTTGCTGTTAGAGGAGCAGAAGGTAAATTAATTTGCTCAGAGTGAAACAAAGCTAATACTATATACTTTGATTTTTAGTCTTAGCTTGTGTCTGACAGAGGTTAAAAAAATCTAACAGTTGATTGTTTTTTTTAGCAATGGCATAAAGCCAGTGTCTAACTTCCAAGTTCATCATCATGTAAGGGAAAGAACTAAACCTAAATCTGTGATTTATTACCTTTGCAAGAAGCCTTTAACATGAGTTTTGAAGTCTTAAGCGGTCTTTCATACATGGTTCCAAACATGTAAGTCTTTGAGTGCCAGATGAAAATATTTGACGCTATCAAACGACTAATACATTATCAACGACTTCTTATGATGTAGTCATCAAAGTTCAATTTCAGCTGACCTTAGTGCCAAACTGCTGGTCAAAAGTCACTTATTTTATTAATGTTGAAAGAGGTGTTAAATGAAATTCTTTAAAATTTTAAATGGATGCCTGGCACAAGACCATCTCTGGTCCCACACAAGACTAGCAGGGTTATGTTATACTACATAATGCATGTGATCAAGCCAGGTATTCCTGTTAAGCATGTACCTTTATAGAAAGAACTAAGCAATTCTTAAACATCCTGACAGGCCTGCCTTTGTGGGTCCAAGTATATTAGCCTTTCAAAGATGTCTCTAATTTGTGAATATGGCTCCATGTGCATAAATGTGGGCGATGAGGCTCTGAGCTGGTGTAGCAGCGCTAAAAAAAATTGGGCATTCACAGGCAAGCCTAATTAAAATGTCGTCTCAGTTATTCTGCAGACTTTGTTTTCTAAGAATGAAAGCCAATCAAAATGGGACATTTTTCCATATCCCTCAATTGCTTCTACCCTTACACCATCCTCCACCCTCAAAACAGAGTCCTGACAAAGAGTAGGAATGACTGCTACCCCCAAAGTCTTCCTTTCATCATTTGGTTTTCTGCTAGTGGTGATGTTGAGCATAAAGGAATGTGAAAGTTCAAGTTTTGTAATATCAGATCAAATTAATCCAGTTAAAGTTCAACCACAGCCCCTTGTTACTGTGAGGCTGAGTAAGAAAGGGATTTTCTTAGATGTAAACAAGGGCATGAATTGAGAGTGTGATGTGTGTGTTTGTGAGGGTGTATTTGTAAGATATCCTCTGCCTTTGTTGTTGATTTTTGAGGTGCTGTCACCATGTTTCCAATAGTAGAAAAGCATAGTCTGTTGTTCAGATTGTTGAACAAGTTTTTTACTTGATGTCTCATGAGTTGCTTGAGACAATGAATAAGTGGACCTTGTTAGTTTTGTCTCATTTCCTTCTCTCTCTTTTTTATCATCCCTCCTTACTCTCTTTGCTGAGTTAAAAATAAAAGTGCTCATATTTAGTTGTATAGATATATAGTTTCAGTTTCTTTGAAAAAAATGATTAGGCACTGACTCTTGATACTTTGGCTTATATGGAAAACTGTGTTCGACTAAAAATTTACTTGCTCTAAATGATATTGATCTGCTCCCACTCTTCCCTCACCCTCTCCACAAATAAATTAATGACATACTTGCTATACTTTTATTGCAAATTCATGATTCATTTAAGCAATCGGTGATAATTATTGTGTAAACGGACAATATCATATATGCAACTAACCTCTCTTTGAAAACTTATTTTCTCGAAGCCTATGTCTCTATCACTCTTACTTCTCTAGATTCATAAAACCAGGAAGCATACATTTAAAAAGAAAAAAAAAGGGTGCAAAAATAAGTCAAGTGTTTCTTATAATTTGTTTAAAAGCCTATTCACATGCTTTGTTGTAAACTATAGTACCCGGTATGCATAGGTATTTTGCGCCGCCACAGTCCCTGTCCAAAAGCTAACTGGTGGTGGCAGAAGCCCAGTTTTCCACCCTACCAGCATGTAACCATGAAAGCAGGATCAGGTTTAAGTGCATAAGATAGATCTAATTTCTATATATATACAATTTATAATTATGTGTGAAAAGCCAACTTTATTAGAGATCTGCCTCAACATTTAAAGAAAAAACTCTCTCTTTTTAGAAACTTTTACCAAAATTGTATTTAATCATACAAGTAATTCATACCAAAGGGCAGGTTAATAAGATCTATTGCCTTCTCTCACCCACAAACAATTGACTTCAGGCCTATAGAAGATCAAAACCCCACTAAAAACAAAAGTATAAAAAGTATGCAAGAAGACCATTTTATATAACATGTATATCCGAAAAAAGTATATTACTAAATAGATTGATTTTTCATCTCAACCACAGAATAAAAAAACAAAAAAACAAAACTATATTACTTCAGAGTTAGGAAAAAAAAATCTTGTGTGAGAAAATTCATTACAGCTTTTTCTTTCTCTCATCAGGGTTTATGATTTTTTTGTTTCTAGGAGATGTATGTATGAAAATTTTTACAAACTTTAGGACACTCATGCTCATTGGCAATATACAGTCAAATCCACATAGGGCCATCTCTTTTTATAAAAAAAAAACTCTGATCAACCTGGTTGGTCAGTCCCAGGTTGATTTTATTATATTTGTGCAAGGTTCCAACCAACTCTTGATTAAGGGCCACAAATTATTGTGGTCCTGAGGTGTTGACTGTACTGTATACTGGTTAAAATTTAGGATTGAAGTTCATGTTTCAATTTTAAAATTTTTATTTTTGGGAAAATTTCAGCTCTGTCAATTTATATTACACAAAAAAAAAAAAGGGAAATTCAGATGTATTAGCTATCTGTCATTTATTAGTTTTGATTGTTGTATATTTTTTTTCTTGCAGGATCATTCTATCTTTGTCGCACCGCTCAGAATGTCTACAGTAAATCTCGACGCCTTAGAATTCAATGGTTGAGTGAGGATACTACACCAAACAAGTACAAGTTTGACTATGCTGACTTTACAGAGATGGAAACTGTTCTTACAGAGATCAGAATGGAAAAAATATCAAGAGATTGTTACAGATTGCCTGTTAATGAAAAGAAAAGAATTGAGACAATTCTTGACAGAGCTTTGCGAGTTGAAAGGGGTATAGCCACAGCAGATGAAGTGGAAGAGGAGGCAATGGAAGATGCAAAGGATCAGGAGAAAGATAATGATGAAGAGGAGGAAGATGGTAAAGGCTTACCTTAATAACATGGCACTAAAGTATTTTTTGCAAAGGGGGGAAACGGTTCTTAAACATCTCTTTTTTCTTACATAGATGGTTGTGATATGAAAAGGCACTAAATATTTACACCTTAGACACTGCCAAGTTTGTGTTTGTAAATTTTGAACTACCAGTACTTCAAATACAATGTTAAAATCTGACTCGCTTAATCTCTTGAATGCCTTTTATAGTTTTACCCTAAGTGCTGAGAGCAAAACAAGTCAAATTGGCTGAACTGAAATTAAAATAATAAAAAAAAACAAAAAACCCAAGTATCGGAGAAAAAGTTGACATCTTTAGGCCAGAGACTCTTTTGGGCAAAGCGTTCAACAAATTGAATGAAAGTATTCCGTTCAAATTTTGCATGCTTGTAGCCATATCATTTAACATTTGTAGCAGTTCTTTTAAGGTAAATTCTTTACCTCTGTACAGTTGGCTAAGGTCTCTTGAGCTCTTTTTATAAGTTATTGAGAGTGCTGTTATTGATCAACCCTCTTCTCCCCCACTTCTTTATCTTTTAAACATGTATACATATTGCATTGTATGACAGACATGTGACCCAGAGTTAATTACAAGAAGAGCCCTTGTTTTTATATATATATATATATCTGTCTTTTGATTCTTCACCCAGATGATGAGCTACCTAAAAGTCGGAAACGTTCATCAAAAGCTCAAAAAGGTTAATCTAAGTTAAAAAGACTTTTAAAAAAATTTTTAGTCTTGATGTTGATTTTTTTCTCATGAATGAGAAATGAAAATGACCGTCAGTTAATTGAATCATTTTTTTGGACTATGAAAATGTCAAATAATAGGACATTGATTTGCTTGTTCTCAGGGCTGCCCCAATGTCTTTAAATTGACAGTAATGTGCCACTGCAGCTAAAAAAAAAAGTCTAATTTGATTAGAAAAGTCAGTCAATAGCCTATTTGGTCAAAACCAGGCCCTCTATCCTCTTCCATTATCTATGATTTGTAATTACATTTTTGTAGCCCAGTGTTAAGACATCTCATGCCTGAAATAAAAGAAACTGGCTGTTTTATTTATTGCTTCTTCAAACTCTTAAATGTATGTTGATAATTTGACTCACAAGACTGATTGTTCCAAGTAATTGAAATTCTTTTACTCCTGTTTTTTTTGGCAATGCTATGAATTTATATTCAGAAAAGTGTTGGATCTTCATTGTGTCATAGATTTAGCTTAGTAATTCTTTGACCTTATTAATTCCAGTCTTCAAGTGCCTCTAAAAGCTCTACTGATATATGTTGTTCTCACGTTATTCCATGATGCTTTCATCTCTCATATTGCTGCTGTATAGATTTATTTTTCATAAGAGGCAGCCTAGCAAGATTGTCCTTCACTACATTATGTTTCCTCTCTGCCATTTTAAAAAATTTTGCCTGGTTGCTCTGTACATCTATCTGAGATGTTCTCCTTTTCCATTATGATGTCATTATTCTTTAATTTATGGTATTTAAGGTTAAGCAGGTTTTATTTCTGTCACTTGAAACTTTTTTTTTTTTTTAAACATTGCATGTGAAATACTTTTTTATGGTAAAGGTAACTTTTTATACTTGCACTTGTCACCGATCCACTTCTCTGTGACTTTGTTTAGTTTAAAAGCTAAGAAAGGATGGATCAAAGTTATCAAAGAGTTAATAATTAAATGGATTATCTTAATTTTAAAAGCTACAAAGGATAAATCAAAGTTAATTTTAAAAGCTTCAAAGAATGGATGAAAGTCATGAAAGAATTAATATACGAATGGATTGAAATGCAAACACTGATTAATTGGGATGAGAGACATAGGACTTGACCTTTAATTATCAGAAATCTCTTTTGAAGTAACCACTACTATAAGGCAATTGGATAAATCTTAGCATGCATAGTTGAACCTCCCACTAATCAATTTTTAATTTCAACTCCACCAAAGCAAGCTTGGCCAAACAGCCAAAGCTTAATAGGTGGGGAGCAAATACAGACTAAGATAGTACTGATAAATGTCATTGATAATGAGCATTTTTTTGGATTAACTAGCATTATAACCCACAATTAAATTTGAGAAAGTTGAAAAATTCTTTTTATTATAAACACCATTTTTTTTTTTTAAATTTCAATTTTTAAAATGTAAATTGTTAGACCTTTTCTCATTCAAACATACTTAATTCATAATAGCTAAATGCTTTGATTGTTCTTATGAAGACATATAGCATATTTTGTAAGATTCATAAAAAAATCATCAGACACAGTTTGAAGTCTTGTTCTGCATTAGAAAATTGCAAAATAAAAAATGATAATAGAGCCACAATTGTATAAATACTGCAGTCTTAGAAAACTAGATCTTTGTCTAACAGATGTAATCTGAATGTTAAGGTTGTGGCCTGATTTCACAAAACTCCTAAACCGGCACAATATTTTTTAACTTGGATTGCATTAAAGATGGTTCCTGTGAAAAAATCTAGGTTACCTTTAGTTATATTAATTTTCAACCAAATGCAGAAACTGGTTTAAGTGAGTTTCTTTTTTTCTTTAAATTAACATTATGAGCGAGACTGGTGGTCCCAGTGTTAAAAAGGGAATGAAAAATAATGATAGATTTATTTTAAATCATTGGAAGAGTGGTTATAATTTTAAAAAATACTTTTTCAGGTAAAAAGTCTGTTGGTGTGGCTCCAGCACAGAAAAAGAAGCAGAAAGGTAAGTATAACACAAACATAATTTTATCGTTTAAGTCACTTACAGCTAATATTAAGCAGATTTTAAAAAACATTTATAGGCTAATTTTGCTACTGAATAGTTTAGGGTGTCATTTTACTATTTTTATCATACATAGAACAGAAAACTGTCAAGATCTGCACTGGTTAAACAATGAGCAACTCGACCTTTTTAATCAGCTCAAGTTGAATAAGTTTGAGGGAAGAATGATGAAATCTTTTTAAGATAATCACTGTCTTGTCCTTGTAAATTCCAAAGATTCAATTCTTATGTATTCTAGATATCATAAGAATGTAAGCAAGCAATCTAGGAGAGAAGAAAGGCCTAACAAAATTTTTTTCAAGACCCTACCTTTAAAAATTGATTAACGCCTGAAGAGCAAAGGAGCGTACCAAATTTATTATTAAATAATATAAAAGTAGCTCTTGGCAGCAATATGTTTCCACTAAATCTGTTTGGAGAAAGATCAGAAAATAAAAAGTAAAGAAACAACACAAAAAACACACCTTTAAAAAAAAAAAGAACTCTGTCATTACCAATAATAAGAATCATATAAATTTTCTAGCAGAAATATTGCTAAAAACTCCCAACTGGTCATCAGAAAACAGTTAAAAATCTTCTCATAATCCAATATCATCTGCATCTGATAGTGAAGCAGATAACTCTAAGCTTTGACAGTGACTTAGACCCAGATTTTTTAGTTGAAAGTGATGAATCATCCGCCGAGCCAGGCCCTTCTTCAAAGCATCTAACTCCACAGGGTTTAGTACTGGCAAGTCTAGGCCTAATAAAAGAAAGGCAATCCCGAGCAAGTCTACACAATCTAGATATAAGGCAAAAACATCAAGATCTAATATTATACTATCGGATTCAGACGCTGACTCTGAGTCAGATTAAAATGAGCCTCCACAACAATCCCCCCAGCCCAGCCCAGACCCAAACGATAACAGTGATGGCTGGATGAGATCGTTGGATGGATTCCCCCCCCCAAAAAAAAGAGCATCCACACAGCAAAAACAATACAAATTGTAAGCATCATAATTTTTTTTTTTTTTACGATCAGATTTACACCTTTTTAGAGAAATCCCAAAAAAATAAACCAATCAAGCAATTTGAATGTTTTTTCTATTCTGTAAAATTCAATTCTGTTTCTGTTAAGACTGAAAATTTCAATACTCTTGGCAAAAATATAAAGATGCAGTGATTTTTTGAAAAAGGTGCAAAAAAGCTGGCAATCCTGGTCAGGCTGGATCAGAAACCTCTGGCAGCGAGTGTGTTAAGATCTGTTAGTTGCAACAACTTTGATTCAGCTACCTTGATAACTTGTTTTTTTTTGTGTTTTTTAGAAAAAAATGGTGGAAATTTGATTTTTTGGAATATTTTTGGAAACTAGGTCTAGACCTACTACTCTGTGCGCTTCTTACATCTGGATCTAGACATAGATTTGGACCTGGTTCGTCACTAGAAATGAAATCATTACCTCAATCAGAAAACTCTTCTCCAGACCCAGGACCCTGAAAACAATTAAACAGAATAGGTCTATTTGAAGCCATAATCAAACTAGATGTAATATAGACCTAGATCTGAACATCTATCTATTTGGATTCTAAATTATTCTATAAAAAAAAAATTACCTTGACGATAAAAAATGCAAATCGAAATACTGCACCGAAGAAATGGGGCAAGAACAAAAATGTTTAGGGGGCAAGTTGTTCGTGAGGTTACTATCGGCGTTGTATAGTGTAAAAGGTTAAAAAACCTCTAGGGTTGCGGGCTCAGTGTAGAGGGAATTTCAGAGCTGCCCGCAACAGGTGCAGGAGCATCGCAAGTGAGTTAAGGCTATTGTCATCACCATCCCAAAACAGAATAGAGACTCTTCAGACACATCTAACTATAGCCGGTTGGCTATCTCTGCAACACAATGGAAAAAATAGTTTATAGTGTGGAATTTGAATTTATGAAAAAGTATTTTTCGAAACGATATGCATTAGTATAATAAAAGCAAAAATCAATACTTATGTCCATTAAATCTGGTAAACAAGCAGGGATTATGACCAAACATAAAAAATTCTACCGATGTGAATACGTAGATAGCTGCCAACCAGTACATATAATACATATTTAGTATGTATTTGGGCTTCTGAGTACGTCTGTCAGTATCGGTGCTAAAAAGTATGTATTTGGCAGTATTCTGCTAATCATACATAAAAATACGTGCTTGATGGACTGCTTATTGCTTGCAGCCATTTTCGGTAATTTTGCCTGGTTAGCCCAGCAGTATTTAATGTCTCCTAAGTACCTCTGGTCATATGCGGCACTGGGGTAGGCCCAGAATCGATCTATCGACTTGTAATCATTCTCGTGCGACTAATATC
This sequence comes from Elysia crispata, assembly GCA_033675545.1. Lineage (NCBI taxonomy): Eukaryota > Metazoa > Mollusca > Gastropoda > Plakobranchidae > Elysia > Elysia crispata. The sequence goes on from JAWDGP010006562.1 coordinate 748,818, forward strand.
GGTAAAATGCTTCCGCCTGCATCGATCTGTCCATCCTGGACTTTGATTACATGCCTATCTTTCCGTCCCAATCACTGTCTGTCATCATGTCTTTGTCTTTGCCAGTTGTGGATTATATTGTTACCAAGAACATAGATCTAGATCCGCAATTTCAAAAGGATTATTACTGTTGCTTCCAGCCAGCCTAGCCTAGCTAAAACTACCCTTCATATTGTGCTATTGTGATCACACTTGGTGATTTAGAATTTTGATCTAAAAAGCGCTACTCCATTCTAAGCTCAGTTTGCTTTATCAGTATTTTGATCTCTAGATTAGATCAAGATGTAGATCTTTTATGAATAATATTTTAAAACCAGTGGTCTATAACTGAATTATACTCAATAGGTCTCGATCTGGATTAAAAGAAACCTTAATCTAGATTTCTAGTGTACACTGAGGAAACAATTAGATCTAATCTAGTCTGACTTAGTAAAGTCATTTGATTTTGATAGTAGACTGTAGATTGCCAAATGGATGAGCTTAAAGTTAATCTTTTGCAAGCAAAGAAGTCACGAGATCAGACTTTTTGTGATAAATACAAACAAGAATTCCCAGTCTTAAAAAATTCAAAGGTTTTGACCAAACATACCTTCTGCAAAACATGTAAAAGAGACTTATGCATATCACATGGTGTTGGGAGTGACATTACTCAGAATATGAAAACAAACTTCATGAATCATTTGCATCATTCCAATCATCCCAGTCAACTCAGCAATCTATTTTATCATTTGGTTGCAAGTCAAGAGAGGAAGATGAAGCTGTTATTTGGACTAAGTGTTTGTTTGCAGCATTTTATGTGGAACACAACATGCCCATAGCTCTGTCAGACGATATGAGACAGCTGCTGAAGTCTGAGAAAATGAAGAAATTTACAAGTGGGAGAATGAAGACAACCTGTATCATCAAGGAGATGGCCAGAGAAAAAAACTGACTGTGGAATTTCAGTACTGAAGACTGCCATTCTCAATTGCAACTGATGGAAGGCATACTGCTGGTGCAAAGCTATACCCCATGGTTTGACGTACACAGACACTAACACTAAAATAATGAAGTGCCAGTTGCTTTCTCTGCCATTTTTAGAATTATCATCCGCAGGTGAAAACATTGCAAATCTAAAAAACAGCACGTTGGAGGAGAAGAACGTTCTTATAACAAATTGTCTGTCATTAAGTTCTGACAATACTTTTGTATTGATTGGGAAAAAAAATTGGAGTAATTGCAAAACTGAGATGCCACCTTCAAAATAAGATTAGTATTGGGCGCCCCTGCCACCATATCTACTTAGCTACACCACATGCTGCAAGAGAATTACCTGTGGTAGAAGACAGCCTTTTGATTGATGTTTACTATTATAGAGAGGCAAGTGTCAATAAGAAGATAGAGTTGGATGGATTGAAAGAACTTCATGGAGTAAGCACACAAAAAAATATTGAAGCATGTTTGCACAAGATAGCTTTCTCTTGGACAGTGTTTGCCCCGATTAAATGGGCAGTAGGACACTCCGTTCTCTTTTTTTCAAAGAAAAAGAGGAGAGTGAAAAATCAAAAAGTGGACACCAGCAGTCCTTACTGAAGCTTTCACAATACCTAAGAAATCTGGGGAAAAAAGAACTGCAGAACAAGCACCCCATACAACAGTTAAAGCAAGAAAAACAAAACAAACAAAGCTTGCACGATATACTGGAAAGGACCAGAAGTTTAAACTGCACGAAAAAGAAGATGAGAAAGAAGAGACCAAAGCCAAAAGAATCAAGAGATGCCTTGACAACAACTTGTATCTATATAGGGCTTTTAGCCACTTTCTCAATTTTTCAATCACAGCTTTGAGAGAGTGAACAAAGCCCTCCAGACCAGACAGCCATATATACACACATTGTCAGACCTTCTAAAACCTTAAATGGCAGCTTATATAAAACCTGCTGCAATAGCTACCTGTCAGACTATAAGATATCTTGACTTTAAATCCACAGCAAACCATAAGAATGATGGTGACATTAGTATAGGTAGCAGCATACTTGATGTTGTGGAAGAACACTAAGAAGGAGAAAACCTTATCACATTCTCAACAGCTGTAAAGAAATGCATACTACATAAAGAGCGTGTGACTACAAAGTACAGAATTGCAATTAATGCAAATTTTCCCCTTGAGGATGAAGTTTTGGTCCATGCTCAAGGAGCAGATGTGATGAAAAGTCAAGAGGCATCCTTCTCATCAGTGAGATTCTTCTTAAAGAAGTTCCCTGTGATGCTGCTCAAAGGAGACAATGAGTCATTCTTTGAAGCCACAGATCCCCTTGAACAAGAATTTACTAGCTTTACCTAACGCAATTTCCTGCATCTGCTAGGAATTACTGCTGACCATCAGTGATTCCAGATAGCTGAACTCAAAGACTTCATGAACAAACCAAAAACAGGAAACTTGCTCACCTCATGCTAGGAATATTGTTTCACATAGGAATGTTAAATGTCAGAGGCTCTTTAGCCAAGTAAAGAAAAACAAGTCTGAGTTTAGGGGTTCTAAGGGATTGATATGCAAGGTTCTCTGCTTTTGGCAAAGTCAAACTTTACAAATGTGCCCAGTTATGCCACCAAATTATTTAGCTCTTCCTTCTTAAAAAAAAAAAGCAAAAGCTGCAACCAAGGAGGGAAACAAGAGCTAGACCTCACCATACAGATCAGCCTAGACACCATCATGGAAATGTATATTCAGCTCATGCAGGGGCTATACATATATGTTGTTGATGTGGTGTCACTGACACAATCGATGAAAATCAACTAAAACTCTTTTATTAAGGTAAAACTAGGCCATTGTGTATTACAGTGAACACCGCTTAAGGTGAAGCCACTAACGTCGATTTTTACTCCAGTCGATCTTTTTGTTGGGTCATTACCCCTTCTTGTAATACTTAATAAGCACTTGCAGGTAGCTTGATAAGTCAATTTTTTTTGGGGTGGTGCAAACAAAAATGTCATTGATTTCACTTATTTGAGCCAATAAAAACAATCTTCCTTTCCTCTGACTCATCTGTTAGTAGGCGTTAGACAATGAGTCGACAAGTAATCAGTTGCTGTCAGGAGAAATACAACGTATGTTGTCTTTACATAACCTGGGAGGCTGGCTGAATCTATGTCTAGGTGTAACAGTAGCTAAGCTGCTGAAACAACTCCCGTTCTTGTAAGCCTACAACAATCATCATCATCATCATCATCATCAAAAGGTTCAACAAACGCATGAATTTGCGTGTGTGTATGGGGGCAGGGGGTGAGAGACTGTGAAGGAGTACTGGCCAGAGCTAGGTTTACAGACTCTGTGCGTTGTATGGGGTGTATCTCCTCTGGGATTGTTTGATTGGCTACTGCTAATACCCATCCCATCTCTCTCTCTCTCTCTCTCTCTCTCTCTCTCTCTCTCTCTCTCTCTCTCTCTCTCTCTCTCTCTCTGCATGGATAGGCCAAGAAATAGAACAATCAGCGTTATTGTTTATAACATATTTCGTGTATTGTGTTTGTTAGCTAGATCTATCTCCTTTGTGATTGTTTGATTGAACAATGTGCACCCATATGATCTCTCCTTGACTGTAGGGTTAGGCGTTGGAAGATTGATGTTACCTTTTGCTTAGATCTACATTTTTCATACATTATATTTGTAGGCTACATCTATATCTGCCACTGTAATTGGTTGATTGAACACTGTTCTCCCATTTCATCTCTTCATGGCTGTGGGGCTAGGTCCAGAACATTGGGTGTTATAATTATACTTAGATCTACATTTTGCGAGCATTGTGTTTGTCAGCTAGACCTGCTTCCTCCTTGAAGTGTGATTGGTTCCATTTCATCTCTCTCTGACTGTGGCGCTAGACTGGGACGATCGGCTTTATTATTGAGAAACATTTTGCGCTCTTGATTGTTATAAAATCTTAAGCAAGAATACACTTCATCTAATCCAACAACAAGATAGTCCTGACATCAGAACCAAATTGTTTCTCACTACCAGTTCTCTATTGAAAAAGAAACTACCTGAAAAAAATTATACCAAGGCCAGACGCAAAACTAAAATTATTACTATAATATGTAATAACCATGCCGTTCAAACAGATAGTTGAACTAATTGGATATTAGTGAAGAGTAAAAATCAAACAGACTACAATTTAAAAAGAAGAAAGGGAAAAAAATTTTTTTTTTAATTACAAAAACATAACAAAAATGAAAACAAACACAGAATAAATACATGTAGTCTGCTTTTATTAGCATTGTACTAATTTACGATCTTTTTTTTAAATAGGGGAAATAATTCCTTGATTTACTTAACTCATGGTTCACATAAGTTGATATTATTAGTTATGTCCCCTGAAGATCGAGTTAAGCAGTGTCGACTGTAATGTTATGATAAGAGAAAATTATAGGCCCATATAGTTTACAATAACTAATAAGTAACAGTTTAAGCTTGTAAAAGTTTGATTAAGCTTGTGTTTAAATCGATATTGATAACTTTTCAGTGTACTCTATAGGTATAGGCTACATCATCTACTAGGTTTGCAGCGACATTATTTACATGTATTTATCGCGCTAAAAATCTGTATTTTCCTTTTCAAAAATTGCCAGCTATGTATACCCAATTTAACAGCATTGAATAATAAGATAAAAACTTAGCAGACTTTGCATTGGTCACACATACATGAAATAGATTCTCAACATCAGATGATCTCTACACAGTTGTCTGAGAGATAAATTCGAGATAAATTGCTGTACAATTATGTGTTACCTGAAAGAACTCAATATATACACACTTGGCTGTGAGATAAATTCGAGATAAATTCCTGTACAATTATGTGTTACATGAAAGAACTCTGTGTATATACAACAAAAATTGATTCATTTTCAAGAGTCTTTATACGTTGATGTAATTTTAAAATGTGGAAAAAAAAAAGTTTCATACCAATTTACATTGAGCTTGAGGAGGCCCACAAAGCCTGACAGAGACTAGTAACAACTGCAAAATAGAGTTAGCACACACAAGCACTGACAAGCACTTCAGCAGTAATTTTCTGGTGTTGCCTTAACTGCTTTGAAACTTAATTTGAAGCATGTTGTTATCAATTGTGTTCTGGTGAATTATTGTGTAGAAAAGATTCTGAAAATTTGATGTTTGATAATACTATTTTCATCAATAAAAGATACATCTTCTCCAGAGCCAAACAGTTACATTGAAGAAAAGCATACTTTTAAACAACAACAGATATCTCCTCTGGAGCCTCTCACAGTACAATTTTAAAATATATAGAGAACCTTGAGACACATTAACTCTTCTCACGTTGTCATGAAGGCATTCTTTAAATGAAGGAGGAATCTCAAGAAAAAAAGTAAACTTAATTTGTGTGCAATCTTTTAAGTGGACGTCTTCTCTCTTTATCTCTCCAGCGAGACCATAATGTGGTGCCAATGACCCATTACAGATGTGATGAAAAATCGCTCTCCGATACAATGTAAAAACGTGCAACTGCTCACACAATATTACAGAGAAAAAATTTAAGGCCCCGGATTTTTTAAACTTTATTCGATTACCCTAAATTGCTAAAGCTGATAAATTTTCTAGATCTATAAACCATGCTAAACAAATTTAAAATGGAAACTAAGTAAATGACTTATTTAATGTTTCTATGGTTCCTTGTTGACAAATAGTGGATGTGGTCAATATCTTAGATATAAAACAGTATTGACATACGGAATGTGTACTTAAGAAACAGAAGTGGTGTTTACATTCACAACCTCCACTCAAGAAAAAAAAAATGCTATGACCCATTACAGATAAACGTATAGCTCGACCTAATATGGTCAAAAAGTGCCCTCTTATACAAAGCAAAAACGTGCAATTGCTCAGACAATTTACATTGAAAAAAAAATTCAAGGCCCTGATTTTTTAAAATTTATTGGCTTGCTAAAGCTCATAATTATTCTAGATCTAGTGGCAAGTTAATAAAATGGCAGAAGTGGTGTTTACCTTTGTAACCACTGCCCCGGAAGAAAAGGCTGGGATCTTTCCATGATACTTTTGTCTTTAGGCTAGAGGAGGTCAAATTTTATTAAATTTTTAAATTTTTTAAAAGTTTTTCACTCCATTAAAGTAAAATAATGTGTTTTTTTTTAAATTAATATTTATAAAGTAGCAATAATACTTTTCAAATTTCCACCAGTTTGAAAATTGCAAATCACTGCGAACAGACTTTTAAATCTAATTTGGTTCATCATAACAAAGTTGGCAAAACAATTTTGATGAATCAGTTACAATAAATATATAATTAACCTTGAAATGTGTGTTTTAGCTTAAATCAAAAACTTTTATTAAATTTTTTGTACCGTGTGTGATCTCGGCTGATAAAACTCAGTTAACTTCATCACTGTACATTGAGTGATTTTGGAGGAGATATCGGGGAAAGAAATCAAAGTTGCCTTTCAATAAAACATGTATAGGTTTTGATTACAAATCCAAACGTTAGAATCTATAGCTCCGATCTACATCTAGATCCCCACTTTGTCCATTCCAATTCTCGACTAAAATCATTTGAAAAAAAAAATTGTTTTATTGGTTTTAGAGGGATTGTTGCTACAGAATGGTCATAAAGTTGTTATCTGGATTTGATATTTAATGTAGATAAATGTTTTAAGTCTTCTGGAAAATGTATTTTTTAACACATAAATTAGTTACGAGGTTTTTCCCCTAAATCCTGACATTTTCTTAATTTTAATGTAGATTTGTGATTATAATTGAAAAAAAAATGTGAAAAATGAAAAAAAAAACCTTATTCATTTAAAGTTAAAACACATGCATAAAAATAAATCTGCTAACAAAAAATAAAATGGTTTACGATGTCCCCATATGCCATTCACATTGTAGGTCCATGCATTATTGTCCCCACTAGGGCCTTGAGTTTCTTTGCCTATATAGATGTCTGGGTCTAGGCTTAAAGATTCAACTTATTCCAGGGTCTAGGCTTAAAGATTCAACTTATTCCAATCAGCGTGAACCATTGTGCTCAGATCTGATTTGTCTTCTGGCATTTCAATATCTGAGACTGTTGCCCAACAATTTATTTCATTGATCAAAGTTTTCACGAAATCTTTAGAATCAAATAGCCTAGACATAACCTGTCCAGCCATGATCGCAGAATTGAACGTTACCCTAAATCCATGAAATAAGATATGCCTACAAAATCATGTGTCACAGATAAAATCAAACCAGTCTTTATCAGAAAAAAGGAAAAAAAAAAAAACAGCTATTGTATATGATAATCTTTCCTTTGATCAGTAATCCACCATAGTGGCTATTTATACAGAAGCGGGTAGATGGAGGTAAAGGGAAAAAAAAGCCTAGTTGAGCAGATGAGGGGATTAAGTGATAAGTTGTTTGCAATCCACCAATCATAAATGTATTGCTTTTAGTGTTAAATCAATTGTGCAAATTGCCAACCTAACATAAACAAAGATAAAAAAGGTGAGGAAAAAAACCCCTTGCACTCTGGGTCTTAGAAAATCTTATCATTTAATTTTGGATGTACCTACGAGCAAGACCAATAAAAATTACCTTTTCTGTGGTGAAATTATTTATTGCAATTTATAAGAATTCTGATGTTATAGCATGCTTCTGTTTTTTTTTTTTTTTTTGTGCTTCTCCGTAGTATATGTTAAGCTTTTGTCACTTTTCATAATTGAAACACAAATTAGATCAAACAAACACAAAACAAGCACTTTAATTCGGAACAAAAAATTTAATCGGAATAAATCCAAAAATAAGCAATCATATGGGTTATAACATATTTACTGGCTCAAAATCAAACTGTCTTAAAAGGGGTCTCAGTATATGATCAAATGTCTTTTCCTCCCCAAGTAGATAACCTCTCTTTAAAAAAAAAAAAAAAGAAAGTTTCAATGAAGTGCATATTTGCATGTTTCTGAACAATGCCAGCTGACTTTTACATCTTTAAAGTGTGATGATTGAAAGCATCAGGTAAGCGTAGATTTTGAAAATGCATTACATCAAGCTACAGGTAGATCTAGTTTGTTCCTAAAGAACTGCAATCAGTCATTTGGTAAAAGTAGTGTTTGCTTTAAAACAAAAGAAGCAATCACTCACAAAAAAAAAGGAGACAAAGCATTGATGATTGATTTGAAAAGGCTCATAAACAGTTTACAGTGACATACAAAGAGGCCAAAGACCAATTTTGTATTTTGACATTAATTTCAATGACCTGTTATTTATATCCTTTATATTGATAAAACACACGAACAGAAATGACTCTTGAATGGGAACTTTTTCTCCCAGCAATCTACCACATCTCACTGAAGTGAATAGGTTCTAATTTATTTTGCGGTGGATGCAGTGGCCTTCTCTTATTTGCATTGAAATACCATGATATAGACTACAGCTTACTTTACATTGAACTTTTGTTCTTTTATACACTTTTTCAGTTTTTGATCAATCTTCTAATATAAGATTGAATCAAGAATTGCAATGCTGTAAAATTTGGTTCTTGTTAGGCTTCAGAATCTAGATTCTAGGTTCTAGATAACCATAAATCCTCACCTAATAATAATATACATAGTATAATTAACAAATTTGAATTCATGTTTCGCAATAAATACACTTAACATCTTTAATTCAAGGGTGCATGGGATGTGAACAAATAAGTTTTACAAAGAATGTTTAAAAGAAGGATATGAAAATGTCTATGACAATATCAGAGCAGCCAACCTTGGCCAAAAAAAGCGTTTTTGTACGCATTATGGGTTGTAAGAATTTACTCCACTTTGTGTGCACTGTGAAATGTACGGATTTTTCTATGGTGGCAGATTTAGCCCCTCTTTCTTTCTTTTCATACACCCACTCCCGAGAACTTAGATTCCACATCACAAGGAGTTATAGTTATAATTTACAGACTGACGTTATTCAAACAGTAGGTCTAGATAAAGATTATTCTCTGAATTATTAACTACTATTTTAGATTGAAGTAGTACTAGCAAGAACCACCAAAAAAAAAAAGGGAAAAACCGGACATCTCTTTTTGAGAAGAGGCAACAGCAGTTACGTAATGTATGTATTACATTATTAAGTATTTTGTAGGTACTGTGCTGCAAATTTACATAGGAGGTATACAGACTTATAGATCTGTGTTCTGCTACCTTTTCTCTTGAATCTTTAAAGTTTGTGATAGTGCACTTTTGGAACAGTCTTACATTTTTTTTGGCTACAATTGAATAATTTGTTGGCTGGTTGGGTTGGTAGCTCTGCAACATGATGAAGAAAGCTGATAATCTCACTCTCAGTTCCAGACCTCGTGAATTATTGTGTTTTACTTGACTTTATAACACTATCCTATCAGTAAAATAGAACATATTTATATTGACTCTTTCAGAAAATGAGAAAGTTCCAAAAGAAAAGAAGAAAGCCAAAGAGGAAGCTGCCAAGCAGAAAAGTAAAGGCAAAGGTCCAGACAGAAATCTAAAACCTAACCCAAAGATAAAGGTTTTGGAAAAAGATCCATTTTTTGAAACAAAGTAAGTTTACTATGCTTTATAAGTAATCATCTTCAATGCTACAAAGTTCCTCTGTTGTCATAGACCCTTCAAGTGTTGACGGCCGATCAGGTCAGCCATTAGTATACTTCTGTGACATTGTAGCCATTGAAGCGGCTGCTTTTTGGCCGTTGTAGTGACAAAATACACACTTTTTCGTAAATTGACCATTTTTTTCCTTCAAGAGGAATTCAACTTTCTCTAGATCTAGATCTGTGTGGTCTAGCTGGCTTGCTATAAATATTTGCCTCTACCAATTTGCAGTGTAACGGCATAACTCTTAGGGTGGAAGTTTGCAATGGGTGGGACTGTGACGTCACATGGCTTGCCTGATTGCTCCTCAAGTCTTGGACCATCTGTGGTACTGAAAGGAGCCATCCCACCATTTGCCCTGAGGAGAATGATTACTTCTGTTGCTATTTCTTTTGCTTTCCACTATATTAGTATTATACCCTGGCCACAGTACACTTCACCTGCTATGTAAAATTAAAATAAAGATTGTTATCTGGGTAATAAATCACCATTTTAAATAGCCAGCAGTAGGGAACAACCACTCAACAAAAAGCAAAAAAAAATCAATGAGAACAGAAGTATGATCAAGTTTGGAAAGAGATGTTCTCTCAGACTAAAGGAATCGTAGGATCTGAAAAAGGCTCAACTTTTGCTTATTGTTAACTTTGCAGTTGTCATTTGAACGTATGAGCAAGTGTTGCCTGTGATATTAAAAAACATTGTCTTTCTAGCAAACAATGAAATGTACTAATGCAGAAATGGTGTTTACAAAATTTTTGATAAGTACAACCTACTGTCAGTTGCAGATGCTGCAGGACTAAAGCAACTGCAACTGAACATGTAGTAGCAAAACAAAAAAAAGAAGAAATTGGTGCGGGCTTACATGAATGTAATGTTTGTTCATTTACTACTGATGGTGGAATCGGCACAATCAATAAACTCTTTGTAAGATGCTGATACAGATATTGAAAAAGAAAATTGTTACAGAAGTTCTGTCAGTGGAAACTGTCGTCCTCAACCGTCACTAGAAAAGATATTTTTTCACATCTAAATGAAACCCTTCAAAATTCGATGAGAAATGCATTCGCTTTGGTACAGACAATGCAGCTGCTGTGGTGGGTGATAAATCTAGAGTTCTGCATTTATTCATCAACAAAATGAGTACACGTTTTTCATTGGATGCCCTTTATTGTCATCATCTGAATTTAGCTGCTCACAAAAATCACAAAATACTTAGGTACATCAATAGTAGGTGGCTCTTCTTTTGCATTTTGATGCCTCAGTTTTCATTTGTTCTATGTCCATATGTCGTAGGCTTGAGAAAATGGCTTTTAAACTTTTGTTCACCTTATACTCATCATGTTGGACATAAAACAAATGCAAAAGAACTTGACCCATTTTGCTTGACTGTTGGTTCTAAAATTAATAGGGCATATAGATAATGTATTTAGGACATGGAAATTTTAGTGAAACTAGACATAGAACAAATGTAAGCTGTGGCGTTGATTTATCGACTCCTGGGGCAGTGGGAACCACACTCTGCTGTGCTTCTGGAGCTCAAAAAAGACAAAACATCTAAATCAACATATGGCAACTTCAATAAGTTGTTGGATGACAAGATCAAGGTATAAACACACTTTTTTCAAAGTAGTTTCCACCTTTGAAAATACCAATGGTGTAATGCAGGCTGAAGTACCTTTAGTTCATTAATTTAGAGCCGTAATTTTTATCTGTTATAATAGACCTAATCAGCCATCCTAAGCTCATGTCATCTTTTAGACAGTAAACTTGTAAAAGAAAAAAAATACTCATTTGAGGTCTAGAAGTTGATGTTGGTTACAAATGAGGGAAGTTGTTCAATCACTTGACAACAAAAAGATGAAAAAATTTTATTAAGCAGTCAACACTATTTTTGGAAGGTGTGGAGTATTTAAAAGTACTGTTCCCTAATCTATGGACTCTAGATCAAACAGGCATTTCTTCAGATGCACAAATAGACCAAAGTCTTGTAACTGGCCGCAGGTAGTGTGTATGTAAGCCATGTGTTCTTCCTCCAAAGAACTTGCCACAAAGACATCGTCTAGTTAGACAAAGATGCAACTCATGTTTCAAAGTACTGTGCCCATTATTGCTGAAGAAACTTACACATGCGAAATGGTGTGATGATGGCACTCTTGGCAATGTCATCCGGATGCATGGGTATCTGGTGGTAACCACAAACCATGTCTATCTTTGAAAAAACAGTTTTACTGGCCAGTTGTGTGGACAAGTCTTGCATATGTGGGATAGGATAACGGTCAAATGTTGTGTTGTCATTGAGCATGCGATAATCTCCATTAGGAGGCCATCCTCCATATAGCTTAGGGACTATATGGAGTGGTGAAGCCCATAAATTTCTTCTTTGCAAATGCTAGTTTGTCTGGAACTAGACGGCAGGCGTGGGCATGAAACGGAGGGCCTTTGGTAGTGATGTGATGCTGAATTCCATGTTTCACAGAATTCGAGGAAAATGTGAGTTGAAGTATTGAAAGAAACTCATGAAGAATTTTGCTAAACTTATTGCTCTCAGCCTCGGTAGGTGCCACCTTAGTATCAAGGGTCCTGCTGATTATGCATGAAAAGGATAGATAACTATCCACTTCTATGAGGCATTGGCGGGGAAGATCCACGAGGAACTTATGCTGCATAAAAAATTGGCACCTAGACTAGAGTGCGCTCTTGACATTGACGAGGATTAGGTGAGCTTAACAAATACGACTGTTAATAAAGAGAGGTTTCACATCCTATGTGTTGGGATTAGGCAGCCTAAAGGGGAGGACTAAATGGGCCTGTGTGTCAAAATAGGAAGCAGGAAGAATGGAAACTTGAGCTCCAGTGTCCACTAGAAACCGTTAATCCTGAGAGTATATCGTGGATGAACCGCTGTGGATCACACGGGGCACCAGTGAATGCAGAAGCTACTCCTGGCCCACCCTGGGGTTTCCTTGTTTCTGTTTGGGAAATTTATGTAGTGTTGGCAATGGGTGGCACTTCTTTGTGCTTGTGCCAAATCTACGGTGGTACCAGCATATATGGCATCAATAATCACTTCACTGCAAAAAAGTGGTGGATTGTTTGGGTCACTCATTTGAGTTTTTGTAGATACAAAGAGTTGTATTTGTCATCGAATTTGCGAGCGGGGCTTGAACATGCTCAGGGAGCTGTTGCATAAAAATATGCTTGAAAATGGAGCATGGTTTATGATCCCCTAAATGAGCAAGCATGTTATATCTATTATCTCTGATGGCTTGGAACCACCTAAGCCAGGCAGCCCCAGCAATGCCGAGGCACATTCTTTGCTCGAAAGCAGAGGAAAGGAATTCCTTATAGCTTCATGTTTGTTCCGCTGTTGGCGGCACTGGATTTATAAATGGCAACAATATTTTGCCATTCTTTGATTGATTGCTATCATTTCAGTCACACCATTTTTCCCTATTTTTTTTTTAAATGCATTTCTATATGATTGTAGCTGAAAATTTGACAAACATGAAATATGCTTTTATTTTTTTTTTTTTTTTTTTCAGAGAAAAAATTCCAGATGTATCAGCTTTGATGACTTCCAAACTGGCATTTCGAGCACTTCACACAAATAACATTGGTGATCTCAAGGCACTCTTAGAAAAAACAGAAGGAGTTACTAATGTAAGTTAATGTCTTTCATGACAAATTTTTTTTTGTAGTTGCTTCATACATATTTAATTCATGGTCACTTTTATTATCCATAATACCACTGTTGGATATTATACTCAAACTGGAAACCTCCTCTATGAAAAAAACCGCAAAATTGAAAAATTGCATTATCTTTTGTCACTTTCCAAGTTTCTAGCTTATTAAGCCATGATTGTGACCTCTTTCAGTCAGTTGATAAAACCATGATTTAAATGACATTGCGATTTGCGCTCAGAATGGATATGGTGGGATAGACAAAGTTAGCCTGCAAAAAATAATGGAGATAAATATATGTTTTACAGGGATATTTGTCAGTGTAGCTGATGGTGTGTGTAAGAGCAGTGCTTTGAATTGATAAAACTTATTATTGTCATTCATGGTTATCTGGTGGGGTAAAAATGTTGATAGTTGTAAAGAAGAATCAAAATATATATACATTTAATTTATGTGAATTATGCTTTGTTTCTACGATATATCCTAAGAACATGAAATAGTTACCTGCCATTGATAATTATGTAAATGTATTTCTTATCAAGTTTATTTTTTGCTTTTTGTGTTTTTCTCTTCAAAATACTTCAGCTGTAAATAGGTTTAAGTTAACAGGACATCAAAATTGCCATTGGCAAAATTCTTTCCTCCCGTCCCCTTAGCTGGCTTGTCATATTGGACACATTGATGTTTGTAGACCTATGTATCACCTTTTATCAGTTTTATGTCACCCAAGCCAAAAAAAACTAGATGTAGGCACTTGCAAATAATAAATGCCTTTTTCTGAATGTATGTAGATTGTTGAAGGTTTCATTTAAGCCTTTATTAAAATCATCTTCATTTTAACTTATGCAGAGGTCACAGTTTTCCATGGACCAGTGGAAATCCATGTTTGGAAAAATTCTTCAATCCCATTTGAACAGAATTTTTTCCTTCATTGAAAAAGCTTTCGTGGCGATAAACATTCCAATATATAAATTAGGCCTAACAAGAAGTCAGCAGAATTATGCAGAGCTAGAAAGATGTGGTATAAACTAAAAACTAAATCTTTACTCTAATATAGATCTAGTTCACACAATGACACTTTGACAATGACTAAAGACTCCTGTCAAAGAAACAGACATTAAAAAAAAAAAATTGTATCTAAGTAATTAATCAGAGAATCAGAATCTAGAGCCTAGTTGTGAAAACCTTGCCTGTTAATATAAATGGCAGTTGGCAGCATCAGGGAAAATAAACAAGCAAGGGAAAGCTCTCTGCACTCAGCCTCAACAGTCATTCAGAACTATTAAACAAAAAAGGTACAAATAGCAAAGAAAAATAACACATGCAAAGCCTACATCATGATAAATAGATAGCAGCATTGCATTAAAAGGGGAAAGTCGATTCAAAAGTGAGGTATTGATCAGAGCAAGAGGAATGCTCAACACCAAGCTCATGATTGCAATAATTCAGTCCAATGTGGACTTTTTCCAACTGAGTTGTAAAATTATGACCGCTTTCTGAATTGTTTTCGCCCCTTTTTTTTTGTTTTGAAATGAGATCATGGAACTGATACTTTGCAGCAGAAGTGAGCATTATATGCCATCTTATAGAGTAGCAGGTGAAAAACAGACAATATAAAACAAGATGTGGATTGGTCATCACAGAAGCCCCCACCCTTTCCATCAGAGAGCTCAATTTTAAAAAGAATTTCTTTTTTTTTTATATATAAAATGTATCAATTTAATCTGTTCTCTTATCTAAAACCAAGTGTTATCAGAAATTCAAAGACCATGTATTACCCTCATTTGAAAAAAATTTGCATGGAATTATTTCACATTTTAATTTTTTTGGAGGACCAAGGGAGCATGGATACTCAGGAAATCAACTAAATTTTTACTTTCTTAAACTATTTAAAGATCCTTAAACATAAGGCTATGAATTTGGGAAAGAAGTATGTAAAGTTGCACATTATAATGAATCATGAATGTTTCAAAGGATCTATACAAAGATTTGGATTTTACAAAGTTAGTGTGCTGTTCTTATTGACCATGGATTTGTTACATTATGATGTCCTTGAAAAACTGCTAAAAAATGAGAAAAACAGCATCTACTCTTCAAATGAATTAGAGACTTAGTCTCCGCTTTATCCTTTTGTCTAGAAGCTTTGATGTTTTACTTAATATTAATACAATTCAGAACAAAATTAACCTTAAAAGAAAAAAAAATCAAGGAATTTACATCATTATTGCTGAATTGTATGTCTCTGTCACTTAGCTTTAGAATTTAAGAAAATGAATGAAGAACAATATTTTTTTTTCACATATTAGACTTAAAACATAAAAGTTCTTTTTCTTCTAATCTCTTCTAGTTTGAGGTTAATCGTTCCATAAATGATAACCGCAATGTGTTAGAAATGGCGGGACAGCATCAAAAGGAAGAATTTGTCAAACTTTTGGCTGCAGAAATGTTCAATCCAAAAGTGACTTCACATAGGAAGAGGATGGCACCACCTGCTCCAATCATTTCCTCAGTTGGAACTGGCTCGTAAGATTAGATTTCGCTCCTTATTTTATTAATTTGCAAAAAAGGAGGCTTTTTACTCTCTTGTTTCTGTAAGTCTTCAAGGTGTTTCATAAAAATTTGCATTTTTGTAGAGAGTTGATAGTTGAGAAGCATGTATCAAAGAATTTAAAAAGGGTTTCAATAGATCAGCAACTTTCAGTGATTGGATGATCAGCTAATAATCCTTTGTTATCAGATAGAACTGTATCTGTTGTTATGCAGATATCTTATCCAGGACACACATCAACTCCCCTTTTTTCAAGATTTATTCTGCAGTTATTAATAATATCAATACCCAGGTAGAGAACACACTGTGCTTGCAA